>QXTE01000348.1:93295-398568 GCA_003942145.1 Platysternon megacephalum
GTGGGTGGTCTAGGTGTGGGGGGATCTGGATGCACAGAGGCTTGGAGGGGGTGCAGGGGCAATGGGACTCTGCAGGGGCTTCCAGGTGAAAGTGGTTGGGGCTCAGTGGAGGGATCTGGGGGTCTCAGCAGGGGGATCTGGGTGCTGGGGGAGTGGGGCTTGGGGGAGTGGGGGTCTGGGTGCAACTATTTGGAGGTCAGTGGTGTGGGGGTCTGGATGTGGGGGTTTGAGTGCAGGGGTGCTGAGTTCAGGGGTGGTCCAAGTGCAGGGGGGGTCCAGATGCAGGGATTGAGGTTCAGTGGGGTGGGGGTCAGGTATGGAGGACTAGGGGGGTTCTGGGTGTACGGGGTGAGGCTTGGCAGGGGTGTCTGGGTATGGGAGGTCCCGATGCATGGGGGTTGGGAGGAGGGGGAGCAGCTCCCCGTACAGTGACCCCTCCCCCCGCAGCTGAGGAGCGATGGGGGCAGGAAGCAAGGGAGGATGTTGAGCTTCCTGCAGCTGAGGGAGGTTTCTGGGGGTGAGTCTGACACAGCCCCAGCCACTCCTTGCAGAGGAAGAGGAAATCCCGCCCTCTCCTAGCAGCTGATCCCGGCTCAGGGTAGGAGCCACTGGCTGGAGTGTCCCCAGCCCTGTGGTGATTTACTTCTCCACCGGCTG
Organism: Platysternon megacephalum; assembly: GCA_003942145.1. NCBI lineage: Eukaryota > Metazoa > Chordata > Testudines > Platysternidae > Platysternon > Platysternon megacephalum. Next base: position 93,953 of record QXTE01000348.1, read on the forward strand.
CTCTGGGTGCCTGAAATGATTTACCTACGCAGCTATAGAGTGGTGTGTGACTGCTCTTGCAGCTTCCCTTAGCTTCCCTGTCAGAAAGTCATTTTTCTGCAGGGAAGCAAAGAAATCTGCAGGGGACATGAATTCTGCGCACACGCGGCGGTGCAAAATTCCCCCAGGAGTAAGTTATCCCAGTGCAGCCTGACACCTTCCTCTCATATAAGTAATCTCACCATTAACTGACAGGCCAAGCTAGACAGAAGTATGAAATAGAGATAAACCTCACTGGAGTCTGTACTCACTGAGTACAGACACCTGCTGCTACTGCTCAGGATATGATCTCACAAGGTATTTGGAGCAATACCCACTCCCCTCTCAGTCATGCCCTGTTAATCCCCCTCTCTACACATCCCTGGCCAGACACCTCCCCAGAATTTTTCTCCTAAAACTTCCAAGACCCTTCCCCAACAAACATGCCAACCCAGACCCAACCTTCACAGTCCCCCCTCAGACCAGTCCATCCATACACATTCCCCAGAGACCTGCCTGCCTAGATTTCTTACACAGTGCCCCTCACAACTGCCCTCCCAGACCCCTCCCTCCTCCACACCTGCCCTCCCAGATCCTTCCCCCTCAGAACCCTCCCTCCGTCCCTCCCACCCAGACTCTTCACCCCCACAACACTTGCCTAGACCCCTCCCCAAATCCCCCCTCCCCCCCAGCCACTCCGACACCTGCCCCCCCACCCCTCCACCCCCCAGCCGCTCCCAGGCACCTGCCCCCCCACCCCTCCCCCCACAGCCGCTCCCAGGCACCTGCCCCCCCCACCCCTCCGAGGCACCTGCCCCCCACCCCTCCCCCCACAGCTGCTCCGACACCTACCCCCCCGACCCCTACCNCCGCCACTCCCAGGCACCTGCCCTCCCAACAGACCATTCACGTCCCCTCCCTTCAGGGTTCCCTTCCCACAAACCCAGCGCCCCGCCCCGGGCTCTCAGCTCCCATCCCGGGACCCACCCGCTGCCGACCCGTTACCTGGGCTACATTCGGCCCGCTCTACCCGGTCCGGAGACAGCCGACTGGACCACCGGCCAACCAGGAGCAAGGATCGGAGCACGTGACAGCGTACAACCAATTATAACCCCTCTAGGCAGAGACGCCTGATCCTAGCTCCCCAAGAGGGGCCGGCGAACTACCGCTCCCAGCATGCACTGCGGGGCAGAAAGACTACAGCCCCCAGCATGCATTGCCAGTGGGATCTCTTCCCCCCAGCCCCCCCACGTGGGGGTACAGGGAGTGCTGAGGTCCAGGCCCTCTGCAGCTGCCTCTTGTGAAATGTGTCCAGTTCCAGGGAGCCCGTGTGCTGGAGAAGAGGGAGTAGGGGAGAGGGTGTCCTACAGGCTGGGGGGGGAGTTTAGGGGAGGCAGAGTCAGCCCAGGGTCCTGTCACCTTTGGACCCGGATGAACAGATTCCAAACTGGCCAAGGAATACAGGCAGCCGACCTCTACACTTGGGGGCTGCACGACGACCTGCTTTGTCAATGCAGCCTCCGTTGGTCCATGGCGCGTGTTGTCAATGAGCGTCAACTAACCAGACTTCATGGTGGCCTGAGGGCCCTTCGTTCTGCTGATGAAGCTGCTGTCGAGCGGCTCGGCCAGCACTGCAAACACTAGAAGAAAGCGATGGGGCCCCATTAGTCAAAGGGGAGCCAGCTTGCCTGCCCAGGACACCAACCACAGCAGCTACTCTGAGTCCCTCCACCATCAGACCCTCTTCAGTTGTGTGGCCATCTCTGGCGTATTTTTTTTTTCCCCACAAGTGACATGATTTCAGCCTGGGCTGCAGCCAGCCTCACCCTGGCAGGAGAAGCTCCAGCCCTATAGTGACTCTGATCCCTCTAGTTGGGGCAGAATGACCTATTGAAGCTGCTGCAGGCAGCACTCTGTCCCCCTCTCCTCAGCAACTCGAAGCCATTCTCGGGAGGAGGGATAGATGGAGCTAAAGAGACCACCAGCTTAGGGGTCTCCGTCTCCCCCTCCCTTTTCAACTCTGTGAGCAATGGGAATGGGATAGTGGTTTTGCTTCTCCTGTTTCTCTCTTTGCACCACCTCACCGGGGAAGGAGCAGAGAGGGGTTGAGAACCCCTGGAGCTGCCCCCTCTCCACCTCAGGCTCCAAGATGAAGACTGTGCTTGACAGGACTGGAATTCTCTAAAATAAGGGTCCAGCTTGTCTGTGCAGGAGAGAGAACTTTCTCCCAGGGGCTGGCTTGAGACTGTGGAATGAACTCCCCCAGGAACGAAGGACCATCACAAATCTCATCACCTTCTGCTCCAAGTGCAGGCATGTTTCTTTGACCTGCCTTCTCTAATAGAAATACATAGCAACTTTTTTTTTTAAATAAAACCTATAAAAACAAGACACTCTAGTGCACATATTTCCCACCCCACATACACACACACACACACACCTGCCCCTTGGGGAGAGGATGAGAGAACAAAATCACTCATGACAGATATTGGTCATGTGGTATAATAGATTACTGGAAGGCGCTCAGATACTACAGTGATAAGCATGGTATAAGACCCTGAATAGAATAGCATAGACCAGACCCTCACTTTGGACAAAGACATCTGACAGGGACATCAGATACAAAAGTAACTCTGTAGCCAATGAGGAATAGGCGAGAATGACAGCTGAACTAGATCAGGGACTGATTGAAATGACAAAGGTAAATTCCATAAAAGTAATAAGGTATCATACATGCGGGTTAAACAGCACCGGGTACACAAACCAAAAATAACCTTGAATATATACTGATGTGAGAAACCGGAACACAGAAACAGGTGAACAAGAACACCTGGCAATGGAAGAAGACACAAACATAAAAAACGGTCACCTACCTTTCGTAACTGTTTTACGAGATGTGTTGCTCATGTCCATTCCATTCTAGGTGTGCACGCGGCCATCAGAGATTTTTGCTTTAGCGGTATCTGTAGAGCCGGCTACAGCACCCCCTGGAGTGCCGTGCTCATGCTGCAGTATATCATGCGCCGCTGGCCCTGAACCCTCTCAGTTCCTTCTTGCCGACAACTCCAACCGAGGGGCAGGAGAGCGGGTAATGGAATGGACATGAGCAACACATCTCGAAGAACAACAGTTATGAAAGGCAGGTAACCGTTTTTTCTTCTTCGAGTGCTTGCTCATGTCGATTCCATTCTAGGTGACTCACAAGCAGTATCAATGGAAGTGGGCTCGGAGTTCACCGTCGTGCCCAAATAAATCTGTTAAATCTTAAGCACTATGTTTCCAGAGTACTGCAAATTTATAAGAATCCTTCTCACTGTGCCTGTATCATCCTGAACTCATTCTCCGTCTTCAGAAGACTTAAAAATTATCTCGAGTCATCAATGGGACAGACAACTGAATAATGTAGCTGTCCTTAACATGCATCAAGACAATACCAGGGAAGTAGATGTAAATAAGTTTGCTGACAGTTTCATCCAGAAAGCTACAGTGAGACATAATGTCTTTAAACTGAGATGTTAATGAAGACAGCTTGTAGGTGATTGCAATGATTTTAATATACTGTAATTCATGATAATGTAATTATGTAGTTCATAACAATTGAATCATTATTAAAATAGTAAAGATACCAACGACAGACACATTCAATAACTAGAATATGAAAGAAGTGTATAAATATGCTGAAAATAGCCCCCCCCAACCCCCCCAACACACACACTTCTTCAAAAGCACCCACCGGCAAAAACAAAAATCAGCGCCTATACCTTAAGCATTCGAAAATCATGAGTTAGGCCCCAAAATATCACAAGATTGGCTTTAAAATCATGATATTTAAAAAAACATAATAAATGTTGGGTTATTTTTAATGGCCTAGTTTTTGAGCCTTTTCATTATAGTTGGGTCATGTTTTCAAGCCTCTCCCTCCAATAACAAGGTTAGAAACTACGGTTGTTTGTTTTTTGGTTAATGAAAAGTGGAGATTCTCATAGAATACCATGACTCCAGGAGGTGGGGCTTTAACACATAAAGCAGATATTTTGGGAGACCCCCGGCACTTTGGAAAGTCAGCGCCTGTGCCCCCTCTTCCAGTGCATGCTGGGAGCGGTAGTTCGCCGGCCCCTCTTGGGGAGCTAGGATCAGGCGTCTCTGCCTAGAGGGGTTATAATTGGTTGTACGCTGTCACGTGCTCAGAGGCAGGAATTTACTCTTTCCCAGCCATGCTTTTCTATACTACACTCCAATTTCCCCAAGAAGGCAAATACATCCTGTCCCAATGAGAAACCCTGTTTCCCAAATTCAATTTCCAAGAAGCACCTGCCTTATCAACATCAATTCTGCATATGGAAGACATATGTGCTCACAGCGATATGCAAGTCAATGTCCATATGCTGTCCTTCAAGGATTATCTCAAGCAGACCTCAGAATTTTCCTCCGTGCAATTGTCATGGCAGAAAAATTAGATGCAGCCTATGAAAGCTAAGCCTCATTCACCATCTCCATGCTCACACAGAGGTCATGCTAAAAATCCCGGCACATGGGGAGGGTCTCAGAGCCCGGACTCCAGTCCAAGTGGAAACATCTGCACTGCTATTTTTAGTCCTGTAATATGAACCTGAGTCAACTGACCCAGGCTCTGAGACTGCTGCTGCCACGTTGGTTTTTTTGTTGTTTTGTTTTATTTTTCAAGTATAGACATACACTAAGTCGCTTTAGAAAATGGGACTTACGTGATTTTGAAAATTTTATCCCTAGCCCATAAATTCACATTAGGCACATAAATGAGACACCTGATTTTTGAAGCAACAGAGCACCAGTAGCTTCAGTGACTTCATACTGGCACTCAACACCTTTGAAAATCAGACCGTTTATATAGGTGTCTAAATATTGGTTAGTTGCCTTGGTTCAAGAATCCAATCTTGAAAAATGGTGGTGATGTTTACAGGTGGAAGGAAATAACTACAATAAATGACAGGAATTATGTCAGCACCTATAGATAAAAGTGCATTGATAGTCATATAATATAACAGTACAACCATAGATAGAAGTGCATTCTGCACTAGACAGGTGTGTCCCAAGGCATTTCAACACTCACAGTCACCGGTATCTCAGTGGCAAACAGCACAGTGAGCTCTGACTTGGGCCTCATCAAGGAGAGCAGCCAGACAGGGCTGAAGTGCCCATCAGCTGGTGTCTTGAGATTACCAAGTAATTGGGCACTGGCACCAGCCAACTCAGCCTATTTATGAAAGTCTTAAAGTTATTAATAAAATGAGGTGGGGAGAGAATAATACAATCCATCTTCAGAGCATAAAACTGACAGCTCCCTAATCCCTCTTTGACAATGGTAAACATTAATCATTAAGAACATAAGAATAGCCACACTAAATCAGGCCAAAGGTCCATCTAGCCCAGTATCCTGTCATCTGACAGTGGCCAATGCCAGGTGCTTCACAGAGAATGAACAGAACAGGTAATCATCAGGTAACCCATCCCCTGTCGCCCATGCCCAGCTTCTGGCAGACAGAGGCTAGGGACACCATCCCTGCCCATCCTGGCTAATAGCCATTGATGGACCTATCCTCCATGAACTTATCTAGTTCTTTTTTGAACCCTGTTATAGTCTTGGCCTTCACAACATGCTCTGGCAAAGAGTTCCACGGGTTGACTGTGCGCTGTGTGAAGAAATACATTGCCTTTCCACCCCTTTTAATTTTTTCCATGGAATCAGGCACGGCTGTTCGGTATTACACTTGTTGTGTGCTTTGGCTATAGAGTCCATAGTCCTGAAGATTAAACAACTTTCTTTGATCGGGGAGTGGAAGGGTGACATGGGCGCGGAGGCCGCACCAGGCAATGTCCTCTGTGGGTCTGCTCTGGATGCCGCACCTTGGTAATTTGCTGGAGCAGCACAGGGCAGTGCCAAGGTAAAGAGTGAACCATAGGGAAACATCTGACTGGTGTTTCTGCCTGACGCCACCCAGATTCTTTTACCCGTGTAACTTTAAGTGGCTCGTCAGCAGCACAATGATTTAGTGCACGCATTTCTGCCAGTTTGGGCAGGCTATTTAAGGTGACTTTCCCCAAAATGTCAGGGAAAATGTTGCAAGAGGGACTGTTTTTCAGTGACAATATTACATACTGCTCTCACCCCCAACCCGCTACTGGAACGACGAGTGCTGGGGGTGCAGCAGCACTCCCTGGTTTGATGTAGTAATAAAAACCAGAGACATGGTTCCGGCTTTCAGCACCCCTGTATAGCCTTCTCTATGCCAGTCAGAGACCTCAAGGTCTCCTCCCGCCTTCTGTCCACTCGATGTCATCCTACCTGTTTTGCTAACTAGCTCCCTTCTCATCTTCACACGCTCGCTTGTCCTTAACTTCTCTTCCCTCTCTGGGCTCCTTTCCCGCCGCTTTCAAGCAGGATCTTGTTTCCCTTATCAAGAAGAAACCCAGTCTCAAAATCATTTGTCTTTCCAGCTACCAACCCTTCTCATTCCTTCCCTTCCAACCTGTCTATTCCAGCTGCCTCCACCTCCTTCCCTCAGTCCCCTCCAAAATACCTCCCATCCTCACCAACCAAAAATGCCCACGCTGAAGTAATTAGCAACCTCTTCCTGGCCAAATCTAAGAGACTCTTCTCTATGCACCGTCTCTTCCATCTCTCCTCTTTATCACTGTCGACCGGCCCCTTCTCCCTCACACCTTTCCCCTCTCTGTGCTTCTGACACTATCTAGATCCCTTCCTTTCCCACCAACCACTCCTTCTGCGTCTCCCCTTTGGTGACTTCTCATCCTCCTCTCTCCTGGCATTCATCAGGATCCAGCCTCAGACTGCTCCTTTTTCCTCCCGCTAAACTAATTTCCCAAGCTATTTCATGATACATGGATGACTCTCAAATCTAACTCTACCCCCGGCCTGTCACCGCAGCTGTAACCTCCTCCTCTGTGGAGAACCGCTATTGCCTTGTTCTGTGACCCATCTGTGCAGTTTGAGCGTTGGTCCCTCTGTGACACTTTGCACCCCATATTCACCATAGTGATATAATTATATGTTTTGAACAAACTATGCCTTGTGCGGTATCATTTTAAAAGTCTTAATCGGCTGACCATTAATATCCTGTTAAGTTGTATGTGCTATCACAGTATATGAAGTTTTGCTATGTTTGTGCCACTGAAACATGTTGTGAGGTTGGAAACACCCACAAGCAGCCTTTCAGGTACAACAATAAGGCCAAACAATGTTGATGGCTCATTGAGGCCAATACAAACACTGACAAGGGTTACCCCAGGAACTGTGCACAATGGAAACCTCTCAGAGATAGCGCATACCCAAGGGAGACTGTTTGACTCATGTCACAGCAAAAGACCTTTCCAGCAAGTTGGAAGAAGATATAAAAGGGGGAAGTGGCATCATGACTTGGCCTCACTCCCCCTACATCAGAGCACCTGGAAACACCTTAGGAACAAAGACTGAACTGGGAAGGGGGGGCCCAGGTGGGAAAGAAGGAAGCCTGCTTGTGTATGAAAGCTTGGTGGACTGTTTGTACTATCTAACAGGGTGAGACACTGCTGGATTCAAATCCTATCCAGTTTAGAGAACTTAGATTGCAATTTTGTTTTATTTCTTAGGGTAATCTGCTTTGATCTGTACGCTATTACTTATAATCGCCTAAAATCTCTCTTTCTGTGGTTAATAAATCTATTTTATATTTACCTAAAACCAGCCTGGTTTAAGTGAAGTGCTTGGGGGAAAATCTCAGCTCAGTCAAAGACTTGTGCATGTTCCTCTTCACATTGAGGGAGAGGCGGACTGGGTAATAAATTTATACTGGGCAGGCTTTTGACCAGGGCAAGACGGTACAGCTCTGGGGTCCTAGGTTGTGGAGCTGGCGAGAAGCCTTCATGTAACTGCAGCTGGGTGTGTCCCTGCCTGTGTAAAGGTTTGTGCGAGTGCAGGACTGGGAGGGGTCTGCAGCTTGTCACAGCAGCACGGTATGAGAGGGAGCCCAGGCTGGTGAGACAGAGGGCTCAGTGGTTCCCCAGTTCCAGGTTGCACCCTGGGGGGTCCTGTCACACCCTCCTCTTCATGTCAGTCAGGAAAGCTGGCAAACAATAAAAAAGAAGCATACTCAGATCCCTCAGCAGAAACAATGCAACCCTCACTCTGCTTCCGGCCAGGCTAATCCCAGTTTCCCATGGAAGCAGGGAAATGGAGGTTGCTCCATCATCAGCTCCTGGTGTCCTTCGTGCAGCGCCTGATTGTGCCTAGTTAGCGAAATCTCTTTTCAAGCCAATGCCTTGCTGTAGGCCTAACTCAGGGGTGAGCAAACTTTTTGGCTTGAGGGACACATCTGGGTGGGGAAATTACTTGCAGGGCCATGAATGTAGGGCTGGGGCAGGTGGTTGGGGTGCGGGAGGGAGTGCGGAGTGTGGGAGGGGATGCGGTGTGCAGAAAGGGCCTCAGGGCAAGGGGTTGGGGCAGAGGAGGGGTGCAGGGTGTACAAGGGGGCTCAGGGAAAGGGGAGGGGGTGCACAGTGCGGGAAGGGTCTCAGGGCAGGGGGTTGGGGTGCAGGAGGGGTGCGAGCTGCAGCAGGGGCTCAGGGCAGGGGGTTGGGGTGCAGAAGGGGTGCGGGGTGTGGGCAGGGGCTCAGGGCAGGGAGTTGGGGTGCGGGATGCAGGAGGGGTTCAGGGTGTGGGCTCCAGGTAGCAGCGGCATGCACCGGGGCCAGGGCAGGCTCCCTGCCTGCCTGCCTGCCCCAGCCCCGCGCCACTCCGGGACATGGCCGGCACCACGTCCCTGGGGGAGAGGGGACAGAGGGCTCTGCCTGCTGTCCTTGCCTGTGGGTACCTCCCCCGAAGCTCCCATTGGCTGGGAACGGGGAACCGTTCCCAGCCAATGGGAGCTGTGGGGGAGGTACCCACAGGCAAGGCTCCGTGCGCTGCCCCTCTGCCCCACCCCGTCCCCCGGGGCCTCAGGGATGTGGTGACGGCCACTTCCTGGAGCAGCACGGGGGTGGCAATCCCGCGAGCTGGATCAAAAGCCCTGAGGAGCTGGATCCAGCCCACAGGCCGTAGTTTGCCCACCCCTGATCTAGCCAAACATCCCAGACTTTCACTTGACTGAATGCATTCCAGTAGCAATTTCTCCCTTTATAACCTAGTAATATGTGCACTTGAAAAGACAAGGGCCCCCCCTTCTGGCCAGTACATGAACTACAGGGACTGGAAATGCAAGAATGCTCCATTGCAATATATTGACTGGCTCCAGCAGAGGAAGGACAGCACAGTGCCAGAGTGAATTTCTTTTCCGCTGCAGGAAGCATGAGTCTTAGGGCCATCAAATAATCCTGAAAATGTCATCTTGAACGTCCTGTCTCAAGAGTGAACGTGCTTGCATGAGCGGGTTTGGGGTTGTTGGTTTCTTTCATTTGAGGCAGATATGAAGTAAAGTGGTAATTGAGAAGTAGTAGTAAAGATCCTGAGCAGCAGCAGTTGCCTTGGAAAAGATACTTGAGTACGAGAAATAAATATTTGAGGTTAAGGACTGTGACTGAGTGTTAGGCAAGAACTGCTGAGCCAGCACCCTGATCCCGGCAGCTCCAATCAAAGGCCTAGTCCACACTAGGGGGGGATGTTGAAGTAAGATACGCGACTTCAGCTACAAGAATAGCGTAGCTGAAGTCGAAGTATCTTACTTCGAAGTACCGCGACTTACCTCGCGTCCTCGCGGCGCGGGATCGACGGCCGCGGCTCCCACGTCGACTCCGCAACTCCGCTCGCCCTGCTGGAGTTCCGGAGTCGAAGGGAGCGCGTTCGGGGATCGATCTATCGCGTCCAGACGAGACGCGATAGATCGATCCCCGATATATCGATGGCTACCCGCCGATCCGGGCGGGTAGTGTGGACGTAAACAGAGCTTTGCTTAATTTGTGGATGGAGGAGAGCTGGAAGGCAAATTAAGCCATTAGGCTGAGGCCAGAAATAGGCACAGGAAGGAAGTGTGTGTGTGTGGGGGGGGAACAGACAGCAGGGGGAGGAGAGAGATTGCCCTTCCCTGCTTGTTGCAGGAGCTGCGGGCTCCCTAAGACTGTTGGAGCAGAGCTGTATATAGTGTGAAGGAGGTGGGTATCCACACTGCAAATAAATTACACAAGATGTTTGACCAGCGCAAGACTCTCTGAGCAGTTTGTCAACCAGAGCACAGGGTGGGATGAGAGAAGCCCTCAAATCTGACCACTGATTTGGCTAACTGCAACCAGTGAATTGCAGGTACCCTTTGGATTAATGAGCTTGTGTTGCCGGATGTCTCTGTCCCAGTCACACAAAGTCCTTCAAAGTCCCAGTAAAGACACTAAACATATGCTAATAAATCTGGAAAACATTTATGACTCTTGAAAATGATTCAGTTCTAAAAACTGGCTCATCCATCAGTAGCAATGAGACTGTGAAGTTCTAGAGAGAGGATCACCCCCAGCTAGTATTTCAGGCTCAGCTTGGGAAGTTGGAAGTGGAATCTCCGAATCAGTGAGGCAAAGACGAAAAGGTTCATGCTGGCCCCAGACTCCCCTGAAAAATACATCATCCGAGAAAAAAACACAAAGCTGAATGGTTCACGCATCTGTAAAGAAAAAACGACATACACTGATGTGCGTGCACTCTCCACGCACAGGGTTTATTTAATAAAGCGCTCAGTGTTCAAGCCTGCTACCTTCAGACTCCCGTCTATTCGGAGGCTGTTGTAACTCAGTGCAGTGCAGCTGGCGAGCGCTTTCCCTCCAGCTGTGTCTACCATAATCTTCCTCTGATGCTGTGCTACAACAACACTCCCTCCTTGGGCTGTACAACCATTGCAGACTTCACCAACACCGCAGGTGCCTCACAGTAAATGGAGGAAATGTTTGGGGTTTTTTTTTAAATGATAAAGAATTCATAGATAAGCTAAACTAGTAACCTTGTGAAAAGGAAAATGGAAGAAAAATATTTCCCTCTGGGAAACAAACAGCAAAAAGCTGCAGCGAGAACAACTCAACTGGAGAGAATAGTTCAAGCTGTTACTGAGCATTACTCCGCAGCATCAACTAGAGGAGGTACAGGTCACTTGTGGGTGCTGTGGCTTAACAGCCCAGAATTTTAGATATGGAGCATTGCGAACACAGTAACGTGCTGGCAGCAGGAGCCCAAGAGTTGGTATCAGAGATCAAGAATAACAAGTAAGTAATAGATAGAAAGGATTATTCTTGTTTTAGTCCCAAATTTAGGCCTGCACAGAGCTAAGAGAAAATGGCATAAATACACGTTATGGGTAATTGTATCTATGGAAAAGGGAATAAAGGCTTCTTTCTCCACAAACTTTCCATCTGCGTCCAGGAAACCGGGTTGAAGAAAGAAGGGTTCGGGTTCTCCCAGTGTCGCTGATCAAACGTCACAGAATTCATATTCAAGATCACCACAGTACCTTAAAAAGCAGAAGGGAAGATCTATCTGAAATCAGCACTTAGTATAGAGTCAGAGCTCTCCTACTAAGGAAGAGCTAGGATGAAGAATTAACCCTTTTGTATGGTCAGCCTCTGAAATACTTCGCTGTTCAGCAGGAATAGAATATGACATGAAAAATATCTGTTCTCAATCCTAGTGCTGCTGCTGCAAGGTATCAGGCTTTTGACTGGGAATTCATATTTGAAGTTTGTATGGGTATGTGGCAAGACATACTGTAGTGTAGACCACATCTGAATAGAATATCTCATGGACCACCTCTCCTCCCATTAGTAGTCACTTGACCACCCATAGTAACTAAAGTGATTGCTTACATAGACGTGGAATACTAGAAACTATGCAGATTAGCTATCGTCATACAGTTAGCAGCTGGAAACGAGGACAGCCAGCAATACACAATGAGCTGTCTCTCCGCTGACCAGCAGCAGCTGCTCCACAGACTGGAGTCTGCAAACCTCTGAGCTAACAGGATAATTGAATTAGACGCATCAGTCTCTGTAGCAGTAGAATTTTTCATAATGTGCATTAAAAGGCTCAAATTCCTGAGAGGGCCAAGTTAAAAACAATTTTTGGTGCCAAACACGGTTATGAGATTCAAACAGGTTTTGACAGGAAATTTTCTGAGGTGGAATATTTTTTAGAAGTGATATTAAAAGGTACTAACGATCTGCAGAGAATCGTCTGTCTATCTGAACTGCTGTGGAGGCAGAAACAACACAAGTGAGCTCTTCGTTTGACAAAGCCTACCTGGCACCAGCATCTCACAGGACTGACCTGCCTCCAGAATTCCAAGTTCAGACTGAAGAGCTTCGTTCTTGGATCTATGAACCTGCCTGGGAATTTCGTACGTGAGCAGGAGGGAACATCACTGAATTTCAGATTTTTTCTAGCTGCTCTCACGCTGTCTTGAAACAAGAATGAAGATTTTTAAAAAGCCAAACTCTACCCACTACTTACTTTAGGAATTAGGTAACCATGAAACTGGACATCCCCATGGAGCCCTGTTGGTGTGATGTTGGCAGGGAGAATTATAGTGTAAAACAACCTGGGAAATCCCATGCTAACTGCCACTTTTGCACTAACCTAACTGCCAAATGTTAAATGGCCCAGCCTTCAGCTCTGATGAGAAATACATTTTAAATTCAGTCTCTCAAGCAATTAATAATTGGCCCAGAGATGTATGTTTGTCCTACGTTGGTATTAGACAGATTATTCCTGGTTTATCTTTCCTGTTCCTCTTCCTTTTATGTAGTAGAAGAAGCCAAAATTTCAGCACAAACAGCATTTCATGCATAGACTTCTATTGGCAAAAGATAACACACAGAGAATAACTGGGACATGCTCTTCCTCCTTCCAGAAAAATTCTACACTGAGATTGACCGCGACATTGACCAGTCCTTCCCACGCTGCCTGGAGGTCCTTCATATTACTTGCCTTGCACTTCATGATGTTTCAGCAGAAAGAGCAGTGCCCAACGCAGAATGGTTTCAGGGCCAGCAAAAAAAAAAAAAAAAAAAAATCTATGAAAACATAAACCAGGTTCTCTTCAAAGAACATGCTGTCAGCTCCATCCTGCATTGGTTGGTAGAGAACATGCCAGCCACATGCATCTGTGCAAAAGGTTTGGAAAGATCAAAGCCACGGGCAATGGGGACAAATGTATGGAAGCTACTGACCTCAATACACCAGAGCTTGGAACCTCCCACATCAAGAATCGCTGAGAGCGCTGCAAGTTACTAGGGAGAGCAGAAATGGTTAGACAGCCCTCAGCCCTCTCCCTGCTCACCCATAAAAGTCCAACTAAACTACATGAAGGAAGAGGGGGTCAGACTTGCACCCAGAAGTCAACTAATGGCTTTCCTACAAATAATAAATAATTATAATACCACCACCACTCTTATATAGCACGTTTCATCAGTAGATCTAATGAAAGTGCTTTACAAAGGAGGGTCAGTATCATTAGCCTCATTTTACACATGGGGAAACTGAGGCACAGAAAGGGGACGTGTCTCCACTCCCCTTGAATCTCTAAATATTTCCTTTTTTTTTTTTTTTTAGCTCTCAATAAGATTTCCCAATCCAGATCAGGCTGTTAGTCCACAAAACCCAGTATCCTGCCTCTGGCAGTTTCCAATAGTCAATGCTTCATAAAAGGGCAAAAAAATTCCTAATAGAGTTGGAAGAAGAATATCTTTCAAGATGATCGGCTGACCCCATGGAGCGTGAAACCCAATGGCTGTGCACTACTTTGGAAGCTCTGCTTTCAGATAATTGAAAAGCCGATGAATAACCTGCCAGGGCCTGAATGCAAGAACATCTCAGTCACAAATGGTACCAAGGCTAACCCCCAATACTTCAGAAAAGAGTCATAGTGTCTCATGATGGAAGTGCAGACCAACTGAACATGAGTCTCACTATTTCTAGCAGTGACATAAGACAAAGCAAGAAGATGCTGGAGCTCAGATGTGGAGTGCACCTAATACTGTCAAATGCACATTCACATGCAATGTAATGAACATGTTATAACAAAAGAATAACACTATGTACATCGTGTAGGATGCAGCTGCAGTGGACTCTAAAATGAAGGGTAGTTCAGTCGTATTATTTGAAAGCACCAGGACCTCAACAAAGAAGCTGTTCTTCAAAGACAAAGGCTTGAATTAAAATGTAGCAACTCTTTGGCAAACCTTGGGATTCTACCACACCAGCTGCTCTCCACACCATGATGCAAATACTAAAATCACAATTCATGAAAACCTTGTGTGACCAGGGGAATCAATTACCACAAACAGGAAAGAAAGCTGGGTTGTTAAAGAAATTGTCTGGATATTTGAAACTGTAGAACAACAAGGGAGACTTTACCCTGGAGGAGAATAAACCCGATACAGAATCCTGTCGCATCTCCTGCCTGTACCCAGAGCCTCCCATCCACTTCTGTAGACTCTTCCAGCAGGGCTAGAAACCATTGGTCAAAGCAATTTCCAAAAACAATGGCACAGATCACATTTGAGGTAGCTTTATTTATCATTAAATGGAGATCGACAAGCTGTGGTGACAAAAAAATAAAAATAAAAAAGCATGGATCTCCTTATTTATAATGATCAATACATTTCCTTCCCCATCAACCTGTAAAGAATCACAAAAGCAGGAAATCCAGATATAAAGGTGCCAACCCATCCATACCTCACCTTTATTAAACCATATAAAATATGAACCCCTGCAGAGTGACCCTTGCCGTGGGACAAGAGACAATAGTGCCAGGTACCTTCCCAGTGCTTGTAGATTACACTCATACCCTTTAACCTTATTCTGATTCAGTGTTTAAAAAAATGCCAAGGCAACATTATTGTGTCATCAGAAGTCAGTAACTTCAGAGCCAAGGTCTCACCAGGTGGGATGGCCCTTTAAGGGAGCTCGATCTTGTCATAAACATACAGCTAAAGGTAGCATAAAATCCCTCCTTTACTGTAAGGGGTTAATCAGTTCCATTAACCTAGTTGGCACCTGACCAGAAGGACCAATGGGAAAAGAAGATACTTTCAAATCTGGTGGGGGGGGAAGGAAGGTTTTGTTTGTGCTTCTTTTGTGTGTTCCCTCTAGAGACAAAGAGAGAGACCAAGCAGGTAATCCAGCTCCTACTGAAATTATACATCTAAAATTACAAAAATTGTAAGTAATAGCAAGGAAATGCGTTAGATTATCTTTTGTTTTAGCTTGTGAATTTTCCGTATGCTAAGAGGGAGGTTTAGTCCTGTTTTATAACTTTGAAATTGAGTCTAGAGGGGGATCCTCTGTGTTTTAAATCTTTTCATTACCCCGTAAAATTACCTTCATCCTGATTTTACAGAGGTGCTTCTTTTACTTTTTTTCTTTATAATAAAGTTCTTCTTTTAAGAACCCGATTGGTTTTTTGTGTCCTAAAAACCCAAGGGTCTGCTCACCTTGTTAACTTATTTGGTTGGTATATTATTCTCAAGCCTCCCCAGGAAAGGGGGTGAAGGGGTTTGGGGGGATATTTTTGGGGGGGATAGGGCTCCAAGTGGCCCCTCCCTGAATGTTTGTTTAAAATCACTTGGTGGTGGCAGCAATACCGTCCAAGGACAAGGAAAGGAATTTGTGCCTTGGGGAAGTTTTTAACCTAAGCTCGTGGAATATAAGCTTAGGGGGTCTTTCATGCAGGTCCCCACATCTGTACTTCAGAGTGAGGAGGGAACCCTGACAGATCTTAACTCCCACCTCTGACTAATTCGCTCCCTCCCACATGCTGGTCTGTGGCCAAGGATAAAGTGATAGCCATCAGATCACCAGGCCCTCAGATCCAAGCCCAACAAGAAGCTTGGTTAGGGAGAGAGACACTTGCTGGGAGCAGGCAGTCTCCTGCAGGAGACTCTAGATTGGAAGAATGAAGCAGTAACTGCAGTCACCCTATCAGGTGTATCAGCCTTTACTCTAGCAAGTTGGAAAATGTATTCAGGGGCCCAGTTACTGTTCTGACAACTCAAAAAACAGGATGTATTTAATCTGAGTAACAATAATAAAACTAGCTTTTGGAGATGGTTCAGAATATACAATCAGCTAGCACTCTTGAGACTGTTACTGGAATACTGCATCTAGTTCCGGTGCCCACACTTCTAAAAGGATGTTGAAAAACTGGGGAAGGGTCCACAAAAAGAACTACAAGAATGTTTTGCGATGAGGAAAACATGCCATACAGTGAGCAATTTAAGATGCTCAATCTATTTAGTTTATTCATGAGAAGGTTAAGAGGTGACTTGATCACAATCTACAAATACCTGCATGGGGAAGAGATTTCTGATGATAGATGGCTCTTTCATTTGGCAGAAAAAGGCACAGTGCGAATCCAGGGGCTGAAAGTTAAAGCTAGACAAATTCAGTCTAGAAATCAGGCACAATTTCTTTTCTTAGCAATGAGGGTAATTAACAGTTGGAACAACTTATCTAGGAACATAATGGATTCTCCTGATTTAAAGACTTTAGAAAGACATAGACGCCATCATTTAAAAGATGCACTATAGTTCAAACAGAAGTTATGGGTTTAATGAACCTAACCCCGCGATTTCTTCTATGACCCGTGTTATGCAGGAGGTCAGACTAGATGATCATAATGGTTTCTTCTGGCCTTAAAATAGACGAACAGAGACATGTAAAACAAGTATCACTAGATTTACAAAGGATTTAAAAGGTCAGAGCAGGAGGTGGCCTGAAGGATTTTCTTACTTTGTATCAGCAAAAGGAAAGTTTACCTGCCACAAACGTGTTTCCATTTTTTTTTTATCCCTTTGCAATAAACAGAAATGCACCCCAGAAAAACACTTCTATGAATATTCAAGGCAGCCACCAGACCCTATAATAGGGCTAACCATGGCCTAGACCATCGAGACCATAACCATTGGAATTGTTTGGCATGCCAGAGATAGGACAGGACCCTCATAGACCACCACTAGTCTCTACTGCTAGATCTACACAAGGATTATGCGAGTGGCATGACGCTGGACATAAAATTAATATTGCATTACTGTTACATTCTTGTTTGGATCAGAACTTGTGTGTGTTTACTAACCTTGTTAATAAAACTACTGAAAGCTTAGAACATTTTTCTTAAGTGTGACTCTTGTAACCATGCATTTCAGGGTTTCCAATTTAACCATAATTCTAATACACCTCTACCTCGATATAACGCTGTCCTCGGGAGCCAAAAAATCTTACCGCGTTATAGGTGAAACCGTGTTATATCGAACTTGCTTTGATCTGCCGGAGTGCGCAGCCCTCCCGCCCCCGGAGCACTGCTTTACCACGTTATATCCGAATTCGTGTTATATCGGGTCGCGTTATATCGGGGTAGAGGTGTAACTCTGGACCTGGCCTAGGAACTGAAACCTGTCAAACCTCAGAGTGTTAATTTGTCAATTGGGGATTATTAAATTATTAATACACAATAAATAGATCAGGCAACAATTTCAATATACTGTAATATAATAGATAACATTTACCTTAGACTGTGGACTTTTCCCTCTCTCCGAGGCTCATGCCATGTTTTTGCCAGACAGCTCTGACGTAGCTTCTAAAATCCAGGTGTGCGGTACATCTTTTCAGCAAATAACAAAACAAAGACAACA
The DNA here is from genome assembly GCA_003942145.1 of Platysternon megacephalum. Classification (NCBI taxonomy): domain Eukaryota; kingdom Metazoa; phylum Chordata; order Testudines; family Platysternidae; genus Platysternon; species Platysternon megacephalum. Next base: position 111,599 of record QXTE01000348.1, read on the forward strand.
CACCTTGCTTGCTCTTCCATCTGTTTATAATATGCTACCAATTTTCATTAAAAATTGCACAGCATTCAGATGGGCGCAAAGGACAAAAATAGTCACCCTACATTAAGAATTGAAAAATTCTTGTTTAGTCTATTGCCCACAGATTACTTCTGCACTTCCTACACAATTGTGTGCCTTTCTCTCACACACCCTACTCCCCACTCCTCTTTCCAACCATGATCCTTTGTCTTGTTTTCTCTCAAGTTAACAGTACAAAGCTCGCCGATATCTGGCAGGGACACAGTAAGGCAGAAAGGTTAGACACGTCACAAAGCTTAGTTTAATTTGATATTTAATCATAAGGCATCAATGTAAATTAAAAAAATTCCACCAGGGTCATATACATTCTCCCGCAAAATAAAATGCTGTAAAACCAAGGCCTGGGGTGCTGCAAATGAGGCTAGTGGTCACTGGTTTTAGCCAGGCTGTCACTGCCGGCAGTGGTGTCCAGGATACTCAGTGCCAACAATGGCAATAAAGGAAGTAGAAAGGTCAATTTGCATAAATCAGCGTAACAAGGTAACAATGAACGAAAGGAAAGAGAATTGTATGGAAAACCCCATTGAACAAAAAAGGTTAATCCCATTAAAAGAGCAAAGAGCACAGCTTGGAGATGTCAAGCTCCCAAATGCTGACGGTACATTTGGGAAACGACTGTAGTACTATGCAGGCCTGAGTTCATTATTGCTTTATCCCAGTTTGGCCCAGGCTAAGGCGAATGTGAAATCCAATTTCATTTAAGGCCAGAAAAATAGATCAGTAACAGCACCTAAATCCCCATCCGTACATGGGTGTAAACTGATTTCATTTGGTGTAATATCTCCCAAGTTCCCTTCCCTGCCAGTGCTAGGTACATCTTCACAGCAACGCTAAAACGTCTGTCAGAACAAATGATGTTACATGGAAATCACTTTTTAAATGGGGAGGTCACTAGAGTGGGCATGTCTAACAGGCACTTAGTAACAGCCCCTCTCAGAAAACGTAGGCAGGCTTATTTTAAAAACACCCTCTCGTCCGAAAAAGGCAGCTTTCAGCTCAGTTCTCCTTTAGCTGAGACTACTCGGAAGCTTTCACCGTTCACTCACGCTAGTTTACTTGCTACAATGCAGGGCGCCCACGGATAGGCACGGAGTGACTGCCCACATTTTAGTACAGAAAAGGTTCTTTAGAACCTGCACTGTATTGCCTGTGTTGTGTCATTTATTGGGGCTGCACTAGCGATTCCCAAAGGACTCCCCGTGTGTTTATTTCTGATGAGCAACTACAACAATGCTTTGCCCACAGGGAACGGACAGTGGAGATTCTCTCTCTCTTTTTGCTAGTAACAGTCAGGTGTGCCTGGCCAGCGATCCTGGGGAACCACTCCGGGTAGCTGCCTTGGCACTGCACTGCCTTTAGGAGTCAGGGAGCTGACTTGAGTAGACTGGGGTTTAGGCTCCAGCGTTTTGCATCCAGAGAAAGGTTGCTTCCCTCATCCCTCTAACAGACTGTTATTCAGACCAAGGGAGAAAAAAAAAAGAAAACAAAATTTTAGCATGGTCACCATCTCCATGGTTGTCTTGCAGGTCCAGTGCACGCAGGTGATTTTTTTTAAATTAAATAAAGGTCCCATTTATTATTCCCAAAGGAAAGTAAGGAGGAAGAACACACAGGCCATTTGAAGGATGCAGATGCTCTACATGCCAGGAAACTAGTGAGGGTTGAAGCTGGGCTTGTCAAAGGAGTTTAAGGGATTTAGGTTTCCAACTTCCATTGAAATTCAATGGCATTTGGGCACTGAACTCCATTAGGCCCCTTTGAAAATCCCAGTCTGTTTGCTCGTCATTCCCAATCAGTGCAAAGGGAACACGGAGGGTAGGGTTGAGTTAATGGGGAGGATTTTAAATCCTCCATGAGGTTTCTCTGCTCTCCATATTTATCCATGTGGAAGAAACCCAGGTGCTGTTTTAAACTAGATTCTCAATTATATAAGCATTAGTTCTCCACCTTCCAAATCCCACGTTTCTGTCACAGAAAGGAGCACAAGCAGAAAACATGTTCGCCACCACTTCAAATTCTTAAAAGTCTATTCTTTACAGAGCTCTGGCCCAAATCCCATTATCCTGCTTCTTGACCCTCCTGGCAACACACACACACACGCACAGAGCAAGTACTGTGTGTCACCTCAGATTACTCAACACCAACAAACCCATCCATAAGAGCCCTAAAGAGGAGAACTATCCACTTGCAGAGGGGAAACAACTCCATTAAGTCCCTGTCCATGATGCAATGAATCAAAATATCCATCCCACAGTAGTTCCTGCTCGCATCTGAAAAAGATCCCTGAAACCTGGCCGTGTCACTGTGTTGGGCACTTGAAGGCACATTTGCTTTGTGTCTGGGGACTTTAAAAAAATCCAGTTACAAAAGACTGCAGCTGTAGGGCTGAGGAAAAGGAGGCAACACATTGTATTTTTCCTCTGTTCCTGTCCCGCTCTTGAAGCGTCATGCCTGGCATGAGATGGTGATCTAAGCAGACACGTTAACATCCCTGAGTGAAATGGCACTGTTAGCGGCCTCTGAGGGTTTGTCCTCAAGCACCATAGTTGGTGTGTCTGTGGCAACTGCTGTAGTGTCTGTGGTGGGAAGAGGATTCAAGCCCTGTGTCAAAATCTGCTGAATGGTTTTCCGCAAGTTGGGGTGCAGCTGGTTCTGGGTCTGGTAGAAAACTTCTAAGGCAAAGGACTTCAGGGTGCCAGTACAGATGTCCTCATACAGTGGAATTGTGTACATTCGAGACATCTACAATAAAAATAAAACTGGATAACACATAATACATATAAAGGTTAAGAGACTCAGCTATGCAAAGAATACACCAGACAGTTCTCCATGACCTAAGATCATAGGCAGTTACTATATTTCTTCAAACTCTCTCTTTGGTAAGACTTTTATCAAGTTACTTTAAATCAGGTCAACCTGAAGCCAGATCGGTATCAGTAAGACAACAGGCTTTTCTTGGAATGTCTGTCTAAGAATAGTTAATTCCACTACTCATGCACAACAAATAGCTCAACCAGCAGGCCAAGGGGAAAAGACACAGCGATGAAATGCAACAGCTTTTCACTTCTGCTCAATCAAGCAACTAATGAATGGCGTCTGATAGGCCTCAACCTAGTCTATGGATATTTATCCACTGGACAACAAAACTATCACACAGATTGGTATGGGTTGCAGTCTCTGCTCTAGAGAGCCCAGACCTGGACAAGCAGGACAAGACTGAGGTGGGCAGAGCTAGGTTGGAGGTGGGGAGCCAGACTAGAATAGTACAGACTATGCACAGGCAAGTCAAATTATGTCCTAACCAATCCTTCATCACAGAAGGAAGGCGCCAAACAGAAATATGGTCAGGACAATGTTGTGTTCTCTCACTTGCCGCCATCCCCACCCACTAGCAGGTGAACCAAGCTCAGCCCCTTCGCAACACACCTGATCTATACTTGGCCAGGAAGCAGAAGTTCCAAGGTCTCTTTCACGTCGCATGTCTCATGCACATGTCTCATGCACTGAGAGGTGCAGTGCTGTTTAATCCAGCAGTTAGTACCTGGTATTCCAAGAAGTGTCGGACTTTGTAAAAATCTGGGTAATAGTCATTTCGGACTACGATCTGCAACCAGCGGATACGGATCTCTGCATTCATGGCGTCCAGCTGAGAGGAGTAACATTCTGACAGCTTTTTTATCACCTCTGAAGACAACACGTACACAAAGAGAGAGAGTTTGTTACTAGGAGGTATTTTGGCAAGTTTAAAAGAAATTAGACAAAAGTGGATGAAAAACATTAACCTAGGGTGAAGGGCTGTGTGTTAAGAGAGCAAAGTAAGCGATAAACATCATTTCCTTCACTGTTTGTACCAGGAACACTTGCCTACTGCTTTGCTCCAGTACTCACCAGGAGGCAACGGTGACCCATCCAGCAATCTGTCCAAAAAAAGCACAGTTTGGAACGGTCTCCATTTAGTGATGTCAACACTGCTAGCAGCAGCAGCAACGGCATCAAGAGGCTCAGTGGTCCAGAGTTTGAAGAGCGTCTCCACTGGTCTGATCAGACTGGATCCCTGAGATAAGTCTGGCTCAGCTAATGGAGGTCCTGTAGCATTGAGCCAACGTTCAAACTCCAGTCCTGGAATGAGGAGCACCGAAAGGGTCAAGCAGGAGTCTCTGCAGCTGACTTGACTGTCTCAAGGCCCAGGACTGCTTCTAGCATAGTTACAAAAAGTTCTAACAATAGCAACTGGATCAACTTCTAATGGGAGCAATACAGCAGGGAGCAAGATCCTACTAGTGACCCTACCAGGCTTAGCTATTTTCTCTGCACTATATAGCATTTATCAGGTTAGGCTGTTGCTAGCTCCCTTCCAACCATAACACATCGCTGTCTAATACTAACCCTGATGCTATCTAGTGCTTAGTCACTGTGGTGATGGTAACTCAAAATACCTAAGATGATAATGTTGAGATAGACAGAAAGGAAGATGAGGCATCTTGGATCCAACTTTCTCTCAGACTCCCCTTCATGCACGTCACTTTCTCAGCAATTTTAAGACCTCGGTTCTGACAAAGACTCAAGTAGAGACTAAAACGCAGGTAAGAATTGGGGGAGAGCTCCAGCTCTGTAGAAAGGGGAACAGGTGACTGCCCCACTAGGGGGAATGTAAATGATTTCAGATTTATTCCCACTATCAAAAGAAAGACCAAAATAACCTTCTATAATGCACAGAGCCCTGCAAACCCATGTGTAGAATCAATGGCAGGATACAGAAAAGCATTTATACATGAACTTCAGGCTGCAGCTTCATAGTGAGAGAAATGTGTATCTAAATTCCACTTCTATTTTAATTATAGAAAACATTTCTTTTCTATCCTCTTTCTCTAGCTTTGATGACTGACATTACAAGCAGACTGATAACGGCATGAATCACGTTTATAACGGTTTGAATGCCAAAGATGAATCAGTAAGGAAGTTTCATTTTCTTCAGATCCAGCATTTCCCTATACACCCTCTAATCCCAGCCTAGGCTGTTCCTTTCAAACTGTCTTTGCTTAAACAAAGAAACTCTCTCTTTCCCACCTGCTTTGTTGTCAACACTTTGCTCTTTCAGTTCTGGAAAAAAATTCAGGAAGGAATCCAAAAGCTCTTGGGCTACAACGCTGGTGAACTTGTATTTCTCAATGTATGCCTGAAACAGAGTGAAAGAGTGAATTATGGTTAGGAAGTGAGAGTTGGTGGGAGAATCATGGAGCCTGAGGTGAAAATACAGAGATGGGAGAGTGAGAACAGCTATTGGAAAGGGGTTCTGGTATAAAAGGAAGGTGAAGAGGAGGGGAGATCTGTATAAGAAGCTAGGTAAGGGAAGCACCATTGTATGCAGAAAAATGGTGCAGTCACAGAAAGGTTCCCAGTTCAGTACAAACTGCCCTAAGCAAGAGCTCTGCCACACTGAAGTATCAATGGCAGGGGGGGAAGGTTTCAGCACAGTCACACTTGTGAAAATTAGAACGCAACTGACCACCAAGCTGTTCACCAACCGGGTACGGATTACAGGAGACGTACAGACGTCTCTGTACATACTTGATGTATTAAGGAGAGAAAGAAGATGAGTCAGAAGATATTGAGAGAAAGAGAGCATAGTGAGGTGACAGCAATGTGAAAGTCAAGGAGAGAAAAGTCGAGAAGAGCAAATGAGCTTTGTCGTCAGTTTTTAAACACAATTCAGCAGAGACCTCAATGTATACAGCATTTGCCATAGTGCCGCTGGATACCAAGGCTTCCCCACCTATAATAAAAAGTGCTCTATCCAGGGAGTCCTGATCGTTGGGTTTGCTAGTCACGCATGCAAAAACCACAACAAACTAGGGACTCTCATTAGTAAACTGAAGGTCATCCCAGTGATAACTAAACTATTCCATGCAGTGTTTTCCACTGAAGCCCCAAACAACGAGTTACAAAGATACACTGATTGTCAGAGCACTATTAATTTAGTCATTGGCAATCTCATGACACCCTTTCAGCTGGAGATGGACGGGAGCCTGTCCACGTTCAGTTAGGAGATAACCCAGGAGATACTTCTCTCTTGTGGTGTCTGTCAGAATTAGCGTGATGGTAGTATCGTTCTTCTGCTGTCTCAGACCTAATTGCCTGCCAGCCTCTCCTCACTTGGGCCATGTCTACACTACTACCACTTATGTTGGCAAAACGTACGTCGCCCAGGGATATGAATAAAACACCTCCCTGAGTGACATACGTGTTGACGGCATAAATGGTAGTGTGCACAGCACATAAGTGGTAGTGAGAAGGTAGTTTTATTAGGTCGACAGTAGAGCTCTCTCCCGTCAGCATAGAACGGCTACACGAGCGATTTTACAGCGGTGCGACTGCATCGGTACAGCTGTGCCACTGTAAGTTTGCTAGTATAGCCATGGCCTTAGCTGCAGTGACAAAACCTGACACAACAGCAGTTAGAAACACGGGTGGAAATGTGCGCAGGACGAGGTAGGTATTCACACTAACTCTGAGGAAGGAGTCAAAGTGTTTGGGGTCTCCGCAAAGCTGGGACAGGTAGTAAACAAAGCAGTAGCCTTTCTCGTAGGTGAACAGGTTCATCAGATTACTCGGATTCACCCCTGAAAGGAAAAGATAAACAACAGCATTGTAGGGCACCGTATAGCCTGGGATATTATCTAAACTAAGCATAAAATCCCTATGATTTGAGCCATTTCAAATTCCAGACCAGTCTCTAAAGCCTCTCTTTGGAGACGGATCTTTTTCTCAATTCCATATTCTTCAATGCAAACCTTCGGAACCTCTCAGCATACACAAAGTGCTGCTAATTTCCTTGTCAGTGACTCTTGAGATGCGAACACTTGGCACCTTCAGTATTTTTCAACCTCTACTAAATTCTTATATGCATTTTATTTTGCTCTATGTAACACCTAGACTGTAAGACTACTTCATGGTCTGGTGCTCTGTGTCCCCTTTACACAGTCAAAAAAATATATAAACCAAGTACAAAGACAGAAAACCAGCACCAGAAAAAACAACAACACATCAGGGTATAGAAATAAATTTAGCTGAGGGAGTAACAACCGATCAGCCTCTAATACTGCAGAGCTGTATCAACAGGAAAGCAAACCATGCATTTTAATGTGTGCATATATCCCTGTGTGTGCACATGAGTATATACAAATATAGAATTATTATATATGTGCACACCAGGACATCTAATAGAGCAGACTTTCACCTAGGTTGCAAAACAAATTGTTTTCATTATAACCACTTATTCTGACATGTTCAAATTTTCAAAAGTATTCAGCTTTCAGGGCAAAAATTTTCAGGGCAGAAAGACGTTTTGTCTTTGCCCAATGATGCTTATTTTGGAAACTGGGGGGAAAAAAATCCATTCAAACATCTGAGTTTAGCAAAGGTTAAAAAAAATACCCTTTCCAAATTTATTTTTAATTTAATTTATTTTTAAGCCAGGGCTAGAATGAAAAATGCCAGGGGACCGGCTGCTCACCAAAGGCAAGTTCCTTCATTTATTTAAATTGTTCTTCAAATTAAACTGACTGAAAATATAGGCCAAGATTTTAAAAAACTGTGTCTGTACACTTAGACTCCTGAGTACATATTTAGGCATTTAAATATATGGGCTGTTTCTCACAACAGCAACTCCCAGCAGTTCCAGGATCAGCTGTACCTGGCTCCAGCTTAACCTGAAGCTTGCTAACAGGGTTGTCCTCCCCAAGGAGCTTCATCTGTCTGTGGAGGGCATCAAGACGGAATGCAGTCTCCAGGCATGTGAAGGCAGCACCTGCCCCACGAGAGAGAGAGATTATACACACTATCCAGTTCCAGGCAGATAACTGCCTCGCTGGTACATGTAAAAGATACAGGCTACTGGAAAGTGAAAGACAAATGTCACAACAGGAGAAAATCAAATGAAAGTACTTTACAGGGAAACCAACCATAGAAATCCCTTGCAATTAGTGAAAAATATTTGCAATGAAAGTCTGAACTTGAAACATTGTATTTCCGAAATCTGGCTACATATCAGTCTGAAACAAAAGGAACTCTTGGAATTAATCAACACAAAAATGACACTAGATTTCCCACCACAGGCTCTTATCTGATTAGATTTTACAAGCTAAGCAGAGTGGTACCTGGGCAATCTTTGAATGGGAAACTTCCAAGGAACACCCAGGTGATACAGAAGTGATATTGGGAGTAGAGTAGTGGGCACTTTTCTTACCGTTCAGTACCTCAGCCTGTTTGGGACACTGCTGAAGGATATGCCATCTCACGGAGGAGATATAGAGAGACGTTCTGACGAAGTGTGGCTATTAAAGATTCTATAGCTCTTTTTGAAGCAGTAAGGGCTTTACCTGTAGTCTCCTAGCCAAATTCTGATTCAAGTTACATCTCCTTCTCTCTCTCCTGTAGCTGAAATTAGGTAAATTATTCTACACTTCCTGTCCCTAATTTCTGTGCAGAATTGCTCTGTGCTGGTAAGGAACTGCAGCTTTCACCCTACAGCCGGCTGCAATTTTTTGGTGAGTGAAGTGATCTCACCTATACCTTCACAGACATAGGGAGGTGTTGGAGAGAGGGCCTAAAAGCTAACTTTTGAGTAAGAAAATGACTTAAGTCCAGGCCCTCTACAGGATCTTTCTCTGAAAGGTTCCCAATTCCACTTGCAGGGTCAGCTACACAGGGGTAACGTCAGAGCCTTTCAGTGTCTGGAAAGGGCTATGTAAAGAAGGGGAGCAGGAATTAAATGTATCAGGTCCTGGGGAACTTTGGGGGGAAGGAAGGATGAGGGGGCTCCACATTAACCAAAGTGGAACCAACTGCTAGCACAGAAAATTTACAAGATTTGGGGGCATTTTTTCAACTAGGAGCAGGGGAAGACCCAATTGGTGGAGAGGAGCACTCAGATTGGGCAAAGACCTAGGGATGTCAGTAATACAAAGGTATCTATCTAGTAAAAAGACCGTACATAAATTACTGAGACTGCTAGTTCTAAAGGAGAGAGGAACGGGACTGAACCCAGCAAGGATCTTCCTCTACCCCAGAGAGATAGAGATGGGAAGGGTAACATGTATTGGAAAGAATAATTTAAACTGGAAGAGAGCTAAGATGAGAGGTACTGTCTGGAAAAGTAACAGGGTGTCAGACAAAGGAGTTTAATAAAGAGCTGTACAGCAATAAAATAAGATCTATAAGAGTCTAGCAATGGGAGAAGCTAGAAGATCAATTTAAGTGAACTAGAATGCCTGTGGTGGAAGAGATCTGGACATGAGACCATGGTGAAATGACAAAGTCAGGGAATAATGTATAAATCATACAGAAAGGATGAAGAAGATCACAGAAGTCAGGTGACATTGTACTATACCTAAAAGATTCCACATAATCTAATGAGGTTCAGTTTTTGAGTGGAGAGGACCATACACTAGAACAGTGGTTTTCAAACTGTGGGTCGCGGAACGTAAGGCACTGGGTCACGGCGGCTCTGGTTGGCACTGCCGACCGGGCCGTTAAAAGTCCCGTCGGCGGTGCTGCCCGGCTAAGGCAGGCTAATTCCTACCTTTTCCGACACTGCACTGCACCCCGGAAGCGGCCAGCAGCAGGTCCGTCTCCTGGGGGGGAGGGGGGGGGAAGACCATGGGGCTCCGTGCGCTGGCCCCGTCCCTAGCACCAGCTCCACACTCCCATTGGGAGCTGGGGGTGGGGGGGGTGCCTGTGGGCGAGAGCCACGCGGATCCACTTGTGCACCTCCACCTAGGAGCCAGACCTGATACTGGCCGCTTCTGGGGTGCAGCACGGTCCGCGGTGCCAGGACAGGCGGGAAGCCTACCTTAGCACCCCCGCTGCGCTGCTGACTGGGAGCTGCCGGAGGTAAGCCTGTGCCCCAATCCCCTGCCCCAGCCCTGAGCCCCCCCTCAAACCCAGACCCCCCTCCTGCACTCCAAACTCCTCATCCCCGGCCCCACCCCAGAGCCTGCACCCCCAGCCCAGAGCCCTGACCCCCTCCCGCACCCCAACCCCTTGCGCCAGCCCTGAGCCCCCTCCCAAGCCCTGAGCCCCTCATTCCCAGCCCCACCCCGCAGCCCTCACTCCTGCACCCCAACCCTCTGCCCCAGCCCTGAGCGTCTCCCACACCCCAAACTCCTCAACCCCAGCTCCGTTGGGTCATGGGCATCAATTTTCTTCAACTGGGTCGCCAGAAAAAAAGTTTGAAAACCACTGCACTAGAATACGGATACAAATACTAAATCATAAGACTACTTGCCTCCTGGTCAGGAAAAGGATATTAGGTAAACAGTGAGGAGGGAGCTCAAAGAGGCAACTAAGTCTAATGAAACAGCAATAACAGGTGACTTTATATATGAATCACATATAAAATGATCAATTGTCACATCAGGACAACATATAGGGGAGCAGTTTCTCAACACCCTAAACAACTGCTTTTTGCAACAGCTAGTTCTAAAGGAAGGAGAGGAGAAGAGACTGAAACCAGCAAGGATCTTCCTCTACCCCACAGAGATAGAGATGGGAAGAGTAACGGGTATTGGAAAAGAATAATTTGAACTATTCTTGCATATGATCTTTCACCAATGGAACTGTGACCACTCAGGAAAGAGACCTGAGCATTACTGTGGTCTGTTCAATGCACAATGGCAGTCAAACAAGGGAACAAAAGGTTACAATGGAATCCAAATAATACTGACAAATATTATAATGAATGCCTTTTTGTGAACTGATGGCATCCCTTCTCCTAGAGCTCTGTTCTGGTAGCCCTACCTCAAAAAATCAAGATATACAAGTCCAGGAAGGGACAGCAAAAGTGATTAGAGGCATGGCAAGGCTGCTAGGAAAGACTGAATAGAAAGGGACTGTTTAGTTTAGAGAGAAAACATACGAGGGGACATGACACTGGTACACAGAATAATGAACGGAAGAGAGAAGGTAAATTGGGCACTCCTGCTTACCCTCTCTCCTAAAGGGTGGGCAAGGGAAAGCCGGTCAAATTGAAAATAGGGATGTAAATACCGTTTTAAAAGTTAACCGTTTAAACGATTAAAATATTTCATTTAAATGGTTAACCGATTAAGCGGCTGGAGCCGATCCTGCCGGCTGGTGCGGCTGGGGCTGGTGCGGGACCACTGGAGCTGGCCAGCCCTGGGGTTAACAGTTAAGGCGGATTAACCAGTAAGACTAATGGTTAACCAGTTAACATTTTACATCCCTAATTGAAAGACAACAAATTAAGAAATGATCAAATGAAACAAACCCACAACACATAATTGACCTGTGAAATTCACCGTCACAAGGTAGCACTGAGGCTAAGGGCTTAGCAGGATTAAAAATATACATCGATATATATGGACAGTGAGACCAACCTGAGTTAGATTTGATAGGGTAACTTACGGGATATAAACCCTCACATTTCAAGGCATTAGCCAGCCACCGACTGAGGACAATTAGGAAGAAACTTCACCATGGGCAGGTTATCCCATAAGTAACTACAAGTTTTCTTACACTTTTCTCTGAAGCACCTGGCACCAGCCATGGTCAGGCACAGGTTACTGAACAGAGGGACCGCTGGCCTGATCCAATACAGCAATTCCTTCTACTGCATGTAAATCTCTGAGATCTTTGGCTGAAGCACAATGTAGGAACACCAGTCTTACAGTATCCAGTGTGACATCAGCCCAAAGCAAATCAATCGAAAGAGATTCAGTATTCAGGGTGCTACGCTCATCAAATCCACTGTGGTGTATGCTCACAAACAGTAAGAAAAAGATCCAGAAGCATTAACGGCAGTGTTATAGTTGTTTTATGACACTTTGGAGCTCCCAACACTAATATTTTATATTAGGACTTCGAAATCCCAACTCTCAGCGCCAAGTGGCTAAAAGTCAAATCTTTGCGTGCCTTCTTCCTCTTATTCTATTTAAAGCTCAAATATTCCTTAACCCTCTTCCCATGAGCTGGGAGAAGTACAGCGTCAGACACACATGTCAAACAAAAACAATCGCAACATCTATACCATAGGTCTCGGTGGTGATCCGGCGCTGTGCATATGTGGCCAGTCCCTCGCTCAGCCACATCTCCTCCCACGTGGCATTGGTGACTGCATTGCCAAACCAGCTGTGGGCAATCTCATGAATGACGTCGATGATGAGGAAATCGTCACTCTCCAGAATGGAAGAGATTATGAAGGTCAGGCATGGGTTCTCCATAGCAACAATGGGGAAGGACGGAGGAAGAAAAACAATATCATACCTGGAACAGAGGGAGACAGAGAGAGAGAAGCCAGAGGAGCCAAATTACTTTAATTTATCCAAGATTACACAGAAGCTTTGTTGAAGGAAAGCTTACTTGAGGGTTAATGTGTTTCCCCATTTCACCTCGCCCTCTAGTCAATGCACTCCAGGTCAGACTGCAGCAACCCCCCGATCTCCCCGATCAGGTGATCAGCATTGGCCCATGATCAGAGAGCACTGCAATCAGCTTTGGTGGGTAGGAAAGCTTTCCTCCTGCCTATTATTAACAAAGAAATACAGAAGCCCTGTGTACGTAGCTTACCCTAAGAACAAAAGCAATTCCCTCAAAAACAACAGAGTCATCTGATAGTACCAAGGCTTCGAGTCAAAGTCAGACTGAACTCCAACAATCAGTTATAGGGGGTGTAGGGCCCTGTAGTGAGGCGGTGTGGGTCCCCGCCGCCCCAGAGAGAGACGAGCCCCTCCGGACACCAGAGTGGGCGGAGCCAGGGAGCTCTGAGACCACCACCTAGAGGGTCAGGCGTGGCCCAGGAAGTATAAAGGCCCAACCCCAGAGCTCACTGGGAGGGCAGCCACCGGGTAGACCAGACGCCTCTGGCCTACCTCCTAGTTGAGAAGCCCCAGCGACCTGCAGCGAACCCAAGGGGTGGCTGGGCCTGCCCCAGGCCAGCTATCCCAAGGAACCCATGGTGTTGGACCCCCCTGAGGACACCATCCTGACCCAGGTACCTGAAGAGGGGGAGTCTGGAAGTAGCCCAGGGGCAGCCGACCCTAGTCTGGCTGGAGCACTGCCAGAGCCCATGTCAGTGTGTTGCGGCCAGGATCCCCCCTGACACAGCAGCGGGTCTTCTGCCGCTGCTAGGGCCCCGGGCTGGGAGGGCCTGCGTCCCCACTGCCCCCCAACTCACGGGTGGCTGTCTCCCCCTCTCCCAGGCCTTCGGACCCAGGGCCCGGGCTCACTCTGTATATACTGTTACTGCTCAGCCCCTGCCTGAGGGCCTGAGCACCTGACTCACCATTGCCCCGCCCTGACCTAGGGCCTGGGCTGACGACTAACTGTGTTGTTTCTGCCCTCACAAAGGCCGTGGAGAAAGACTCCTGAGGCCGGACTAATTCCCTGCTAGACCTCTTCCCGAACTTAGTGAGGCAGTGTGGGTCCCCACCACCCCAGAGAGAGACGAGCCCTGGCTAACCTCTCTACAGGCCCACCCCTGCAAAGTGCTGAGCACCATCAACTCCCACGTCAATAGGAGATGAGCGCATTTAGCATCTCTCAGAAGGCTCTCCACACCTTGCAAGATTGGGCTCCAAGCGAAGTACTGACTCTTACACTTGGCTAGGTGAGGGTCAAGCCCACCTTGTCGCAAGGACGTAAAACAAAAGTAAAAGGAAAGGGTTGGAATGAAGGAAATGGGGAGAGAGTTCGGGCTTAGTCCCTAGAGGAAGGAAGGCTGTATCACAAAGTGCTATGGCACGTCTGACGGACTTCACCACTCCACAAGACCCAGTGTCCAGAAAGCTCCGGTCCTCAACACTGCCCACCCCGATGACCACGAGTACAAATACCAAATGGTGAGAGACAAATGGATTCTCCAAAGCAAAAATAAAAGAGGGAGATTGGGGGATTGCTGTTCTTGTTTTGAATAAATGAAGTTTGCTTCCCCCATATTCTTCCTTTTTGCGACATTCTGAATTTCAGAGATTGATGATCTAACCATAACATGAACCATTCCCCCTCCCAAGCGGAATGCTGTGGAAGTTGAAGTAAAGACATTTTCCATTTTAACAAAAATGAGTGTCGGAAAATACAGAAGGAACTTTTATCGTCTGCCTTCACATTATTACACAGGTTACACAAATCCAGAGGAAGATAATGTAGCAAAATACACAAACGGTTTAAATACTGCAGGATGACACATGAAGTCAAGTGGGACTCAGCAAACATTAGAAAAATAATTTCTCAACTCAGCTGAAAATTCCGAAGTCCCTGGGATATATGTGTAAAGAGTAATATAGATTGCTACTCACAAAAGAAAAAAAAAAAACCACTGAGAGGTCAGCATATGATCTCGAACTGGTTACGGCTACGCAGAGCCTAGTTAGCCCAGATTGTCTGCAGCTTCCGGGAAGACACTGAACTTTGCCCTTGTGCCACATCCTTTAAGTTTTTGCTGAAGGTCAATTCTAGCCAGCTGAGCATCACTTTTTATTTTAATGTTTTCATTGTATTGTGCAGAACTTATAGAGCACGTATTGAACAGTATATAAGTGTGCTGACAAGATAACGTGTGTTATTAAATACTTTATTTTGTATGTATGCTGTGTTTATAGCATAGATTTTCTTGTAATTTTCTTTTGGAAAATTAAACTGAAAAACAAGCTTGTGTGTTTGATCCTCCGCATTGACCTCCGTCAAAAGCAGGTCCAGTGCTGAACCGAGACTCTGCAGTCAGTTATTAACTCCACACCATACACTCCTGACTAACACACTTTGTTAGTCTCTAAGGTGCCACAAGTACTCCTGTTCTTTTTGCTGATACAGACTAACACGGCTGCTACTCTGAAACCTGTCATTATGCAAGGCACTGCATTTAGCCGTATGGAGTGGAAATCCATCAACTTCATGAAAAAACTCGTACAGATACAGACAGACATCATCTTCCATATCACTTCAAAAGTTTTTCTCCCCTGCTGTTAATAGCTTCTCTTATTAATTAGCCTCTTACAGTTGGTATGGCTACTTCCACCTTCTCATGTTCTCTGTATGTATAAATATCTTCTTACTGTATGTTCCATTCTGTGCATCCGAAGAAGTGGGCTGTAGCCCAGGAAAGCTTATGCTCAAATAAATTTGTTAGTCTCTAAGGTGCCACAAGTCCTCCTGTTCTTTTTGCTGATACAGACTAACACGGCTGCTACTCTGAAACCTGACTCCTGAGATGCTCATCAGGCCTGCCAGATACAGTGACCCTTATGATGGAGCTCTATGTCCATCTTCTACATTCCTTTACTATATTCCTGTCATGAGTATCCAGAAGAATTCTATTGAACTCACCTTCCCCATATGTATGGGCCATAGAGACTCTCTGCAGCACTCAGCCAACGCTCCACCATGCCAGACAGCTTGCTGATGGCTGTTGGCAGCAGACAAGGTTCTGCCCACACCCTGCTCCTGTCACAAAGCAGAAAATTTGAGCCAATAATTCGAACAGAATTAATTCCCTCTCTGAAAGAATAAAACCTCATCTTTCCACCACACTTTTATTTCATATCTGTATTCCAATAGTGAAGAGAGAGGTCTCAGGTCAGGATCAATTCCCTCATTGCAAGTACTATAGTGCAATCTCTTCATCATGAAAGTTGAATTTACAAATGTAGAATTATGTTAAAAAAAACCCTGCATTCAAAAATAAAACAATGTAAAACTTTAGAGCCTACAAGTCCACTCAGTCCTACTTCTTGTTCAACCAATCGCAAAGACAAACATTTGCAGGAGATAATGCCCGCTTCTTGTTTACAATGTCACCTGAAAGTGAGAACAGGCATTCCCATGGCATGTCACAAGATATTTACATGCCAAATGCCCTAAAGATTCATATGTCCCTTTATGCTTCAACTACCATTCCAGAGGACATGTGTCCAAGCTGATGAAGGGTTCTGCTCGATAACAATCCAAAGCAGTGTGGACTGATGCATGTTCTTTTTCATCATTTGAGTCAGATGCCACCAGCGGAAGATTGATTTTCTTTTTTAGTGGTTCAGGATCTGTAGTTTCCACATCAGAGTGTTGCTCTTTTAAGGCTTCTGAAAGCATGCTCCACACCTCATCCCTCTCAGATTTTGCAAGGCACTTCAGATTCTTAAACCTTGGGTCGTGTGCTGTAGCTATCTTTAGAAATCTCACATTGGTACCTTCTTTGTGTTTTGTCAAATCTGCAGTGAAAGTGTTCTTAAAACAGACAACATGTGCTGGGTCATCATCCGAGATTGCTATAACATGAAATATATGCAGAATGCGGATAAAACAGAGCAGGAGACATACAATTCTCCCCCCAAGGAATTCAGTCATAAATTTAATTAACGCATTATTTTTTTAATGAGCGTCATCTGCATGGAAGCATGTCCTCTGGAATGGTGGCCAAAGCATGAAGGTGAATACGAATGTTTAACATATCTGGCACGTAAATACCTTGCAATGCCGGCTACAAAAGTTGCCATGCGAATGTCTGTTCTCACTTTCAGGTGACATTGTAAATAAGAAGCGGGTAGCATTATGTCCCATAAATGTGAACAAACTTCTTTATCTTCGCGATTGGCTGAAGAAATAGGACTGAGTGGACTTGTAGGCTCTAAAATGTTACATTGTTTTGTTTTTGAGTGCAGTTATGCAACAACAACAAAATCTACATTTGTAACTTGCACTTTCACGATAAAGAGATTGCACTACGGTACTTGTATGAGGTGAATTGAAAAATACTATTTCTTTTATCATTTTTAGAGGGCAAATATTTGTAATCAAAAATAATATAAAGTGAGCACTGTACACTTTGTATTCTGTGTTGTAATTGACATCAATACATTTGAAAATGTAGAAAAACATCCAAAATATTTAATACAGTTCAATTGGTATTCTACCGCTTAACAGTGCGATTAAAACTGCAATTAATTTTTTTAATCAGGATTAATTTTATTGAGTTAATCACGTGAGTTAACTGCGATTAATCGACAGCCCTAATACAAATAAATAATAACAATAATATGTTAATACAAGATCACAGTCCCTAGGAGCCCCAGTCTTGGACCAGGAGCCCATTGTGCAGGCGCTGTACAAACCCAGGACCAAAAGACAGTCTGAAGAGCTCACACTAAGTACAGCTCCTGCAGTCCAATTCTGTGGAGTTTCTTATACCCAAGTAGACCTCCTGCTCTCTGAAGGGTCACAGCTCTCACTCCCAGATGGTAGCACAATATGCTGCATTAACCCTTACCCACACTACTGTCCCGCCCCCCAACACAGCTTTATAGGGACACAAGGAATAAAGTAGAAGCAGCTGGCTGCCAATCTCACCTGGGGCCGATGTCTGCAGAGATAAGGTCCCCTGCCACCAGAGCCACGAGATAGGCAGGAACTGGATATTCCATATAAAACTGGTATACGCCCTCCTGCTCCAAGTAGGTACTTTGGGTGGCACTCATCAACACCTGGATACCCGCGGGGGCCTGAAACACCAACACACATCTACTTAAGCTGGCTCAACAGGCTGAGATGATTGGGGCCAAGGGGCCAGACTCGCAGATCTTATTTTTCCTGGAAGGATGTAATTTAATGGATGGGAAAACATTTTATATATAGAGAAAGAGACAGAGTAAGGTCAGATTTTTTTTGTTTGTTTTAATCTGGATAAGCTGTCTGTGAAGTGACCATGACTAACCCGATTACAGAATGTACATGTGGCTATTGGTGTTCCAGGAGCGCTCACATACCAAGTGGCTCCATCCACCCAAGAGATCACATTACCTGGTACTGCTTTTTCAGAACTGTGCACTGCCTAGTCATCAATGGGGAGGGTTACCCCTCAATAACCGTTGCTGGAAGCTACCACCCAATCTAATTCTCTCTCTTATAATATGCACTGCAGAACGAATGGTCCCAGAGGACCTTGGCTATTGGAATGCAAGGCCTGGGAGTTGCTTCAAAGTGGCTATGCTGGTTCTGTTCAGGGAGGACCCAAAGTCTCATGTCTGCTATTAGATCACCATTTCTTCTCTCTCATTAGCTGTCACTGGAGCACTGTGTTGTTCCTACCCAAGATTGCCACTGGAGTTACCTACCTTGACTGTAGCTGAATAGGTGCATTTCACTGCTGGTGTGTCAAAGCAAGGAAAGAAGGATCGATTACACACTGAATGGCCCTGGGTGAAGACAAACGGCTTGGCTTTGCCACAAGTTAGCTCTGGGTCCAGCCACCATATCTGTTGGAATGTCAGATGGAGCAGAGGTGAGCAAAAGGAACAAAATTGATACAACGGGCAGAGGAGCTGAAATTAAGAGGTATGCTGAAAAAATCAGAGGGAGTTAGTGATTCTTCATTCATACGCCTGGGGTAATGCATATTTCCACTTCCAACAATTTCAGGTGCCACACATTTGCCATGGCCATCCAAACAGAGTAATTTTCTTTCACTATCTGGCTACATAGCGCAGTGCACAGCAAACCATAACCCCTCTCAGCTCAAGCCCTGCAATAACTGGAAATACGGATTTTCTTGGAGAGTAATCACCTGCCAAAAACGATCTCCTTGAGTAAAATGCAGTGCAGATGTTACAAAAGTAAGAACATATGGGGTCAGTAGTGCAAGCTTCCAAAAGCAGGTTCAAACAGTGTAAATATCATTATAGGGTGATAAGTAATAGCCAATATGGATTTGTCAAGAACAAATTGTGCCAAACCAATCATACTCAAAGAATAGTTATCAATGGCTTGCTGTCAAACTGGGGGACATATCTAGTGTGGTCCGGCAGTGTTCTGTCCTAAGTCTGGTACTATTCAATATTTTCATCAATGATTAGGATAATGGTGTGGAGGGTATGTTTATAAACTTTGTGGACGACGCCAAGTTGGGAAGGATTGCAAGTGCTTTGGAGGACAGTATTAGAATTCAAAATGACCTTGATAAATTGGAGAATTGAAAATCTTAAATCAACACGATGAAATTCAACAAATACAAGTGTAGTACTACACTTAGGTAGGAAAAATCAAATGCACAACTACGAACGGAGAATAACTGGCTAGGTAGTAGCACTGCAGAAAAGGATCTGAGGGTTATGGCTTGTCTACACTTGCCAGAGGAAAGACGCTGCGGTGACTGATGCATCAGCGGTCGATTTAGCAGGTCTAGTGAAGACCCGCTAAATCGACCACCGATCGCTCTCCCGTTGACTCCTGTACTCCACCTGATCAAGAAGAGTAAGGAGAGTTGACGGGAGAGCATCTTCTGTCGATGTTGCATAGTGTGGACCCCGCGGTAAGTAGATCTAAGCTACGTCAATTTGAGTTACACTATTCATGTAACTCAAATTGCGTAGCTTAGATCGACTTTTCCCTTTAGTGTAGACAAAGCTTCACAGGGGATCACAAATTGAATACAAGTCAACAATGTGATGCAGTTGCAAAAAAAACTAATATTCTGGGGTGTATTCACAGGAATATCACATGTATGACATGGGAAGCAACTGTTCCACTCTATTCGGCACTGGTGAGGCCTCAGTTGGAATACTGTGTCCAGTTTTGGGCACCGCACTTAAAGAAAAGAGTGGACAAATGGGAGAGAGACAAGAGGAGAGCAACCAAAATTGTAAAAGATTTAGAAAAACCTGACCTAAGAGGAAAGGTTACAAAATCTGGGCAACCTTAGTCTTGAGAAAAGACAATGGAGAGAGGGACCTGTTAATAGTTTTCAAATCTGTTAAGGGCTGTCATAAAGAGAAAGGTGGTCAATTATTCTTCACATCCACTGTATATAGGACAAGTAGTAATGGGCTTAATTTGCAGCAAGAGAAATTTAGGCTAGATATTAGAAAAAACTTTCTAACTCTAAGGATAGCACTGGAATAGGTTACCAAGGGAAGTTGTGGAATCCCTGTCAATACAGGTTTTTAAGAGCAGCTTAAACAAACACTTCTCAGTGATGGTCTAGGTATACTTGGTCCTACACAGGGGGATGGACTAGATGCCCTTTCAAGGCCCCTTCCAACCCTACATTTCTATGATCACTGGTCCCCAAAACAGCCCTGCTAACTGCAGCACCATTGAAATGCAGCCATCTCTGGGGAAAAATGAGTACACAGCATACACATCATATTCAGAGAGTAGAAAATTTTGGCCAATGACACCGAAGCAATGCTTTTTTAAAAAAAAAAAAGGCAATGGGATCTTTAGTATCCAGCAAAGCAATCAGCACCTGTTTCTTCTGTCTCAACTGGAATACCCCCATCACATACAGGCAGGCTAAGAACTGTATGGAAAGAGAGAGCTCTTCTGTTGCCTCACATTAGCCTCAGGATTATTACTACTGAGTCATATGGGTGAACTCAATTAGTTCCAACCAGAATATAAAGGGATAGCAGTGTCTCTTTGGGCCACTTATACTGTAAACAGACCGGTTACTGAGTCCAGGCTGTGCTACTACAGGTGCTGGATAGAACCGGACGTAGGGACATAGCCTGGGAGGCACTGATTGGGGAAGGTATAGAGGGGAGTACAGGGAATTAGGGTGAGCAAGCAGGACCTTTTATATATTTTTTTTAATTTGTTTAAATTCTTAGTGTTTTCTAAATGTTCTAAAAGAAAGAACTTACAACACAGATGAAATCCTCCCCTTCTCCATTATCCACATCCCCGAACCAGGGAAAAACACATGCCTCTGATGGACTTCTAAGGTCTGCAAGAAAGATGCCCCACTTTGGTGCACCTCATAAGCTCTGTTGAAGCGGAGCTCCCCTCCTACAGGCCTTACGCACCAACATGATTTATACTAACAGCGAGGTTAAAAACAAAAAACAAAAACAACCACCACCAAGGAAAGTCCCAAATAAAAAAAAAAACTTAAAAAAAGAACTACAGCCGGATGCGTGTTTCAATGGAGTCCACTTAATGCCCAAAAATTCATATTGCATTTTCTTTAAAAAATAAAAGAATGGTGAAAGGATCTAGTCCATTCTTCACTGCCACATAACCCTTCATCATTCATTAAACACCCCCAACCAACTTCTAGCACTCTCTCAACTTTAGATTTGCACAAATATATGCAAAAGTAAAGCCAACAAATTAATACGTTATAAAATCCTATTTCCTTTTCAAGGATCCATCTCCAATATTCTGTAACATGAACCCACTACAACATTACTCAGTACAACATACATATTAGCTGCAACATAGTTAACAATAAAAGGTATAAACTTGCAACCTCTCATACAGTTACATAAACCAATATCATCTTACAATCAACACATATCCTACTGCAACAGATCACTCCAATCCTGTTCAGAAAAATATCCCGTCTACCCCACCATCACATCCCCCTACGCTGCATGGTGTTACTGAGGGGTGGCTCAAATGACCCCACAAAGAGCCATGCCCCTGCTTGTGTTGCCGCCTGCCCCTGAGATTGGAAAAAACCTCACTCTTCCCCATAGCCACATCACATATGCTGCTTTCCTTGCCACCCAGTCGTAGCTTCCCCCATCAGACATTTCCAGGTGTGTGAAATACCCAGCCTCCTCTACCTTAGAGAAACGGGGGGATGGCTGCTTTGCCCAATTCCCTCCACTGAAAGAAAGGTGGTTTCCCACAGTCTGGCTCTCCCTCTCCACATGCACGAAGAGAAGTGGGGCACTGACAATGCATCTCAAGCCACCAGCGCAAAACTTCATATTTTACTGAACCAGATAAGCATTTGTATGTATTCGCTGTGTGCCCCCAAGGCAGATAGCTGTGCTTCCTGCAGTTCTGAAACCTACAGCTGATACTGTGTTTATTATTGGTCACGCCCCAGTTTCTCTGCAGGGTTGGCATTCATACCCGTGGTGAGGAATGGGCTGCTCCATCTGAAACAAGAATCTCAGATCTATAGGAAGCAATTAAACTGCCCATCTGAAATACAGAGGACTTGGGTTAAAGAGAGACACACTTGGGGAGCAGGGAGTGAAGTGTCACTCAGGGATGTAGGAAGAACTATGACATCTCCAACTGAAATGGTACAGAGGTCAGCTGCTGTCTGAACACAGGTTGACTTTTGTGCGGTATCACAGGGAGGAGGAAATACGTTTTTATAACCTGAAATGCAAACCCTGGCTTGTCCCATCGTCATGGAAAGAAAACAATAGTGGATGACAACATATTAAATGCCAAGTCAGAGACATGTCACAGCTGGAGATTTGAAGTGCATGTAGAATTTGCTTTCCCTGGAACGGCACAAAGAACATTTTTTTTGCAGAACATCTCTAGTCCTGAAAGGTTGGGGCTGAATTACCCTCACTTCAACACACTTCACTACTGTACGCAGTTCACACGCCACTAGGGTAGTGCTGTGCTTAACACACACTTGCTCCTGGAGTGTGAAGGTGGTATACAGATCATAGTTCCCTAACAGAACACAGCCCCAGAAAGGAACTGGAATGCTCTGTGAAAGGCAGATTTAATCTCCCAGCTGTCCCTTAAGAGCCATCCACCATAAAGAGATATTGGCTCCTGCCAGATCTGCATGAGGAATAATGGACAGCTGAACAACATACACAGATAGCTAAAGCCAAATAAATAAATGCAACACAATTCCATGTTTCAATCAGATATTTCTAGCCTCTCATGCTACCTTACTGCTGATACCTCTATGCTGGATTGAAACATTAATTTATTATTTAATAACACCACCCACAAATGTACTAGGGGCCTCACAGGAAACAGTCCCTGCCCCCAAAAAAATCATCTTAAAAAAGATCTTGCAAAGACTGAAAAGATCCAGGGAAGGGCAATGAAGATGGTTCTAAGTCTAGGTAGGACTTCTATGAGAGAGAAGTCTCAAAATCTAAAGTTATTTAGCCTACAAAGAGAAGAGAATTTGTGAGGAATTTACTAATGTATTGACAATGATAAAGAATGAAAACAAATCACTCTGAACACCGCATCACCTGTACTTACAGTGTAGTGCTATGCTAAAAACAATCATAAACAATGGCACCACATTCTCACCACTCAATTGCTCTAGAGCCAATAAGACCGAAAAAGTGTAAGTGACAGCATATGCTCAGACGTGATGGGGCTGAGGAGCAGATGTTCACTGAAGGCATAATTTGGCTTGCAGAGTATTTATGACAATGTGCAGGTCAGAAAACACAATGTGGCTTTGAGATTGTGAAGCAAAGGTGAGACCACTCTCTGCTGCCAACAATATCCTTAGGACACCACGCTTTATAACTGTATTTCAACAGAATCAGTCAATGCAATCAGAAAGATAGCAAAAAGGCCGCAAGAGAAAAGCCCCAGGAGAAAGAACAGCTGCCTCACACTCAATCCAGGAAAGACCAAACCAATGATGATGGGACTGGAGAATCCGGATGAGGGTCTGGACACAGCATCCATGCATTTGTCATCTCCAGACTAGATTATTGCAATACATTGTATCCAAGGGTAAAAGCAAAAGCTCATGCAGAACAAGGCAGATCACATAAGCAGGATGAGACAATAAGAGAACACCACCCAAGTGCTCTGCATTCTCCACTGATTCTCAGTGCACTTCTAATGCCAACAGTCTTGGCTCAGGATGTAGCTATGTCTGAGACCACTTCTCCATCCATGACCCAAGACAATTCTGCCTGTGGCATAATGCAGCTGGCAAAATCCAGCACAAAGATTCTCAGTCAAGATGACTAGACTGTGGAATCAGCTTCCAGAACAAGCATGTAGATCTAATTTACCTTTTCAGTTCTTAGAAGCTACAGTGAGGAGCTCTATAAGGACAACCAAGACAGAATATATATAGTTATATAGTTCATGAGGTGACATCCAGAGATACTCTTTTCTTACTTCTAAGCTGAGCAAATTTGATATGGAGTTGTGGGGCCAATTTTTACTGTCACTTCTGAGGACAAAACTACACTTGAAATATCAGCACATTTAGACCAAAAGGAATCATCACTTTAAGTAGCAAATAGCATATGCAAATCACTGCCACGGTTGAGTCAAATTTTTAAGTGGGGGGATAATTTTAGATCACTGAGGGTTTTTGCAGAGTTATAATCTATTATAAGACCTAGAGACCAGTGTTCACAGTGCTTTAGAAATGCTGTGTGATTAGGTAATTTTATGCCCTATTGCCTGTCATTGTCATGAGAGAATCCCCATTCCCACCCCTGCTACCACATGCAGCAAATGCACAATTGGCCAAGTGCATTCTGGAGGTTTTTCTTCCATACAATCAGGCATCAAGCAACATCGGAGGCAGGATGATGAAACTGATTTGATCATATCAACATGGCAAATCTAATAGGGGCCACCAGTTTCATGACATGGTGAGCAATGGTAATCTGATACACGCCTACCAGACAATCTGGGTTTGACAGAGACAGAGATCACAGCAACTAGAAAAGAATTTCTTCGTATTCTGAATTTTAACCACTTTCTCAAGTGGCAACATTGCTGTTTATTTTCCGGCATGCTCTAAATCAAGCAGAGAGATGGCTCTTCATGGGACATTTCCAGGATGATCATCATTCCTGACCTGGTAGCTGGGGACTTAATGAGAAAAGTTTTATAGCACCCCAGCTAAAGGCTCTAAAATCAAGATTATAGAGACTTCGTGTGAAGCACTATAGAAAGAGGAATACAGAAAGGAAGGTCCAGTGGTCAGGGTGCTAATCTGAGACCCAGGTTCAATACCCAGCTCTGACATGGGCTTCCTGCGTGAATTTGAGCAAGTCACAAAGTCTCTCTGTCCAATGGGGATAACAGCACTGCTCTACCTCAGTGCAGGTTGTGAGGTGCTCAAGTACTATAGTAATGAATAAATACCTGAGAGAGAGAGAAATCTGGTAAATCACTTCTACCTGGAAATCTGTTCTTTTCACAAGTATGTGTGGCCTACTACTTGCTGTCTACTAGATTATTTTGCCATAAACTGATTTTTTCAGTTTTTTTTCCCCTTAGATTTGTCTGAATAATTTTCAGCAATTAAAAAATTACATGTGCTAGTCCCATTACTTTTGTGACCCTAAAGCTAGATGCAAAACCCTCATGAGACCTTATTACATTCTGCAAAGGGACGTATGCAGCCCAAGAGAGCAAAGCACCTTCGTATTACAGCCAAATACAAAGAAAACGGATATTGTACTTGTCAGTTACAGAGAGCTGAATTTAACTTAATTTAATAAAGTCCAGTGATTGCTTAGATATGTTTATTTCCATAATCCCTTGGAATTTCAAGATCAGCTGGGTATTGACTGAAAGTTCAGGGTCCAAGTGGTTACAGAGAATTATAGGAATCCAAATGAGCAGCAACATTTGTAAAGCTCTCTCTTTACTGCAGGAAAAAGTTGCTTGTCCCATGCAGATTAGCCAGTCAGGGGCCACCACTAGGGGGGCCTGTTGAGCATACTGTGTTATAATCCAATTAAACACTGCCAAAGCCAGACACATCCAATAGAATGTCTTCCCAAAATACTGGTACACGGCTATTCATGCCTGAATTGTGTATTAAATGCAAGCATCACAATTCCAGCTCCCTGCTATTGTTACCAAAATGTAACTGGCTATCTAAGACCTAATTTTTGCAAACATTTGGCAAAAGTCCACTGTATTCTGGCTTACTAGCAGATACCTGACCTGCTCAGAAGCATTCTGAATGAGGCAGAAAAGGAAAGGAACCGAGGCCAGGTCCACATTACAGACATTTGCTGGCATAGACAGGGGTGCTATGAGGTGTGATTTATGACCAAATACATGTGCCAGCAAAAGCCCTTAGTGTAGATGCAGTTATACTGGCAAAACTGCAGCTGGAGCTTCAAATAATCCATACCCACAACAAGCAAGGAGTGCTTTGGCAGTATAGATACCAATATGGCTATACTGGCAAAGCACTTCTAGTGTAGACCTGTCTGAGTGTACACCACTTGCCAATGACTATGTTAAATTTAAGGGCGCAACTCTGATTATGCCCATAGTGGCCATGAACAGGGGCATCAACTTTTGAGAGCCAGAGAAAGAGCAAGTGTCTCAGTCAGCGCATGTGTTGTAAAAAGCCTTTGTTGCACCCATCACAGGTTGGTGCTTCAGAAGAGGGCTCGTGTTTATTCAGTGTCACATCCTGAGGTACGCCCTTGTTGAGTGAAGAGAGATGTCACAAACACTGAATCAGAAGGAGCACTGCTGAGTAGGAAGGGGAAAGCTGCTGTTTACACACAGACCATCTGGTAATCAGAAAAAATGGCAGGATAACGTAGCAGTGAAATTCTGATTTTCTCTAACGCCAGCCCACACGCACGCACCAACTTAACAGATAGTGAATTATAAGTCAAAAATGAAAAAACGATAATATGAAAATAAGCAACCTCATGATATTACATAGGGTAGACACCCCCTCGTTCCTACACCTCCACTTGTCCGCTGTCATCTCTCCCTGGGTCAAGCTGTGGCTCATCTAACCTAGACTGCCAGTGCCTCAGACGGGCACTGTGTCTTCGTAGGTGTCTGAAGAGCTACCCACGCTTACGATGATACATGGATAACAAGACAGTGTATTGCCCAAGATAGTGAATTGCCAATATGGGAAACCAGCTCCACTGTTACGCCCATGTAATCAAACCACCTACCGCTACCATCCACAGAAACAAATGCTTCAAAATGACAGGCAAGGTCATTTAGGCTGGGCCCAGACAAAACCCCAGGAGAAAGCCCACGAAACCCCAAAGCACAACCTGCCAGTGAAGACTGTATTTCAACCCACACCTCCTGGCAAAAGGAGAGAGAAATCAAGGCCTAGGTCTCTGTACGTCCGGGAAGATAGTCAAGGGCACAGACTATACCTCCTGCCGGACTCCCACCTGGCCGCTGGTATTTCTGCTGCCCGTCAGGGTACCCAGACACCCCCTCAAAGAAGGAACAAACATTCGAGCAAAGGAGCCGGGGCTCTGAGAGGCTACTTACGGCCGGGCCGTCGGTGGTGGTATAGCGGATGATGATCTGGAAGGGCTGGTGAGGCTGCAGGGCAGCGGGCAGGGAGATGGTGAGGGAGGAGCCATAGTCAGTGAAGGGGTCTACCCTGAAGAGGAGAGGGCAGGAGGCGGCGGAAGGGTCGGGGAAGCTGGGGAAGGGAGAGGGCGGCGGGTCGGGGGCAGGGGGGAAGTCAGGTGAGGGACACGCCAGGGGGCTGGGAGGGAGGTCGGCGAGCTGGGCCCCGGCCCCGGGGTCAGGGCTCAGCACAGGGGTGGCAGGCGCTGAGAGCGGGGTGGAGGCGGTGGAAGGGGCGGACAGGGAGGACGAGGAGACGGTGGAGGAGTCGGGCAGGAGGGGGGTGAGGGCACAGGCGGAGCCGCAGGGCAGGAGCGGCTCGGACGGCGCGGGGCCGGGGGACGCGCAGGCGGCGGGGGGCCCGGGGCCCGCGGGGAAGGCGAAGGCGGGGGGCCCCTCCCCGGCCGGGGCGCGGCGGTAGCCGGCCGAGAGGACGCGCAGGGCCGGGTGCGTGTCCAGCACCAGGGCGCGGGGCCGGGCCCGCAGGGCGCAGAGCTCCAGCACCAGGCAGCCGGCCAGCGCGCGGGCCGCGGGCCGCAGCTCCAGCCCCAGGTGCAGGTGGCGGAGGCGGAAGAGCTGCGAGCTCGAGGCCGAGGCCACGTCCGGCGGGGGCTCGGGCGGGGGCGGCGGCGGGGCCGGCGGCGCCTCGGGCCCGGGCGGGGGCCCCTTGCGGCAGCAGCACAGGCCGGGCGGCCGCGGAGCCGGAGCCGCCATGGAGCGGAGGAGGCGGAGGCGGCGGCCGCTATGTGAAATCCATGGGCGGGCGGGCGAGGAGGAGGGAGGCCCCGCGGCCGAGGGCACCGGGGGGAGGAGAACCGCGCAGGCCCCGCTCGGCACCGGCCCACGGGAGCGCCGGACCCGGCCGGCAGCACGGAGAAGGGGCGGGATGGCGGCCGCCAGGGGGCGCCGGGGACAGAAATCCCGGCCGCGGCCGCCAGGGGGCGCTCGGGAAGGGAAGGTGCCGGGGACTGGCGCCCTGGAGCCAGGGGAGCGGACCGCGGCATCGCCCCCTGCTGGAGCCCCGCGGGAGTCGCTAGGCGGGTGCTTGGCACCCCAAGGCCCCAGCTGCAGGGGGGCTCCACCAATGGCGGGGAGGGTTGGAGTCTATTGCTGGGCTCGTGGGGGCGGCCCAAACCCAGCGTCCACCCCTGCCACACAGACACCCCCTCCTCCAGGGGTACAGCCCACGCCCAGCATCCACACACCCCCCGGAGACCCCCTCCTCCAGGGGTACAGCCCATGCCCAGCATCCACACCCCACAGAGACCCCCTCCTCCAGGGGTACAGCCCACGCCCAGCATCCACACACCCCCAGAGACCCCCTCCTCCAGGGGTACAGCCCACGCCCAGCATCCACACACCCCCCAGAGACCCCCTCCTCCAGGGGTACAGCCCACGCCCAGCATCCACACACCTCCAGAGACCCCCTCCTCCAGGGGTACAGCCCATGCCCAGCATCCACACCCCCAGAGCCCCCCTCCTCCAGGGGCACAGCCCACACCCAGCATCCACACACCCCCCCAGAGACCCCCTCCTCCAGGGGTCCAGCCATCCCCCGCCATCACCCAACACCACCGCCACCTCCCTCCCCTCAGGGTGCAGCCCCCGCCCGCCGCCCACCCACGGCACAGACACCCCCTCCTTTGGTGTAACCCACGCCCGGCGTCCAGCTGCCACACAGACGTCCCCTCCTCCAGGATCAGCCCACACCTGACATCCACCCACCCCACAGATGCCCCCTCCTCCAGGGGCACAGCCCACGCACAACATCCACACACACCCAGCATCCACACACACCCAGCAACCACCCACACCCAGAGACCCCCTCCTCCGCGGGTCCAGCCCACGCCCAGCACCCACACCCACCCAGAGACCCCCACCTCCAGGGGCACCGCCCACGCCCAGCATCCCCACACACCCAGCATCCACACACACCCAGAGACCCCCACCTCCAGGGGTACAGCCCACACCCAGCATCCACACACACCCAGAGACCCCCTCCTCCAGGGGTACAGCCCACACCCAGCATCCACACACACCCCCAGACATCCCCTTCTCCAGGGGCACAGCCCATGCCTGGTGTCCATCCATGTCACAGACGCCCCCTCCTTTGGGGCAACCCGCACCCGCCATCCACCTGCCACTCAGACACCCCCTCCTCCAGGGGGCAGCCCATGCCCGGCATCCACCCACTCCCACAGACACCTCCCTCCGCTGAGGGTGCAGCCCACGTCCGGCGTCCACCCATGGCACAGACACCCCCTCCTTTGGTGTAACCCACGCCCGGCGTCCACCTGCCACACAGACGTCCCCTCCTCCAGGATCAGCCCACACCTGACATCCACCCACCCCACAGATGCCCCCTCCTCCAGGGGCACAGCCCACACCCAGCATCCACCCACCACACAGATACCCCCCCTCCGCCTAGGAATGGCCCGGAATCCATCTGCCACACTGATGCTCCCCACCCATGACAGACACCCCCTCCTGCAGGGAATGACCCTGAGCTAGTGTCCATCCACAACACTTACTCCCCTGTGACCTGTCACTCCAAACTAATGCAGATCCACAGGTCCCAGTTTAAACGGCTACTTCCTGACTAGCTGTTCACACCTGCCTAGTTCCGACTGCCCTTCCCAACTGTCCCAGTTCAAACACCTCACCCCATCCCACTCCAAACTGCCACCACGAGCAGGCCCGGTTCCACCTGTCCCTACCAGCGTTCCTTCTGGTCTGTGAGTGTAGAATGACAGCACTCCAGTTCAAACCCTGTGGTTGCAGCAGCATTGGCAAACAGGGTGGGAGGCTGGCATGGTAGCACCAGGGCAGAATATTGGGAGTCGGTGCGGTGCTCGACCTTGGGTACTTTCTCTGGTAGTGGATGCATAGGGCCTGGCACTAGCTTCCCCAGCAGCAGGAGAGGGAGTCTACTCAAGAATGGTGCTTCGAGCAGCACTGACTGAACTCCATGAAGGGTGCAGGGTGCACTGTGTGCAGCTTCTCAGACATCCAGACACTGCCCACCTGGAATTGTTACAGGCCCCCCAGAACCTTTGATCTCATTGCCCCAAACCATCCAGTTGCAAATTCGAAGCCTTTGTCTTGCCAGGGTACAATAAAATTGCTGATTTCCACTGCTCTCTTCCTAGCCCGTCCACCCCCATGGCTTCCTTGAAGTTAAGTAAGGGACACAGTTTTGCCAGGGTGCTTGCAGCACAGATAGAAATGTAGCTACCCTCTTCTCCCAATCACAGTGATAAGGCAGGAGCCCCGGTGCTCGCTCGTTGGTGTGAACTGAACTTGGCAATTGCATTGAGGCTGAGGGTGGAACAAAACAGCAGATTTTTCAAGAACTGTCCAAACTACAGATTTGGGTGAAAGGCTCCAATCCACTCTTAACGAATCTGTAACTTGGGGTCTCAGTAGATCATTAAATACAAACAAACATGAAGCGAACGATGCTTTCTGTGCTGCTCATCTGCATGCCAACACCCAGAAAGCTTTTCTACTTTTGTGGTTTCCCTGTGGTAGTGATGGCTGAGCTGTGAGCACCAGTTTCTTTGCTATTATACTCAGGCCTAGATCCTGCAAATCTGTATGTGACACAACCGGAAATACAAGAGTTGGTGTGGGTAGAGAACGGGTGTTTGAGGAGACATGGGCATAAACAGGATCCAGTCTAGGCTATCAGGGTGGTTAAGTAAGCTCTACACTTCTCAGGCCTCACTCCTACTACAGGGCAGAATCTCATTAATGCCAGACTGGGGTCCCTTATGCTCCCCTGTCTGGCTCAGCACTTAAACTTGTAGCACTCCATACTGGGCAATGTGGAAATAATCCACTGTACTCGTAAAGAAACTGATCTGTCCTAAAGGGAAAGTCAGCTCCAGATTGATGCATCAAGAGAAACCCTCGATTGTGAGAACTATTCAGCAGTAGGGCTCCGCCAACGGCTGCAACAGGCCTGCTGCTCAGCAGCGATTTATGTGCCTCAAAGAAACAGCTTCACGCAACAAGAGTTTACAAAACCCAAAATAGTTTTATTCACTTTTTCAGATTTTTGCCTCGACGAGACATTTTGCAAACATGCTAAGGCTACAAAATGTCCAAGTTGACAAAGACATGCAATGCTGACCATTCAATAAGTCACGGCTATAACTGGAGTGACCGTGCCCACCTGGGCCCCGGGGCCCACAGAACAGGGATGGTGTACAGTAATCATGGTAACGTACCACAGAGGACTCAGCAACCTGAGGTAGGTCTCTTTACAGTAAGAAAATAACTTCCTTCCAGTGTCACACCCTGATCAGCAGGAACCTGTTCAAAGTTGCAGAAGACTTCAGGGTGTTGTTAAGGTAATAAGTGTGCAAGACCAAAACAGGAAATGCTGATGTATTTTAAGCTTAGTGTAAGTGAGCAGCATGAAGGGTGAGTGTTATGTATGCCAAAAAGAACCAACCTCAACCTGTAAAGAGCATTAGCAGCCTCAAGATAAACGATTCAGCTGGAGCAGCTCAGGAAAGAAAAGACTTTACTGCCAGCAACCCAGGGTTTGGATTTGAACTTCAGAGAGTGATTGTTTTACTGCAGGTTGTTCTGTGAACATTTAGATTCTGGTCACGAGTTAGATCAGCGAAGCAGGAGTTTGGTTATTTTAATAGAAACAAAACCCAAACTCCATTGATACATTAGGGAATGGTGCTGCATTCCCATTATTGCCCCAGGACACTGCACGAGAAAGAGCTGCTACATTCCCATCACTGCACCAGGACACGGAGTGATCGTGGAACTTCCCTGTGACCCACAAGTGGTCTTCTCCCTGAACCACTCAGGAGATCATAAAAAAAGCTACCCTGGAAAAGCATCATGGGAAGCAGCAGCAGCAGCTGCCACCATGAACAATAGTGATGCTCCAAACAGCTTTGACAATAGTTACGATGCAATAGAGTTACACCACAGAGCCGTTCCCCCCTGTGCAGGACGACGACGATGGGACATTGAAGGACACTGCTGCAAAGCTTCACTTCCATTCAGACACGCAGAAAATCCGGCACTATGAAAAGACCAGCTGTAAGAGACTAAATGGTGTCTGATACAGTCTGATAAAGCCAGCTCTCTAGTACCGTAAACTGTACAAAAATTATAGAAAAGAATATGCACTGTTATTAATACAGTGCTCATTTTAATATAAAATAAACAGCTTACATTTCCACTGTAAATATAGGCTATGTACAGAATTATGTATAGATATAGCTACATGTATAAAGCTTCATTATAGGCCTCTGATACATTTATAACTATGGCTCCCTGAGCCATTTGTAGAGTGCATTTAGTAACAAAAAAATTTAGTAATATGAATATGGAATAAATACAATAAAAACAGGAAGAATTCTTACAGGGTTTTAAAAAGTCTCCGGGTTTGACACATTGTGCTAAAAATTAAAAAGATGAAAAGGCAATAATCTGCTTTGAGAAGGAGGAGGAGCAGCAGCAGCTGGCCTGCCACAGGCAGGGAGTGGAACCCTCCAAATTAAAGTGACTTTATCCTGAATTTTAGCCCTTGACAGCAACCTTGTTGTCTGCAGCAGCAAACATGGCATAGAAGCGCGAGTTCTCATTGGACAGAAGGGCAGACGGAGTGTCGAATTCCACTACCTAAAACAAACAAGGTGGGGAGTTTTCATTAATGAAATTCAGCATAAAACAGGTAGCCAGAACAGAGGGTATGCTAACATCACAGTGATGAACCAGGGGACTCAATGCAAGGGACTGTGCCCAGGGCAGCTATAGTTCAGGTCCCAATCTGACTTCCTGCCCACATCATCTCCTGAGGCCACACAGGCAGACTGCATAATGCCAAGTTTGGGGCACCCCTTATTTGCTCAGCATCTTTTTTCAAATCATTCCATGGATGCCCACATGCTAGAAAGACTGCAACAGCTGACAGCCTCCTGGTTCATTATCCAGGTCTCCTTTTGCAGATCTGGCTTTAGCCTACTAATGGCATCTGCTTGAAGACTTTAAATTGTGTTCCATTAGCTTCCCCCTTTCATTTTCTTAACCACCGTCAAGAGTTTCCATTATTATTTTTTTCCAAGCACCCAGCCCCACAGGAAGAAAGAGTCCCTGCCCAAAGAGCATTGTTCTGACATAAATGAGTGGCACAGGACAAAGAGGGAGGAATGAAGAGCACTCAGCAATGGATGAAGGCAACAATAAGAGCGCATGATTACTCAGAGGGCACGGATGCCTCTTGCTGCCTTCACCAAATTAGCCTTAAAAGCCTAGACGTGGCTCCTGCTCCACAGTTAGTCAATGCTGCTCCACGTGCCAGCTAGAGTTTTAATGAGAAGTAGTCCTCCCAGCTCCCTACCGGCCCAGAGTGAAAGAGCAAACTCTGACCCCCAGTAGCAGGACAACGATGGGTGGCATGGTAACCGTCTACATATTTGAAGGGTGTAAACATCAAGCAGGGATAGGAATTACTTAGGCAGGGGTGTAACTTGGAGGAATGGGGGGAAATTAAGAAAATGTAGGCTAAACTTCAGGGGGGGAAAAAAGTTTCCTAAGAGGAGACTGATCCAGCTGTGGACTAGTCTCTTGGGGGCCAGGAGTGCAGATGTCCTGTCTCTTGGAACATTTCAACTGAGACTGGACAAAACACTAGGAATGTACAATAGTGAGCAACCCTGCACTGGCTCACAGACAGAGAGACTTGGTGGGACCCAACGGGTCTTTCCTTCTCTGACTTCTAGGACCTCACCGTATTCTTCACATTTGGAGTTTACTGTATAGAGCCCCTGTAACGTTATAAGTGTAATATTATATTTCATAAAAGGTAACAGGGCCAAAAAAAGTTAATTAACTCACAAAATAACCTAACCTATGGGTAAACCTTAAGAACTGGTTAGGAAAATATGTAAAGAAATAAAGCTTTGAAATGCAAGTCTGCATTGTTAAAAATCTCAAGGGTAAATGTTTGCTCAGGTCTTGTAATGTAAGCAAACAAGTCTTGTCTATTGCTATAACTTTAATTCAAAATTTTTAAAAAAAGTATTAACATTTATAATAATACTTTAGTAAAATAGTATTATTGTCTATATGTCTCTTTAAAGGTTGTAGTAACCTGTATCTAAACTGTTTAATGGATAAATTACCCTGTGCTAATTGCCATGTTTAGAAAAAAAAAAATGAAGCCTATTGTTTTCTCAGGCCAAAAGGCTGCTCAAAAAGTATAAAAACCCTGAAACGTGATCATACATCATCTCAAATCTTCTTTGGGTTTCAAGAGTGGGGAACCTTAAACCATAAGGATTAAAATCCCCAGTCTTTGACTGGAGCCACCCTAAATATGAACATTAAACTATAACCTATAAACTATTTCTAAAAGAACTTTTGGCAACTACAAGCTCACCTCTGCTATGCAGCTAAACCTCAAAAATTAAATTCAAGTCTGTATGTATATTAATCTTTTAACCAACACACACTCTCTTTTCTTTTTTAATAAATTTTAGCTTAGTTAATACAAATTAACTATAGCATGTATTTTGGGTAAAATCTAAGTTATAATTAAACCTGGGTATGTGGCTGATCCTTTGGAATTAAAAAAACCTTTTCTTTTATATGATGAGATAAGATTCTCAGTAATCATCATCATATCTGACAGGTGTGTCTGAACGAAGGCCTGAGGCTGGGTACTTTAAAAAAACTGCGTTGTTTGAACTTCTGAGTAACCTGTATGGTAATATAGAAGTTGTTTTGTGCTGGCTTAAAAAATCTAAGTATTGGAATAACCACCAGCGTTTGGGGTTTGTCTGCCCCGTTTTGTTTGCAGTTCACCCTGATTGAGTGACCTCAGCTGGCTCCCACGGGCAGCACCGTCACAGCCCCCATATGAAAATCTGAAGCGTGTCTCTCACAGCCAGTTATTACTGTAGAGCTGCACGACAGCGCTAGGGCAAACGGCACTGAACCCTAAGGAGATGCAGGCAGCTCTTAGACCTGCTGGAATTAATCTGCCTGTGGAGTTTCCAAGTGATGAGATTGCTCCTACATACCTGCTTCTAAATGGGTTTGGTGTTTTTTGAGGAAAAGCAGGAGAAGGAAAATTCATCCCCTTTGATCTTGTCATGAGGAGCAGCCCCTTATTCGAACACAGAGAGCTACTGCCACAGGGGTGAAAGAACATACAGCCGCGTGTACCATGGCTTTCCACACTGCGGAGAGACAAGCTCAGCCTGGCTAGGTAACCAGCACCAGCAGGCAGGCTATACCTAGAGCCAAAGCAATCTACAATGCCAGCCACAAAGGCAACGTGCTACTAATTACCTGTCCTTGTGTTAGCACCATGATCCGGTCGGAGCCCAGCACAGTGTGCAGGCGGTGAGCAATTGTTAGCATAGTGCAGTCGGCAAACGCCTCCCGGACAGTCTCCTGAATCAGTACATCCGTCTCTGTGTCCATAGCAGCTGTTGCTTCATCTAGTATCAAAACCTGCAAATGGCACATAATGCAGGGTGTTACGTTATAGCTAACCCACTTCCCCCCAGTACACAGGCACACAGTGTGGTCTGAAGACAATCCTGCTGATTGCCATGACAACAAGGGTGACTGATAATCCTAACAATGCCTCTTGCTCTTGAGAAGGGCGTCTTGTGCAACTGCCTTGGACGCAATCACTTCCTGGGCCTTGTTTGCTGGGAGCATTTTACCATCGCCTGTCCCACGGCCCTATAACAGGAAGCGTAGGGCTCAGACATCAATCTCGTTCAGTTTTATATTCCGCATCCGAATCTCAGATTTGAACTTTAACCAGTGAACTATTCCTGATGGAACCAGCACCTCCAGCACTCTCAGGAGAAGGCTTTTAGAGAGAGGATGAGATGAATGGAGGCTAGGAAGTCTGCATCATCAATCAGCTGTCTGGGACTAAAAGCACTGTGCTGTGGGTCTGCTCACTCCATTAATGCTGGTGCCTACCTTGTAGCAGCTCTCACTAGCTAGCCTGAGACAGGAAGAGATTCCTTCCCTTTTCCCACCATCCAGCCCCGGCTTAGCTCAAGCCCATGCCCTCATTACCATAGACAGGTGACAATAGCTCGAACACGGCAACTCACATAGTATTTATTGCAACAGAGAGTCCTGTGGCACCTTTAAGACTAACAGATGTATTGGAGCATAAGCTTTCGTGGGTGAATACCCACTTCGTCAGACGCATGTAATGGAAATTTCCAGAGGCAGGTATAAATATGCAGGCAAGAATCAGTCTGGAGATAACGAGGTTAGTTCAATCAGGGAGGGTGAGGTCCTCTGCTAGCAGTTGAGGTGTGAACACCAAGGGAGGAGAAACTGCTTTTGTAGTTGGCTAGCCATTCACAGTCTTTGTTTAATCCTGATCTGATGGTGTCAAATTTGCAAATGAACTGAAGCTCAGCAGTTTCTCTTTGGAGTCTGGTCCTGAAGTTCTTTTGCTGTAAGATGGCTACCTTGACATCTGCTATTGTGTGGCCAGGGAGGTTGAAGTGTTCTCCTACAGGTTTTTGTATATTGCCATTCCTGATATCTGACTTGTGTCCATTTATCCTTTTACGTAGTGACTGTCCAGTTTGGCCAATGTACATAGCAGAGGGGCATTGCTGGCACATGATGGCATATATAACATTGGTGGACGTGCAGGTGAATGAACCGGTGATGTTGTAGCTGATCTGGTTAGGTCCTGTGATGGTGTCGCTGGTGTAGATATGTGGGCAGAGTTGGCATCGAGGTTTGTTGCATGGATTGGTTCCTGAGTTAGAGTTGTTATGGTGCGGTGTGTGGTTGCTGGTGAGAATATGCTTAAGGTTGGCGAGTTGTCTGTGGGCGAGGACTGGCCTGCCTCCCAAGGTCTGTGAAAGCGAGGGATCATTGTCCAGGATGGGTTGTAGATCACTGATGCGTTGGAGAGGTTTAAGCTGAGGACTGTAGGTGATGGCCAGCGGAGTTCTGTTGGTTTCTTTCTTGGGCTTGTCTTGTAGCAGGAGGCTTCTGGGTACACGTCTGTGTACACGTCATAGTATTTATTGTTCCCTTTAGTCTCTGCTTCGAAGTTTTCATACACAGTAATACAATTCAGAGACACTATTCCCCTTCTGAGGATACCTCCCTCTCTCAAGGTTCCATGTTGCTACTCCCATCTGGAGTTAGTCAATATTGCTCTTTAGTAGCCTAGAGGGGATTGCTGTTAAACAAGGACATCCTCTTTCTCTTCAGATCCAGATAACCACACTACTGGAATGGCAGCTCATCAAATCTCATTGACTAAGCTAGGTGGGCATCGTTGGTATTTCATGTGATACAAGAGAAACCCAGGGTACTGCAGAGAGAGGTGTGGGGATCTTAGCTTCCAAACTTGCACTGAATCTGATGGCCTGAGTGGTGGGGTGTAGGTGGGAAGGGGGTGGGGGGCACTGTGCTGATGGAGGTGCCATTTTTTGATGAGATATAAAAACTGAGGATGTGAAAACTCAACAAGAGCCATTTTTTAAAAAGAAAAAGGCAGTTTAGCCCTGAGTCCTGGTCAAGTTCCACTTGGGTCTGTCTGTTCTGAGCTACCTAAAATCCTTTCTTCACTGAAATTATTATTCAGTTTCCCCTCCTAAAGGCACAAAAACCTTGGTCATTTTGGCAGCACAGGTTCCATGTTCCACTTCTAGGTGTTACATTTAAGTGGAAGGGGAAGTGATCCTTACATCACAAGCAAAATACTTCGATACCGTCAGGATGAATGGAGCAATGTAAAGTATCAGCTCTGCAACAATCTGGGCGAGCTCTAGCAAAGGGAGGGAGACGGAACCTAGTGCTCTCATGCACAGGGCTAAGCCACAAGGACAGCCTAAGACTTTAGCTGTTAACAAGTAACAAATCTCTGGATACAGTACTTGGGAGACCTATGGATCGTCGGGTGTCCTGAAGAACTGACATCTGCCTAAGGAATGCCTTCCCCACTCTCCTGACCCCACATACTCTGTGGGTCACATTAATTGTTGGTGTCACTCCCTTGACATCAATGGAATTATAACAGGGATGAATTTGGCCCAGAGAGCAGTCTTCTCATGCTGCAGTGACTGTGACCTCTCCAGCTCTTTCCCCTCCCGCAGACACTCACCTTACAGCGACGCAGCAAGGCTCTGGCTATGCACAGTAACTGTCTCTCCCCCACAGAGAAGTTTTCCCCATTTTCCATCACTTCTGATTCCAGTTTCATGGGCAGCTGAGCAATCTGGAAGGAAAGAAGAGGGGCGATTGAAGCCACTGTACTGAGATGTTGCACCACCACCACGTGAACAAGACAGGTGCCACTGCTGCTTCTCTGCAAATTCAATCCCACCACAGGGCTAAGAAAAGCTCCATCCACGTGCCCCTCACCATGCTGTCCAAGTGCTTCCCACCCCCTCCATCTTCCAGAAGAAATAGATCATACTAAAGAACACAGAGAACTAGAACCCGTTTAAACTAAGCAGGTCTGATAGCCTGAACGTCTAGTCAGTCTGGCTGAAATGCCTCATGTATTTGATAATGCTACTGGGAATTTACACTAGAATTCTGGACATGTAGGGCTAGACTAGAAGAGAGGTAACCTTGCAGTGACATTAGCTTAAAATAAGTGAACAAGTCTCATTCATAAAAGCCTACAGCGTATTCAGAAGTCACATCAGTATGAATACCCTGTCTCCTGACATCCTACCCCATCAAGAGCAAACCGTGAACCTGGCCCTGTGCTGTACAAGCTCCTACATGCTAGAGCCACATAGGCAGCCTAATGCCTTGTGATTGATCCACTGAGGGAAAAGGAAAGAGGTGAAGCGGCAATGAGACTTGCGGCAGATGGCAAGCACACAGGGAAGATTCAGAGTTCACAATATGCACCCACACCCTCACCTCATGACCAGAGAAGTGACACAAGCCTTTCCCATAAGCAGAAGAGACTGCAAGGACAGATTGAACTTTACCGGCAAGTCTTTAAAGCAGCAGTGGCTACTAGTGGGATATGCAGGTAAGATCTTTGTCGCTCGCTCTCTCTAACATAACCATACCCTTCTCCTCCCCCTCCCACCGTGCATCATACTTACACACTCCTTCATGTGAGTCCTTTCCAAGGCATCCCAGATTTGTTCCTCACTGTACTGGTTGAAAGGATCCAAGTTTGATCTAGAGGAGGAGGGAGAAAATGTAACCGGAATCTTTCACCAGTTCAACACTGAATGGCGAAACTGGAGTTCTAACCCCTCAGCATGGACAGCTCATATCCACCCGATGCAGCAACAGAAGTCACACCACGGAAGTCAGACACTCCTGGCACACAAGGGTTAAAATGGCCAAAAAACAAAAAGGTGGAAAAAACCCACGAAGAAGCAAGAATCTAATGGAGATTTAAAGTGGGAGGCTACATGTAAGATGACACAAAGCAATGATCATGCCCAACTCAGAGTCTCTACCAATACCCAGCCTGAACTCAGATTTCACTTGCATGTGTGTCACAAGCTGGTTATAGTTTTAAAAGCCTGTTAGAACAGTTATGCTAAAATGAAAGGTTAGAAGCTTTCTAACTAGACCACCACTCCTAGGCTCTTGCACTACACACTCTGAAGGCAGGAGCAGGCCAGTGCCAGAAGGCCCAGCTTCTGCTCCCAAACCACCATATCGCATCAGGTATCACACACAACAGCAAATGGCAATTCAGCGGCACCCAGATTTCTGAAGCTGCTGCTGTGGTTTCCTAGGATCAGGATTCTAGTCAGTTTCCCTTTGCTGCTATCCACACATGGTGCAAAATGTAATGAGAGAATGAACACAGGAGAAGGGATGTGTATGCCACAGAAGAATCAGTCAAGATGAACTGCTGAATGCTACACTATTGAGTCACTCTAGTTAGTGCCCTGGGGAGAGACCCACTGCTTGGGACATTTAAAATTAGACTGAACAATACACCACAGAAATGATCTTTCAAGGTTCCTGTCAATCTAATGGCCCTTCTCTATCTCCATTGTCTATGGTCTTACTAACCTCACAGTTCCACTGAATAACACAGGCTCCTGAGGGATTATTGAGAGTTTGCTGCGGAGATCTGCTAAACCAATGTCATTGATTTTCACTCCATCGATTTTAATGCAGCCTCCAGACAGTTCAACGAGACGAAAGAGTGCCATTCCAAGTGAGGACTTCCCTGCATGGATGGACAGGGGGAAAAAAAAAAGTCAGCTAGTGGTTTTTGGGAGCAGCAGCTCAATATAGCGGATATTGTAGGGACACAGAGACAGTTTAAAATAATAGAAGTGTTTCAAAATATTGATACAAAGGGGCCTCCAAACAGTTATGGGTGGGTCTAATCCAGGCTGGGCTTCATCATCTTTAAAATCCTAAGCAACACCGATTCCTCATTTAGAAACAAGAATACTGAAACTTAGCTCTTCACTTGATATCCTACTCAACTGTGGTTTTAAACGAACAGCATCTTTCACATTACAGGCCTCTTAAGAAGATTTAGGGCCAAATTTGGCTGCCACATCCATGCAAACAACTCCCAGCAAAACCGCAACAAGCGTATTTTAGGGGAAGAATTTGGCCATTAAAAGAAAGAGTTGGATAGCCATATGTTGGCTGAGTAGACAAACACAGTAGCTACTCGATGCTGGGCAACAGCCATAGATGACAGAAGAGGTGTTACTTAGTACTGTGTTGGCCAGAGTGTAGCTGGGTTTTCCCTCTTCAAGAGGGATTATTTTTTGTTAGAGTCTTCGTCCGTGTGGATCCCACTCAAGGCGTGCAAGTGCCTTATGAGCGTGTTCACACACACGAGGCTCGTGGCACACCTTGAGTGGGATCTGCATGAACAATTCTGAAGGTAAGGTAAGTAAACTGTACTTGTCCAGCTCCCATTCAAATGCCTTCAGCTCAGATCCTGAAGCAAGCATCTTCACAGTGGTGCAGAAGCTTTCACATTAATCAGAGCTAACCAGTTATAGCCTCAGGTCTGCCAGCAAAGTTATTTAACTCCACCCAAAGCTCCTCCTCACCTGACCCCGTCCGCCCCACGATGCCAATCTTTTCCTTGGGTTTGATGGTAAAGGACACTTTCTTAAGCACCAGCGGGAGGTTCTCTCGGTACCGCATCTCTGCGTTTTCAAAGACAACTTCGCCTTCTTGGGGCCAGTCCAGAGGGGGAGCTTTATTCTTAATTCGAGCTGGAGCCTCCAGAGAAAGGGTCTTTAAAAACAAAAACAAGACTGAAAAGTCTAGTTTCCAGTCAGCAAAACGCATCAACATGCCAAATGGTTTACTGCAGTTCTGAACAGGAGTTGGTTTCTTTGTATGGTAGATTTTCCCCTTTCTTTTCTCACTGCTAAGCTGGGGAGAGAAGCTGTGCCCCAAAAATTGATCCCAGATCCCTTGAATGGTGCTCTGCATTTCCCCATTACAGGGTCAGCCCCACATGCTGCTTTAAATGCCACCTTAATGAGCATTTAAGGAAGGCAATGTTGCCTAGTGGCAAAGGCACCAGATTCGGAGTCAGGAGACCTGAGTTCAGTTCCTGGTTAGAACATAAGAACGGTCATACTGGGTCAGACCAACGATCTGTCTAGCCCAGTATCCTGTCTTCTGGGTGCCGGGTGCCTCAGAGGGAATGAACAGAACAGGTAATCATCAGGTGACTCATCCTGTCACCCATTCCCAACTTCTGGTTCTGCTACTGGTTTGCTGGGTTACCTTGGGCAAGTCACTTCCCCCCCTCCTCGTGTCTCAGTTTCCCCATCTGTAAAATGGGGCATTTTATTCTTAATTCAAGCTTTATTTTTGTAAAAAAGTGCGGATGGAAAATGCTAAGTAAGAGCTAGATACTGTTTATAGACAGAAACCATGAAGTTCTTGGGAGCCTGCAGGGAGATTTTATGGCTGTGGGACACAGCAACTATCTTCAAATCACAATTTGACTGCAATGCTACACAGTGCCATAGAAATGCTAATTCACCCACATTTGCTGTGCCAGGGTCACGTATTAGTTCTGCTCATGGGTCAAGCGTGATCTGCATTTACAAAGTGGATAAAATGTGAAATTCAACAAGTGGTGCCCCCCAAACTTCATCTACCAACCCAGCTGGGTTGGCTCCTTGCCCTTTGCTTCTGTTGCTACACTTGGCACCCATCAGAGCCCTTGCTAAGTGGTTAGAAACATCACATTCCATAGAAAACAAAAATTGAGAATCAGATGCAATCCAGGTGATGGCACATTTCTCTTTGTTACGTTTCAGAATGTGAGTAATCGCCACTTTCCCCAATTTCTGCCAAGACCATCTTCTTGCTAGAAAGCAGAGATTTGGCTAGTGGACACAGTAGATCTACTGGTGTTCAAAAGGGATGCTGCTCAATGACCGTAGAACTGTATTTCCTTGAACTAGGTGCTAGTACAAGAAATCTGAACAGCCACACTGAAAAGATGCCAAGCCCAGGGCTTCATGGGGCACAGAAACTGCTGGCAGCTTATTTTCTAGCACACAGACACCCATGCCATCCCCAAGACGGAGAACAGAGGCTCTTTGTTTGCTATGGCCAAAGATAACAGAATGCCATGGCTGGCACACTGCAAAAACTGTGATGGGAAAGGACGACAAAAGTCAAATGTGCTTTATATTACAATCAAAACAGTTTTAAACAAGTTCATGATACAATGACCATTTAGACAGCCAACAGGGTAGGAAATCATGGAGTCGTCTTGCTCAATAGCAAGCCGTCCAGGGTGACACAGACAGTGACGTTACAAAACCCTATGAAAGGCCTGGGTTTTGTCCCTGAAGACATGGCCATGACAAACACAGCACTGCTCAGTGAGAGCTAGAGTGGGCCTTTCACAGGATGGGAAGGTGCAGGAACGCCTGGGATGGTTATCTCAGCTTCCACAGTTAGAAAACTGCACCTCAGAAGGCTGCACAAGATTGCTAGTTTCCTTTTGTTTCTTTGTGTAGCTACAAAATTAAACAAATGTTTCTTTCCCCGGTACATGCAGTCTCTAGAGTAGAATGGGATAAACTATCCCATATATGAGCTGCTTAAAGGCCTGGAGTTTCCAGAGAGATGCGCCTCTATGGCGATGCTCTGAGATTGCTGACCAACTCCTCGAACGGCACAAGGGGAACCGCGCTCTGCGACTCCTGTGTCTGTGGACCCGGAAAAGAGGCTACTCTGCAAACCCACCTATTAGCCCCACTGTACAAGCGTCTCCGGGCCCCCTCTCTTCCCAACACACAGAGCCCACTGTAGTGTAGAAAAAGGTGTGGAGCAGGATTTGCTGTTACTTTGAGCAACAGTAACTTGCTATACATTTAGCATGGCAACTTGCACATCTGTACAAGGATGGTTGATTAGTGGCTGTCCTGACTTGTCCCGGTCCACCTCCCCCCCCTTAGCTGTCTTAAGGTTCTCAGCTGCCAACTTCAATTCTGGAAAGGATTCCACAACTTTCAAAATATAAATTTTACAGCAGACAGCTGTGTGGAAAACAAGAGTGACTCAATGGGGACACAGTGACTTGAAACGCTGAACAAGTAGAGTCAAGTCTTAAAAGAGCCACTAATAAAGTAAACGTTTCAGGCCCTGAAGTGACTCAAACATGCCAGCGAGTGGGTATTATGCAGCTGCCCTAAAATAGTGAAAGGATTTCCTACAGTGAGCCCTTCTCACCCCACCCCCATTTCCTTCCTTCTTGCTGCAGGACCCCTTGCAAACATTCAGAGTGTAATTAGGCTTCACTGCAACCGGGCAGAAGCCCTGTAAGTTTATGTACCAAGCAAATGAATTCTTAGGCCCCAGTCCTGAAAACACTCAGCTTGTGTTTAATTAAGTGCACCACTAGCCCTAGTGAAGTCAATTTTAAACACATGCAGTTTGCAGGAGCAGGGCCTTATTTCCTATTCTAAAGCAGGTTCCAATGCAGATACAGGCCAGCTCTCCTTCCTCTCATGTCAAGAGCACGAACAGCAACAAAGAATTGCACAAGAAAGAGTGAGAAGGTGAGCTGATGCCTTACCTTGATGTAGTGATCAATCCTCTCCACTGAGGTGAAGCGAGCCTCTGTTTCTGAGGCCAGTCTGACTGTAAACTGGAATAACCCTGTTAACTGGGAGGGGGAAGAGACAGGAATTGAACCATTCATTTCACAGAATTCTACTGGATTTGTTTATTCTTAACATATCTAAGAGCTTTTCATAATCAATACCCCATGGAACTTGGATGCCTTGATGCAAAATAACCTTACTTGTGGTAGCTTAATAGTTAATTTTAGAAGGCTCACAATTCCCATCAGTAATTCTTTATTGTCTGTGGATCACCTGAAAAGTCAGCAAGGTGACTGAGAGTTTCTGATGGCAAGGCACTTAAAATGTTAATACTCTTCTCTTAT
The DNA here is from genome assembly GCA_003942145.1 of Platysternon megacephalum. NCBI lineage: Eukaryota > Metazoa > Chordata > Testudines > Platysternidae > Platysternon > Platysternon megacephalum. The sequence continues at coordinate 156,168 of QXTE01000348.1, forward strand.
CGGACCAACTTCTGTTGGTGAGAGAGAGAAGCTTTCGAGCCACACAGAGCTCTGTGTAAGCTCAAAAGTTTGTGTCTCACACAGACAGAAGTTGGTCTAGTAAAAGATATTACCTCACCTACCTTGTCTCTCTAATATCCTGGCACTAGCATGGCTACAACACTGCATACTATTAAGCTCTTCATTTTGTAGTTTCACCTTATTACAAGAAGGGGGCATAAAAAGCCCAACAATGAAACTAACCTGTATGTATTCTAAGCACTACTAGTATAAACTAAAGATCACAGTAACACACCTCATCAAGCCATCAGATTGGCTAACGTGCATGTTAAATTCTCTAGAAATATCCAGGAAAGAAAAATGTGCAATATTCTATTGAGTGCCCACACCAGCTTCCACTCGAACATTAAGAGAGAGAAATTCAGCTACCAATAGCAACAATCTCAAGCATGACTCCTCCCAGCCTGTCCCTAATCCCTAGGAAAGGCCCTAATCCTTGATCACTATTGCTCCATTATCAACAGAAGCATCAGTCTCTCTGCCCCCTCCCACAACACTGCATTAAGCAAAAACTTTTTAGTAAGACATTATCATTACCTACACCAAGATGCACCATGGTTAGAGATTCAGACAGATTCTAGAGTACAGATGTGGACAGCACCTCACCTGCACAGCATAAGAGATGGCGAGCCCAGCGTATGCAGGAGCAATCTGGCCATGCATTAAGACAATCATCAGGCCGGTGATTGTGATGAGGGCGATGCTGATAACATCTAGTCGTATGGCCAGCCAGCGCATTGCACAGCTGAACAAGTAAAATGGTGCTTGATTGTCATCCAGCAGCTCTTGGTACCTGGAAGCAGGTAAGGGAGAGATTTGGAGAAGGGCAGTTGCACCTCTTTGAAGCTTTGTATTTAATGATGACACTTCTAATACTGCTGCACGAGACTAATATCAGAACTCATCTGGATGGACTAATCCTGGTTCTTGCCTCTCATGCAGAACACTCTCCAAACCAGGCCTGGGGGTAGGGGATTCGCAAATACACACCTTTTATCCTCTGGCCCCTAAATCACATGGGAGAGCTGCTCATCTTTGTTCTCAAGCCAAGAACAAGCTAACATAAACAACAACAAACCACAAGGGATGCCTCAGCACCCACTAACATTATAGCAACTCCTTTCCCCACATAAACTGAGCAGCATCTTCCAGGAGAAACCCAATAGCTACAAGCTACTAACCCCGTAAAACCTACAGTGCCACAGAACACTGAGCGTATAAGTATTATTTCAAGAGATATTACAGCACATTGATAGGATTTAATAAGACTAGTTGATTAAAACAGATATTAGCATCTGATTTGTAGTTCCAGCTCTGTGTAGCCAAGGAAATACAATTAACAGAAGATGGTTTTGAAGGTCTCACAAGATCAGCTGCCAGTTTTTCAGATCCTGAAACACTGGTTCACGCCAGTCCTATCCCATGTTAACGAACTCCAGGCTGAGTGCGGTACTGACCTGTGCAGGAATTCCTGCCTTTTGTTGTAGGCGTGGATTGTGGAGAGACCCTGTATACTAGACGTAATATGAGACAGAAACGGAGACTGCGTGATGTTGTCCTGGCGCTTCAGCTCACGAATAAAGACTCTGAAAGAGAGGAAGGAGCAGCTTTGAGGTATGCACACAACCATCCATACTGCACTACACCAGCCAGAAGCACACATTGCCCAATTAATTTAAGACAGAGAGGCTCTGATCCATTAAAGCGACTGGTGAGCTTACCTAGACACAATATGCAGGATTGTGAAGAGGACGGCGAGGGGCCCCACTGCCACCAGAAACCATGGGAAGACCCCAGCGATCACCCCGGCACAGAAGAACACCAGGATGACATTCTGAATGAACATTTCAGCTTGAAATGGCAAACGGACATCAACTGGAAAAGATGGAGAGAGAAAGAGGGAGGTCTTGGGAACAGTGAGCCAAATAACCTAAATAAAGCAATTTAGTCCAGCTTCTACAATGTCACACCAGTTCCAGGGATACTGGTTTCCAAAACTTACTTAGGTATAAAGCGTTGCTCTTTAATGAGTGTTTTTGTCTTCTACAATGTTTGTGATTGCTCCTCCCTCCTCCACCCCACCAGTAAGGTCACTGCTGCAGCACTGGCCATTAAACTCTTTGCTCTTAACTTGCCATAAAAAAGGCATCAAGAAGGTTTGGAGGGGAACAATAAGGTAGCCGGTCTGGTAGCAACCACGAGCATCAGGACTGAAGTCCCCAAGACCAACCCTACTGCATAGGGCATGGCTGAGCCTTCAAATCCTGCCAGCCTCCTTCCTTCCAAAACAATTTAAGAGCTTCTAGTGCACAGAGAAGTGAATATTAGTTTTATTTTGGGGATGAACACATACCCAGAAAACCATGCAATAAAATCAATCTCATCCTAATAATCCTGTGGGCTAGTTACCAGCAGTACCCCAGCACTGACTGGTGGGAGCCCATATGCATCGGATTTAGGTATGAAATTGGTTTGCTATATTTCTTTTTGGACTGGTCTGATTTGGGGCTTTCCATTCATAGGAGACAGCCTATAGCCTAACCCTGGCATGGCCCAATTACTGATTTGTCTATTTCAAATATGCCATGTGCACCAAAGGCTTGTAATGTCTACAGACACACTTTCAGGTTATCTTCATCTCTGCATCCAGCAATTGGCATGCACAAGTCTGAATGCAGACTGTGCTGTGTTACGGCAGACAGAGAGGGACATACCTTCATCCATATCTTTGGAGAACCTGTTGAGAATCCGCCCAGTGGGTGTAGTGTCAAAGAACTTCATGGGGCTGCGAAGAATCCGTCGGAAGAGCTCATCATGGAGCCTGGAGGAGGCTCTAAGTGTTCCCTGGTAACACAGCAAAGGTTACTGGGGTTGTGTAGGGATGTCTGGCTATGCTGTCATTCACATCACGCCCACCGCCAAACAACTGAACTGGCTTACTGTGACCAAGGGGCCGAACCTCGCATCAGTCACGACCCAAAAGCAAATCTCTGCTCTTGCAGTCTTGAAGGCAGCTACAGAGTCTGTGCTGCTATGCGGTGGAAGGAAGATAATGAGCCAAAAGAGGTTTTAACAGTGAAGAAGGTAGTAGCCCCAGGTGATGGAAGGTTACAGTCAACCCAACTCATGCTTGGGCTGGCCCAAATTCAGGAAGTCTTTCTTGGGAGCTGAAGGCAGCTTCCTCACAATAATACCAAGAGGAGAGAATCAGAATGCCAGAGGCCCCAGCCATGCAGAAAGAGGGGAAAAAACAGAATTGGCCTTGGTGCGTACCTTGACAAAGACAACCCCACGAACAGCTTTCAGAATCAACATGACTCCCATAGAGAGCGCATAGATGCCGGCATAGTAGCGCATGTGAGGGTTATCTTTCATACTGATGCTCACAACAGTTTCATTTCCCAACATCACGGTGGTGTTCTGTGTGAAAGCCAAGATCCCAATTACATGGTTGTATAAGACAAGAACAGGCCAGAGAGTCATCAAATTGCCCCAGGCACAGTGAGCATCTCCTCTCTCTTGCTTAGGTATTTTAAAACTTTTTTTAAAAAGCTTTTTTTTTTTTTTTTAATTTGCATGGAAAAAACCCTGGCCAATCTGGAGTGGCAGAGAAATCCAAATCCTCTCACACCCACCCCAAAAGGGAAGCTTAAGTAGAAAGCCAAGATCCTTTTAACTGACTCAGTTACATAGCCACCGTCTGCCTATGTACCCACCTCAGCTACAAACCCATTCCAACCATGCCCCAGTCAGGATCAGTGCTCCATTATGCAAGGCATGTATGAACACAAGATGATCCACCCCTCTTGATTTAAGCCAATGTCCCTTTAATGATTACTGCAGCTGCACTCTGGACTGAGTATTTAATCTACAAATTGGGTCTATCAATACACCCAGATCTTTCTCTCTACTCTTAACTAATTCAGTGGCATTTAACTATAGGTTTCTTGGGTGTTATTTCAACCCAAGTGCACCAGTGTATGTTTAGGCACATGGCATTTCAATTTGTAACTCCATCCCCCCATTTTATTATCTTCAGTAAATGAAGCGACTTGACATGTTAGCGCCTTATTTCAGTCATTAATACAATACTAGAGCATACTGATTAAAATAAAGATCACTCTTCAAACTTCCATGAAATACACACACTAATTCCAACCCTCTTCTGCATTAGTTCTTTAGTCTCTTGAATTAATCTCTCTAGCTGTATTTGGGGTATTGAAGGTTTCATGTGAAATTTTGTCTAGGTACTTTCTGAAAAATCCAGAGATACTTAGTTCATATAGTCCAGTATCCCGTCTTCAACATTGAACAGCAAACAGATTCTTCCAAAAGAGGAGCAAGAACCCTACAGTAGGGAAATGTGGAATAATCTATGCCCCACACCCATCCCTTGAAGGTCTCACCCTAATCCCTAGTAGTTAAGAGACTGTTTTAAACCCTGAAGCATGAGGTTTTTATTCCTTCCAAAACTCCTTGTTTGTATTAACTGTTATAATGCTGAATACTTGTTACACATACAGGGCCGGCTCTATAGTTTTTGCCACCCCAAGCACAAAAAAAAAAAAAAAGCCGCGATCGGGAACTAACGCCGCCGCTTCATTTTTCGGCGGCAATTCGGCGGTAGGTCCTTCCCTCCGACACGGACTGAGGGACCCGCCGCCGAAGAGCCGGAGGTGCCGCCCCAAGCACCTGCTTGCTGGGGTGGTGCCTGGAGCCGGCCCTGTACACATATAAACCCCCAACCACTCTGAATTTTACTTCAGACCCATATTTCATTTAGCAAACTAATCACATTGGGACAACAGTTGCTGTTTTCCAGCTCCCGGGTACTTCTGCAGTATCAAAGACTCCCTACAAATAATTGTCAATGATTTGATTATATGAGCCCTAATCTCATCTCGTTCACATATGGTACTTGATGCTTTGCTAACCTTCATCTTTGCAAGATACTTGTGCAATCATTTCTGGCTCCTCTTTTTAGTCATTACTACACAGGCACATGCATCAGGAGTGGGCTGTGAATACTCTCCTCAAATACAAAGTTATTGTCCCTCAGTAGCAAAGCATTCCTGTCACTCTATAAGGGGCAGTGCTGCGGGGGTGCTTGTGGGGGCCATAGACACCCCAAAATTTGCCTCAGCCACCCCTCCCCATAGCTGGGCACGCAGCTCCCACCGTGACAGTCGCCCCTCCTTTGGGAACTGATCCATGGCTGGTGGGACACTGGAGGAGCTCAGCTGCTGCCATGCCCAAGGTGGCCATGCCCGAGTGGGTCTCTGCTGAGCTGGAGTGGGGGACTGGGAGCCTATCTGTGCTGGTGGCTCAGGAGTGGGAGCTGCGGCCGTTGCTATACTGAACAAGCACTCAGGCTCCTAAGTGCTCGGGCTAAAGAGACAGCATGCAACACACGCCCTCTCACATACGCACACACAGCTGCCTCCCCCCCTCCATTTGGCAGTGCTTTATTTATTTTGTGCTTCTTTTTGTGTTAATTGCCAGTTCATTTAGTTAAGAGCCAAACTGCTTTTGTTACTTGAACAAAGACTCTGGTTCATGGAGGTGCACAACAGTAACAGGAAGAGTGATTCCCCTCCCCCAAAAAACCAGCTTTACATATGTTTTGAATTTTCAGAGTGTATGTATTTGATTGGGTTTTGATTTGACTGGAATGGAAATATGGGCTCAATCGGCTAGGGAAAAAAGGTGTACGTTAGTTTTGGTCGGTTGTTTATTTTGTTTTAAATAGTAGGGTTTGTGTGTGTGTTGTTGCTGTTTCTGGGTCTTTCTGGTATGGGCAAATGGCTAATTTTAAAATATAATGCAGTACATTGTCCAATTTAAAGTAATTAGCTATTAGTATTATTTAGCCAGTAATTTTTTCCCCCAGAAGTTTGCATTTGTTTATTGTTAATATTATTAATTCATTTATTTATTGTCTTAGGTTTTTTCCTGTTTATTTCTGATCCTCTCTTTTTTCTGTCCTCCATCGTAGTTAAGCACCTCATTGTTTACTTTAACAACCCTAGCTAGTTGTGCTTCATTGCACCTCGTCATTTGAATATATCCTTTACCTTCCCTCAGTTGCTTATTAAAAAAAGAAAAGTGCAGGGTTTTTTTTTCTTGCAGCTAGTTTAGAACAACTGGTCATTTGTTCCCATTGGTTTGGGCATCCAGGCTGGAACTCCACTGAAGATCACCACTATACCAGGGATGAATTTTACATAATTCACACAAGCCACCTCTCCACCACCTCTTTAAATGCCAGCCAAGTTTCACCAACGGGGCTTTTTGCTAACACACACACTGGCCAGGCTATTTCACTTAATAAGGTTCTTCTCTTGTCATAAATGGCCTTCATATCTTTAAATTTATCCATACTCAACTTAAGCCCCTCCACTGAGAAAAATGCTGCACCATCCTAGGTTGTCATCTCCAGCTCCCAAACTATTCCATTTTACTTAACAGTCACCTCCTTTGACAATATAAAAGTGTTATCCCAGTAGATGTCCAGGTCACAGTGACAGCAAAGTGATCTACAAAATTAGCTATTGCACTTGTTGCTTGAATACTCTAAAGTAGCCCCCCCTGCACTGCTCTGCTTCCTTTTCTTACACTGACAGAGCCAAGGAAGAAGGGGCCAACATCAGACTGCATGAGCTGTTGCCTCTTTTTTTCCCCCCTGTAGATTTCTGTCAGGCTTGGGGACTAGCTTCTTTCAGATGAGATCATCTCCTGGAGAGCCCTCCTAACTATCTTCCTTTATGAAGTACAGTTAGGTTTGTCCTAGACTACCCCAAGCAATCCTATGAAGGCAATCCCCCCCCACCTATTAGAGAGTTAGAAGTTCCAATTCCTCTTACCCCGCTGCCTTGCTTGATCCAGTAACTCAGCCACCAGTTGCTGAATGCCATGCTGCCCACATTCAGCACAAAGAGGGCCATAATGATCAGGAATGCAAAGGGGCCTCCAGCTGCCTGGATATAGGTGCCATAAACAGACCAGGGGACAGAGCCTTTGCCCTTCTCTTCCAGCTGCATCAGCTGGCCTAGGAAATACAATGGGGTGGAAAAAAAGGGTGAGGGAAGAAGAGTTGCTTCATAAAACTTTAAAAAGTGGTTTACTTAACATATAAGGGGCTAGTATCACCATAGCCCCATAGGAGGAACACTCACTGTACAGCAGTGGTCCCCAAACTATGGTGCGTGCCCTCCTAGAGGGGTGCAGAGGAACATTTGGGGGGAGGTGCAGCAGGGCCTGGGCCAGTCCCCATGCGGGGCAGGGAGGAAGCACCACCCAGTCCTGCTCTGCCCCCAGCTCCACCCCCAGCTGTGGCTCCGCTCCAGCCCTGCCCCCCAGCCACAACTCCGCTCCCGGCAACGGACTCAGCCTCAGCTCCCAGCCCCAGCTGCTGCTCCCGGCCCCAGCTTCTGGAGGGGCATGGACAGATTCCATTACGGGTAAGGGGGGCACAACAGAAAAAGTTTGGGGACCACTGCTGTACAGAGTAGTTCTGAGAGCCCAGTTACTTTGCACACAGAACTCAAAGATTCAAGCAACAAAAGAAAGCCACAGAAGACATTTCCATGGCAGAGTCATGAACAGCCTGGAGACTATGTGAGGGCTCAAACATCATGAGACTGGTGCCAAAATCAGCATCTTTTGATCCCCACCAGTTTATTGTTAACAAAAAAGACGCTGATGGGGAAGATCAGACCTTTCCATTCTTTATACACAGATGCTGCTTCCTCCCCAGAATTCAGCATGCCATTAGGTAAATACAAATGCCCCTCTTGCAATAGCAGGGAAGAGAAGTGTTGGAGCTACGGATGCTGATAGCTGAAGCCAGCAACATGTCACGTGCTGATTACATCTTACTGGGCCAACTTATTTAAACTGGAATAGTGCTGAACAGATCGTCTCGTATTTCTCATGGATGGTCGCTGTTCGCCCAATGCACTTGTACTATGTGCCAGCGGCAAGGTGAGTGACCAAGATGCAGGGCAGCTTTCAGAACTTTTGAGCTTCAGAAAGTGAACATTTCAGGGTCACCAATGTATGCCATGATTAAAGTCAGAAATTTGATTCCACAGTTACCTTCCTCCTCCTTCACCACTTTCTCCTTCTTCACAGACCCTGCTTTGATGCTTTTATCCTGGGGCTTTTTTAATGAACTGCTTGTGCTCTTCTTTACATTAATCTGTAGAAAACAAGCTCCACTGAAACATACTAAAGCAGTTGTTCTCAACCTAGTTACCATTGTGGGCTGTATCTTCAGCTCTCTCTGTGTTACGTAGGGCGCATCCACACAATACATATACTACCTATATGGCCCTGAGGATGTCACATGGGCTGCAGCTGTGTCCTGATTGGGCCGCAAGCAGCCCGTGGGCTGTGGGTTGAGAACCACTGTACTAGAGTCATCTATTTTTTCAGACCGATATTGAGTTCAGAACCACAAATACTCACAATTCTTTTTAAAAAGTGCATTCTAGGGAGGAGAAGGGCTTCCAGTAGCTTAGCGTACATAGCCAGACAGGACACTTCCTGGAAAGAACGCTTGTCCATCACCTTTATACATGATTTCATTTAGGACTGACTGCCAACCACCGACAGAATAAGTTCTCCCCTCCTATTGCCCTGTGCTGGCATCTGTTTGTACTGTGGGAACATCCAAAGGCCCCCCAATCAGGATGAAGGTCCCACTGTGCTAGGTGCTGCCTATGCACATGGGAGGATGTGATCCCTGCTTCAAAGAGAGTCTACAGTCTAATCAAGCCATCGCTCTCAGAAACCTCCGCAAGCTCCCTTCAAGAAGGTACATAGGAGCGGATAGTCTCGTCCAGACATAGTGTTGCTCCCAAGACAGCCTAGTCTCAGAGGGGGGAGCCCTGTTAGTCTGGATCTGTAAAAGCAGCAAAGAATCCTGTGGCACCTTATAGACTAACAGACGTCTGTTAGTCTATAAGGTGCCACAGGATTCTTTGCTGCTTTTACAAGACAGCCTAAGCAGTCACTACAGAGCAAAGTGAGAGCCTTACATCCCCAGACATTGAATGCACAACCTCTGAGGAGCATACACAGAGTTACTGTTCTAAACCTGGGTCATTCTCCGGAAGTTACATTCTGTTCCCAGATTGTACATGTCAATTTTCAGGTTAACCCCACTGAAACCCTTATACGTCTTCAGGACCATCTTCCCAGGCTTTCTGCTAAAAAGAGCTCTCTCACACATGTTAAACCAGAGAGAATATCTATCTCCACTGAGCCCTTTCTTCCAATTCCATACGGACTACAAATCCACTGCCCCTTCCATGCGCTAGTGCTTATGGAGAGGAAATGGAGGCCAGCCAAGTAAGCAGGTTGGAGAATCTCATATTAACCAGGATTGTTTTAATTTAAAAATGACAGCACTACAATCTTCACAGCACTGAGAAAGGCCATGCGAGGTAACGGATTACATTCCTCTGCCTTTTCCATCAGCACTGTCAAGCAGAAAATCCAATCAAGCACCTCCTATCACTAAACCCATCTCCAGCCACATCACAATTCCATCTCACCAGAATGTCTTGGGTCTGATGTCTGTAAGAGGCATGTATTCAAATCCATGAAGCAATGGGCCTCTTATCTCTTGATAAACACACCAGGTTATTTTCCTAATCTAATTCAATTAAGATAAGGGCACTGATTTCTGTTAAACATTCAGAACAAAATTCTGAAAACTCTTTCCAATAAAAAGCAAGAACACGGCTACCTCCCAGGCATGGCTGTTGAGGAAAATACTGTTGGGAGGAGGGTGAGAAAGTTAAATGGCTGAAACTGTTAACACTGTAGAGACAAAATCTCCCATTGAAAGGTTCCTGCTTGAAGCCTTTTCTGTAATTGCATTAAAGGATGACCAGCTGACTGAAGTGCAGCACACAAATCCCAGTTGCATTTATGGCAATTTCTCCTCAGCAGGCACCAGTAGCATTTTTTTTGGCCAGTTTCAATCAGAAGACGACACGGCTGGAGTTAAATTCCAGCATTCTGCTGAGTAGGGCTTTTGGACAAGTAATGTTACTTCGGTTGAGTCATCTCACGCTATAAAAATGGGTAAGAAGCCAGGAAGAAATATATAAAACCAAGAGCTAGATTGAGCTGAGCTAACTTGGGAAGATACCAACTAAAAATTAGATGCACATTAAAGAAGGGGATATGCATCCTCCTCTGAGCACCACAGCATAAACTGATACCTTTCCTCCATATTAGATAAACTAGTTCAGGGGCAGGACTGCATAAGAGATGTCATCTCTGAAACAGGGACCATGACACTAATTATTACAAAGTGCCAATCCAATAGAAAATAGCCTGCAGGAGATTCAAACTGCCAAATCAACATACCAAGTCATTTTCCAGACTTCTTTCAAGTGACTAAGTAACTTGGTTCATCTGAATTCTAAGTACAGGCATCTGTCATAATACTTAAAAAAATGGAGTGGAGTACCTCAATGTGTGGTGCCTCTCCCAGCTGCAGGCTATTAAAAATCACTGCATAGTCGCCATTTAAATTCATCAGTCCCTCATGGCTTCCTCTTTCGGTGATACAGCCCTCTTTCATAACTATTACTTCATCACAGTCAACAAGGTACTAGAGACAATGAGAGTGAGAACATGGCTTCATTATCTCAGATTGTCAGAAAAAACACACATGAATCTTCTCCGTAAATAGCCATCGGGAAGTAAAAGTCAGTACTCCTCCTCAGTGCACACCTGATAGGTTAAGAACCCTGCACTGATTTGTATGTACTGTAGAAATAATCACAGTGCTCTAAACAGCTTACGTGACTGAACAGAGACTTTCTGCAGAATGTTGGGGAGATGCATTCAGGTGGCTTTGAACACTACAAATTCTGACATACCAGTTACAATGAGTTTTCTGAACAGAACAGGTGACAAGACCCCAGTCTCAGAGTACATTTATTTACAACACTAGGCTGGATTCACTGACATCAAATCCCATGTATTCTAAAATGATAAACAGGCTTTATGCACTTCAGTATTCAGGTTAGTAGAAAAATGGCTTTCGACTGGGTCCCCTAATAATAATATATGGAGATATACCTATCTCATAGAGCTGGAAGGGACCCTGAAGGGTCATTGAGTCCAGCCCCCTGCCTTCACTAGCAGGACCAATTTTGCCCCAGATCCCTAAGTGGCCCCCTCAAGGATTGAACTCACAACCCTGGGTTTAGCAGGCCAATGCTCAAACCACTGAGCTATCCCTCCAGCAGACCCACCTTCAGCCAAGCATTCCCAGCTCCTATTAGCCACCTACCAGACAGCCCTGGCATCGGCTATTTACATCACTGCCCATGCTCTGTGTACAACACACAAATGAATAAAACTTAGGGCACGTCTTCACTGGCAATGCTAAAGCGCTGCCGCTTGTGTAGAGCTCTCCCAACGCTCTAAAAAAACAACCTCCACAAGGGGAATAGCTCCCAGCGACACTGGCACTTTACAACCCTGAAACTTGCAGCGCTCAGGGTGTGTTTTTTCACACCCCTGAGCAAGGAAGTTGCAGCGCTGTAAAGTGCCAGTGTAAACAAGCCCTTAAACCAGGGGTCAGCAACCTTTCAGAGGTGCTGTGCCGAGTCTTCATTTATTCACTCTCATTTAAGGTTTCACGTGCCAGCAATACATTTTAACGTTTTTAGAAGGTCTCTTTCGATAAGTCTATAATAGATAACTAAACTACTGTTGTATGTAAAGTAAATAAGGTTTTTAAAATGTTTAAGAAGCTTCATTTAAAATTAAATTAAAACGCAGAGCCCCCCGGACCGGTGGCCAGGACCCGGGCAGTGTGAGTGTCACTGAAAATCAGCTCGTGTGCCGCCTTCGGCACCCGTGCCATAGGTTGCCTACCCCTGCCTTAAACTATACAGCCTGAGGGAGATGGTATCATGTTGTAACAGACCAGAGCATGGGAATCTACAGTAAGAGGCAAAAGTGACTAACCCAAAAGCAGTCTATCTGAACAATTAGAAAAGATCCAAGAAAGGAAGTGTAAGGGATACTGTACCTGAAGCTGATGGGTGATGAACAGGACAGTTTTTGACTTCAGATGCTTCCTTATTGCACTGTTAAAAATATGGTTTCCTACATGTGCATCTAAGGCACTAAGAGGATCATCAAGGATGTAAATACTCTTGTCACTGTACAGGGCTCGGGCAAGACTGATCCTCTGACGCTGGCCTCCACTCAGGTTAGCACCTCGTTCACCAATCTGTATAATATACGTAACGTTATTCAGTTTCTTTTTGCAACACTTAACACAAGACCTGAGGCCACATTCATCCCTGGTGTAACTAATACAGTTAATGGAGTAACAGCGAGAATTAGAATGGACCACATTAAAATGTAGGCGACTTATTCATTGTAAAAGGAAGCTTATAGTGAATACCCCTAATGCTAACATGCTTGAAACATTCCTATTAAATAGCCAGAGGATACGATGGTTTTTATTAATTATTTTTAATCTAAGTTTTAAAAGGTCTCTCTCTAAGGAAACTAATTCCCAGTGCAAAGAAAAATTCCCACATTACAGAGTTAAAATTCATGGAGTAATCAGTCTCCATACAGTCCAGGATCTACAAGAAGAGGATTTTGCCCATCAGTTTATAAGCACACCAGAGTGATGCCCTCCCTACCCCACCACAGCATGTCAGGCTAACACTTCACTCCACCCATCCCACTCTCTGTTTTATCAGAACCAGGATTTTTACCTCCGTCAGGTCCCCATTAGGTAGGATGGCTAGGTCAGGTCTCAGACAGCAGCCATTCAGCACAGTGTTGTATCTAAAGAATATGGATAAGACAAGCAGTAAGCACTAGCACTTACGAGGGTACCCTGCTAATGGAGCATTATTTTTATTCCCACACGAACACCAGACAATCTTGTAGCTTTGAGCAATTAACTACTGAACTGCCTCATCAGTAAATTGCAGATAAAACTTTGGGACCAATTTCAGAAGCGGTATGAGAAGCACAGTGAAGAGAAGTCAAATTCACCTGAGAAGCTATGCCAGCACAGACTCTGGTAGAGATCCCTGGGGTGGAAAGTTTGCATGTGGGGAGGGCCACATAAGAGACCAGGGCAGCATGAACAGATGTTGCACTGGGTAGGAGGAGGGCATGGCTAAGACTCAGACTCATAGACTTTAAGGTCAGAAGGGACCATTATGATCATCTAGTCTGACCTCCCGCATGATGCAGGCCACAAAAGCCGACCCACCCACTCCTGGAATAATTCTCTCCCTTGACTCAGCTGTTGAAGTCCCCAAATCATGATTTAAAGACTTCAAGTTGCACAGAATCCTCCAGCAAGCGACCCCTGCCCCATGCTTCAGAGGAAGGCGAAAAACCTCCAGGGCCTCTGCCAATCTACCCTGGAGGAAAATTCCTTCCCGACCCCAAATATGGCGATCAGCTGAACCCCGAGCATGCGGGCAAGACTCTCCAGCCAGACACTTAGGAAAAAGACTTTTAATATCCCATCATTGACCCTTGGTACTAATTACCAGTGATGGCACGTTATTGACCTATTGGCTAAGATCACGTTATCCCATCAAACCATCCCCTCCATAAACTTATCAAGCTTAATCTTAAAGCCAGAGAGGTCTTTCGCCCCCACTGTTTCCCTCGGAAGGCTGTTCCAGAATTTCACTCCTCTGATGGTTAGAAACCTTCGTCTAATTTCAAGCCTAAACTTCCCGACGGCCAATTTATATCCATTTGTTCTCGTGTCCACATTAGTACTGAGCTGAAATAATTCCTCTCCCTCCTTTGTATTTATCCCTCTGATATATTTAAAGAGAGCAATCATATCTCCCCTCAGCCTTCTTTTGGTTAAGGTAAACAAACCGAGCTCCTCAAGTCTCCTTTCATACGACAGNCTGCTTAGCTGCAAAACAGGTACAGCAGCCAGCACGCAGCTCCCACGCAGCCAGCTACCCACGGGGGTGCCCCAGCCCTGCTCAGGGGGGATCCGCGCTCTGGAGTTCGCCAGTCCTGGATCATTCTTCTGAGATTGCCAGCAAACAAATATAAGAGCATCAGAGCTGCCATGCTGGGGTCAGACCAACCGTCCATCCTGCCCAGGACCCTGTCTCGGACAAGTGGCCCATACCAGAGCTTTCGGGGAGTTCTGGAGTGATCCGCTCTGTCTTCCACTCCGGGCTTCTGGCACTCAGAGGCTTAGGGACACCCAGAGCCTGGATTTTCATCCCTGAACGTCTTGGCTAATAGCCATTGATGGACCTCATCGAGACACAGACTCATAGACTTTAAGGTCAGAAGGGACCATTATGATCATCTAGTCTGACCTCCCGCATGATGCAGGCCACAAAAGCCGACCCACCCACTCCTGGAATAATTCTCTCCCTTGACTCAGCTGTTGAAGTCCCCAAATCATGATTTAAAGACTTCAAGTTGCACAGAATCCTCCAGCAAGCGACCCCTGCCCCATGCTTCAGAGGAAGGCGAAAAACCTCCAGGGCCTCTGCCGATCTACCCTGGAGGAAAATTCCTTCCCGACCCCAAATATTCCTGTGCCTCACCAAGCAGCAGCTACCAGCAGACCTCAGTGTTCTAGTGAGAGTTAAAGCTGCCATCCTAGAGAGGATGGGTGCAGAAACATCAACTACCATCTGCCAGATGGAACTTCCCTTCTGGTGCAGGTGACTTAGGCAGGGAGGTGTAAGTCTATCCAGCATCAGCTTTCTTGATGCTGGCCCGAGAATCCCTAAGCTGTCAGACTCAGCAAAGTGTTCTATTTGACAAACCTTTCTTCATCAAACTCCTTTCCAAACAGGATGTTGTCTCTAAGCGTAGCATTGAGAATCCAGGCCTGCTGGGCCGCATAGGCAAAATTTCCATTCACTGTAATGCTACCCTCCAGCAGGGTCATCTAGAAGACAAGACAGGTGGTCTTGAAATTATGCTATTTCAGGGGAGGGTGTGGAATCCCCCTATATAAAACAAGAAAGACCCCACTGGCAATAGGAAGCAGAACCAGCACAGAATGTAACTCAAAGATCCAGTGTGTGCATGTGTTTGTTTTTTAGAAGGTCCCACATAAAATACTGTGTGTTTATTCTGAACTTCTCAAAAGCTTGAATTTCAAATACTGGGCATACATGGATAGATTGTCACAAGAGCTCAGGTCCCAGCTAGACACCTAAATGAAGTAGCTAGATCTTCAGAACTGCTCAGCACTAGCAATTCCCAAGGAAAGCAGAAGAAGCTGCTGGGTACGGAGCTCTTATGAAAATCTGTTCCACAGTCCAGAAAGCATTCATCTAATGGATTATAACAATGTTAAGACTGTTTGTAACCTAAATGTGATCTATTTGATCAGTGTATGATCTGAATTATAGGTCAAATTAATCATCATATGGAGTGAGACCAATTAAACAAATGCAGCTGCTGGCAGAGAAGAGAAAAAGGGAGAACCCATAAAAATATAAATTCTCACCTGTCCTAAAATGGCTGAAATAAGTGAAGTTTTTCCACTCCCCACACTGCCACAAATCCCAACAAGTTTCCCCTAAAACAGAAAAAAAATGTAAGTTATGGTAACACATTAATCAATCCCCCTAGACTATCTGCAGTATCTCAAACAGAGAAAAGGGATTTAACACTAAAGCTAATGGAAATGGGGTATATCAAATGGGAGAATGACCAAGTCTGGCCTCTCTCTCACTCTAAGAAAACAATTGGCAACCAAAACTGTGAGTGAACATGACAGGCAGATTCACTAACCTGCTGAGTCACTAAGCTTTCCTCTATGTAAAGACAGATGACCAATTCCTTTCCATACGGCTCTGACGCAACCAAACTTTAAATGCTGAATTCAGCTCTGGGCACCCCAATACCAGAAAGATATTGCCTGATTGGACAGAACACTGAAGTGCTACCTGAGCCAAAGGGAGTCTTGCCATTAACTTCAATGGGCTTTGGATCAGTCCCAAAATGACCAAAGGAGTGAAGGGACTGACTTATGAGGAAAGATTAACTTTGTATAGTTTGGCTAGGAGACAGCTAAGGGGGAGGAGAGGAAAGGTAACAGCCTAAGACATGTTAAGGGTTTCACTCTAAAGAGTGAAGATAGCTGTTCAGTGCAATACATAAGGATATAATCAGGAATAATGGAAATAAGAGAGAGATTTAGGCTATCAGGTAGATACCTTCCTGATTGCGAGATGGATCTGGTTTAGGAACAGCCTCTCTGGGAAGAGCTGGAAGCATATCACTTGGAACTTTTAACAACAGAATGGACAACACACTCGGAAATAGGCAGTAGGGAGCAATCTTGCCTTGGCTCCCAAGTAGGCAGAAGGGATGGGATCCAAGGAGTCTTTTCCATCTCTAATCGCAAGCTCTAAGCTTCTAGTAGTCTAGGAGTCCTAGTCAACAGTTTAACAACAGTGCTGAAGGGTACTTAACAGGGAAAGTCCTTCTGACACCACATTAAATGCCCAATGAATTTATCAGAATTATTCTGACTACAGAAGAATCAAAAAAATAAAGTGAGCATCAGTTAAAAAAAAGTTGTCAGCTGCTGGTACTGGATAAGAACACTGCTGGACTCTTGTACATAAGTTTTTCCTGCGCTTACAGTAATGTTGCTTTATACTATCAAACACCAATTTAGTCTTCTTTCAAGGTTCCTGAAAACTCCTAAGACTATGTGGTCACACTGTTTAAGTCATAGGGTTTAAAATACACCACCATCTGACTACACAAAAGATTTTCTGAGTTTTTCTACAAGTAATTTGGTAGTCGGATGTACAAAAACATTTTTATTAAATATGCTCTGGATTAAACTTGATGTTTTTGTTCAACATTTATCGTACTTTTATCCATCTTGAAGTGGAAACTACAGGTGCTTGTAACATCTGTAAGCCCCTCTGTATCCTTCTACAGAAGTACAATAGAGGACTAAACATTCTTCAGTGAAACACCTCTGCTGTGCTAAACCAGAGCACTCAATCATTTCAAATGCACCTGCACAAAGTCCTCAGTTTAAGTGAATATCTGCAAAGTTACAAACAGCTGTAGAAGTAAGTTCTGTGCTGAAGACCCTTGCTGCCATGTTAAGATCTCTGCATACTTAATGGCTTGCTCATGACAGATACCATGCTGAAAACAAACAAAACCTTCACTGAGCCCATGGCAGGGGTGATAGAGCCCAGAGTTCTGCAACTAATGGTACCAGTTTGCAATGATCCAGGTTGATAAAAGTGGCACAGCTGCTTGGCTCAAGATGGGGCATTACATACTGGTATTTACAATCGTCATGGTCTGCACGTGTATATTAGAGAGAGAGATGGCAACAGCGATCTGCTCCATTTAATACGAATTCCTTTCCACAGGAATGCCAGGCCAGCAGGGCTCTTGGGACATGCTATAGTTTTTCCTCCTCACCTTTTCAATCTCCAGGTCGATATTGTAGAGAGTCCTCTGAAGCCGAAAGTTAACTAGATGGATGTTTTTGTTCTCTTCCCCAGGGCTAGGATGGTCATCACTGTCCACTAGAAGATGGCCCTTCTGCTCAGCCAGCACCGCTTGCGGTCCCTCATGCTGTAGCTTCATTTTCTCCTTCTTGCCCTTCTTGTCTCTTTTCATTTTAGGGGTCAGCTTTGGTGAGCTCTGGACACTGGCGTGGGAGTTCTCCCACGCCAAGGTAGCATTTTTCACTTCTATCGCGATGTGAGGACTGGATGGTTTTTTCTTTACCATATGAACCTCTTCCATTAGAAACAAACTCTGATAGGAGTTGTGAGAGAGGTGTAAAGATGAGACACCTGGTCAAGACTGGGGGACATGCCTATGGCACACTCACGCAGCAAAACACATCAGGCTATACAGTGGGAGGAAGCTGAAGAGCAAAAGGTAGCTCATTAGTGTAAATTAATTCCAGGCCTGCTAAGGGGCCTGGGCATTCCTGAATGTGGTGGAAGCTCTTAGATACAGTAAGACTGTCACAGAATTATTATATTTTGGACATTGATATGTAGGCTGTGGGGTGGAGTGGGAGGGGAGGTTAGGGCTTTTAAAGATGTTTGCAGTTGCTTGCCTTATATTTCCAAATATAAGGCATAATAGCAGAGGGCATGAAAATGAAGGAGAGGTGCTCACATGCCTGGCACACCAACTCCTCACAGACTTTTCCCATAACTAGAAGGGATGGGATGGCTTGTTGCACCCACGTGCAGAAGAGGTATAATTTCTGCTGGAAAAAGTCATCTGAGACAAAGTTAGCCCATTTGTGAAGTCCTGGGAATGTGCAGCAGTAACAATTAACACATTAAGTCCACTGTATCGTTTTCCACCACATCCATCACTACTTAAGACCACAGTTATAGATTCTGTAGAGATTTTCACACAGTTCAGTTACCAAACCCACATGATAAAACAGCTTTCAATTAGACAACCTGCATTTTGAACTGAACAGGCTCTTTTCAATTACAAACATTTTACACTACCACCATGAATCACTCTAGTACTCGTGAGTCACCCCTCTGAATCATGCACCTGCAAGAAAGCCTCAGACATATTAGAGAGCCAAGCAGTCAGCTACATTTCTATTTGTGGTATTACCGGCCACCACGGCCAGCCCATTACCCTCTGCACAGGTGACAGCAGGAGCCTCAAAGAACTTGAGTGATATGACCTCATTCCTTCCCCTCATCACAAAGACAGTTCTTTTGAATTTAAGAAAGTCTGATTTTAGGGCGATTCAAAATCAGGATCAAATGAAGAAGGTGGCTCATGAGCCTTTGGATTTCCCAAGTATTCCACTGTAGATTGCACTGTCTTTACTTGGGCTTCTTTCATGCCATTTATTACATGAAGTCCATCTAACTGACATTACCTGTATGCAGACTTTGGGCTGCACGGTCATGTTTGGAAACGTCAGCGAGATGTTAAAAGCCTAGAACTATACAACTATCTAAGAGATAAAACAGATCACTGGCTTCTCCAGGGAGTTTGCACTGGGAGAGAGCACACACAAGTGTGTCTGCTCCAGGGATTGAGGGATTGTTTCTGTGATCTGAACTGCAAGTTTGCTGCCTTAGATTTAGTTTAGACAGACTGCAATGTTACATTTTATCCCTAAAATTCTTCGTGCCACATGAATATACATCTATCTAAGCAACAACCACCTTGGGTTAGGCGTTTTCTTTCTGGCAGTTAGTGTTAAAGCAAGAGTAGAGAGCCTGAGGCTTTGTCACTGACAACTACGTGTACTTCGTATGTGAGGAAAGTGAAAGTCACTGCTCTCTCCTATTCTGTTCCCCCTCCACACGTATTTCTAGCATCCATGACATTCGCTGCTCTGCAGCTGCAAACCTCCACTAACACAGGTTTAGAACAACCACCTAAGCAAATTAGACATGTATTGGTGCTGCTGCATGGCTGAAAAGAAAAACAGTGCAATTTTGGGCTACATAGATCATGGGACAGGAGGGCGATAGGGCCACCAATAACTGCCAGAAGTTAGGATGAAACATTCCTTTATTCTCCATTATGGGCTCTCTCACACTTTTCTCTGAAGCACTTGCTATACTGACTATTGTTGGTAACAGGATAGCTGATCGGACAGACCATTAGCCTGATTCAGACTGGAGATTAGAGAAGGTCTATTATATACCCATAGGTTAGGAATTCTCCCATTTCACTGCCATCTAAATTTACGTTAATTTTCAGATGGATCAAAATCAGCATTCCAGATCAGGACACCTGAACTTCAGGTATATAGGGCCAGATATTCTATCTTGGGCCCGATCTCTGGTGTTCAAGAAGCAGAGAAAGAAGTGATCAAAGGACTTTAAATCATTTAAAAAACAAGAAAGTAAAATCCAAAAATGATCATAGTGACAAAGACTCATATGCTCACTAAAGACTTACACCTTGGACGCAGGTTACTCTTCAGATGCTTTAATGGAATAGAATTCCAATACCACAAACCTTTTTTGGTTACAAATAAAAATGTATCCCCAGTTCTTGGAACATCAGTCTGCACAAGTACAAATGTAACACATGCTGGGTTTCACTGAGGAAATGTACCATTGAGTTCTAGATACAGTGCATTCTCCTCTATGAGACTGCTCTTAAAAGACAGTCTAGGAATTGCTGTACTAGATAAGACGTGTGGTCCATCTAGTCCAGTATCCTGTCTCCAACAGTGTCTAGCACCAGTGCTTCACAGGAAGGTGCAAGAAATCTTGCAGTCATCAGATGCGAGACAGCCTGCTCCCCTGGAAGGGGTCATCTTAACCCTTAATAGTTTGAGCTTGGCTTAAGCCCCGAGTATGAGGTTTTATATCCTTTCTGCAGGGAATAAGAACTGCACATATAACCAGAGAACAACTTCCAGCCTGCTCCAAAATAGCCTTGGCATTAAAATGGTTCCTTAGCATAGTCAACTGCATTTGTGTATTGTAAGAGATGCTCCACACTTAAGGATAAAATTATATGGCCAAAAGATCACTCACCTTATATCTGTCAACAGACACGGATGCCTCAGATAGAGACTTCACGGAGAAAGGTGTTACTTTCAGAGCAAAAGTCATTGAATTGAAGACTGTGACCACTGTGAAAGCCTAAACACGGGACAGACAAACAAAACAAAAAGCTTTTGGCGGCAATACCCATTAACAATTCCAAACCACCAAGGATTAAATTCCATAAACAGCAGCAATTCAAGACCATTCCACTTGAGAAGGAAAGGTCTGCAATTCAAGAAGAGCCATTTAAATACAACATACTCTAACCTGGTACAGGAAAAGACAGGGTCCTCCCCATCACAGCGTTTTAGAATAGACTAAGAGAGATATATCCCAGGTGTTCATAGTTCCATTGGAAATGGCATAAACAGAAGACCTAGAGGGTGCTGCAGGTTATGGCTTTAGCCTTTCGCTTCTGGAGACCTGGGTTCAAATTCTACCTTAGGTCACAAGGGAAGATAAATTGGTCCAGCTGCACAACTTCAGCAAAAACCTCTAGTGTCCCAGTCTCCTTTTTGCAGAACCCTGTTTCCACCCAGAGAACGCAGGTGCAAATCGTGCCCACAAACAAGGATACTGGGTCTTCTTCCCAGATGAAAATTTGGCCCTGCGCCCCTGCTCTTAGGAGGCCCGGATTTAATAGCATTGGTCAACCTGTGCAGGGGAAGGTCGCATAACACCTGCCTCTACTTTGTGCCATCAAATACTCACTTGTGTGAGCCAAGCCACAAAATAAAGACGACTCTCACAGATCTGGAGTATTCTGAACTGCACCCACTTAGGATTACAACAGTTTAACCAAGAAAAGCTACTGCAGGAGTGATATTATAAAGTAACATTCCCAACTCTGTGATGAGCCAGTCAATTACCTGAGCTGCTGTGAGATCATAGCCAAGGATCATATGGACAGAGAACGTCACCACACTGGCAATAACCACAACAATTGGAGCCACTCCCACAGTGATGCTCTGGAAGTAGCCTGCACGCTCTAAGATTTTACGTTCTTCCTCTCGGATTTCTAGAAATACAAAAGCCACCACCACATCTGAGGTGCAATTCAGACAGATACAAATGCAGCAGGCACAACTAATGCATTGGGAACACTATGAGTAAGAGAGAACTACCCTCTTCTGCTTCAGCATTTCTCATGTTCTAGAAAGAGCTACCTTTACAGAGGGTAGAACCATAAGTGTATGTATAATTCAGTGAGGCTGGCATTCTGATCACTCTTATTACATTTAAAAACTGACCAATTTGTACTAAGTCAGTCAAGATTAGTACTCACAGTAGAAGCCAGCCCAACGTTAATAAAGCTCATTACGCCCAAAAGTTAGAGGGAAGCCATAAACAGCACTGTGCTAAAAGGTGAGACTTTGGAACAGAGATTGCCATGCCAGCCATTGTAAATAAGAATAGCAGGATGTCCGAGGGATGGATGATCTAGCATACCACACATGCAGGAGCATCTACCGAACTGAGCTAGGAGGATCCACCAGGATGTGGCTGGGTGGTGTGTTTTCTAAAGGGAGATGCATTTACAGAGTGTCTGCACTCACTTTGAACATTCTGAGAGAATGCTTTGACCCAGGCATACATTTTAATGTATTTAATATAGTTAAGAACTTCATTCATCTTCTGCACACGCTCATCGGTCGCCGCCACACATTTTCTTCTGAAATAAGCTGTGAGCCGTGATACAAACATCTGAAACAAGAAGAGGCACCATACATCGTAGCAGCAACTCAGAAATGGCAAATGCATCCAATTCCACTAACTATAGAAGAAAGCAAGTAGACCAATAAAGGGACGTCAACAACAGGACAACCTGATACCCTCCCTGGCCAAAGCGATGAGCTGGAAATGCCCTTTCAGAGCATCGCACTCCATTCAGCAAGCATAAATGCACTGAACACTGGGCTCTCTATAGTTTTATTCTCAACTGGGTTAGTTTTATTCAGATTTCCAAAAGACTCTTAGTGCTTTTACTAATATTTAACAGAACTAGATTTCTTTAAAATCCCTCAAGTAAAAATACAGACTAACCTCAACTAAAACTAACCCTCACGCCAGAAGAATACAAGGTACCCAACATATCCACATCCCATATCCCTCAACTCATTCCCCTAAGGCCCAAGAAAGAGATGGGCCTTGAACATGCAAGAGCAATTTCTTTAGTGCACCAAATCTTACAGCAAAACTACTGTGTAAGGGTGGTAAAACAATATATTGGCACCTTTACTAATCAGGTCTAAGACAAGATGGTATCCATGTCCTCATAGACATTTCTCATTCTGTCAACAGTCAGTGACATTTATCCCTCCTCTTTCCTAAAACCCAGAAGAAAACACAGCTCACTAAACAGTTTTCAACTGTTTGCCCCATCTTAAGCATCCTTACTCCTTTTTTAATCCCGCTCAGCTACAGAAAGCAGTAGGGAGGAGAGAGGCTAATAGTGAAAATAGTTGGTCAAGGCTATTAAATTCCACCCGTCACAATCCAATTTTTTGCCTATTGCACTCATCACTATCGCCTTATGGTTGAGCAGATAAATTAGACCATAGGAGACCTCGCAGGATTCTGCTCTTCACTCGTAGCTTTTTCAAAAAAATACATTTTGATTATAATGGGAAAATTACAGCAGTCTTGCAGTGTGGTCTACAGGCAAACAGATTTTGGCTCAGACTAGTTTCCTGGTGGCTCTTTCCACAAACAGCCCCCCTTGGCCAGTAACACTTCCTTCTCCGGGTGCAGCACACTTTGTCCTAATTATGTCAGCTCTATTGTCACAGAGGAATGGAACTGCCTTTGTGGTTCATGGATGGAGAGACTGTCTCTGATGTAACTGGGTCTTGATCTGCTCATGTATTTAAAGATCAGAACCATAGGCTTGAAGTTTAATCAGAAGTGATCTGGAAGCCAACAGAGGATGTGGAGCACAGGAGTGGTGGGCTCTTGGCTTCCCAGCCTACTGCTGAGGTAAGCCACCATGTTCTGAACAAGCTGGAGGCCCTGCATTTTTCACCTTCAATACCAAATCCAGTGAATTACAATAATCCAGCCCGGAAGTGTATCACTCCATGATTTAGTTGCCCATTTTCCATCTCACCAAAATTTATTTCCACCAGTCACTTCTATTGTTATTTCTAATTCCCTTTATCATCCGAGTTTCTTGCCTCTTAACTTTTACTTTTCAATGTCTTTTAGATTACATGCAAGACCCTAAAGGGACTTAACCCAGTATCTGTCAACATCTTCTGTTCAGTACACAGACACTTGTATTCTTGGAGTGAAGTGTGAAGCACATTTGAAGAATACTTCCAGCCTATTTTGAACAAGAGTTTGAATGCCGCTTACTCACCATCGCTGGGTAGAAGAGGATAAAGACAGCAGATCCCAAGAAGCCTGTTGGTCCTAGAATAATTACATTATAAACCATGCCTAGGATTGCAACAATTGGACCCCCAGCCAACAAACTGCCAACTGCCGCAGCCTCAAACATTCTCTGCCCATCAGTGGAACATACGTTTACGAGCTGAAAAATACGAACAACGTACGTGTTATCCTCAGAAGGAGGTAATCAACAAGTATCCTTTTTTATATGGTAATTTCCAACAGGGGTACTGTAGCTCACCTCCCCCAGAGACTTGTCCTTGATATTCTTCAGCTTGAGAATTTTCTTGAACGCCATTGTCAGGATAGCTCCCCGCAGTCTGACCCCAGTGCGGTAATTTAAAGCCCAGGTTAGAGCCAGGGACCAAGAGCGCACTATTTCCGTCATTAGGATGCCAAAAACTAACAACAAGCTGTACTGCAGGTTGGACTCACTTTGCTGCGTGTATTCCAAAAGGTGTTTCACAACGAACGCCTACAGGAAGAAATGCAAACTCGCATGAACACCCCAATGTACCAGAGGCACCATGCAACAACTTATGTTAAGTTAGAAATGAGTGGGCTACTTTGTTTTTCAATGAGCGATTTGTATTACATGGAATCTTCTTTCTAGAAATAAAAATTGTCAAAACACACAGTACTGTTACACAAAGCCCTGCTGAGAGCAAAGCAGTGAGTCAAATTTAGCAGGTACGGGGGATTTAAATTTGGAACCTCATTCCTTGCAACAAAAACTTCTTATTCTTTATGTCTTCTAACTTAACATAAATCTGTCAGTTAGTTGAAAGCAATGCTTTATCATACAGAAAAAGGTTTTAAAAATAGTCTGTATTTATACATTTGAACACATTAAGAGACATTCCTTTATGTGACATTAAGACCTTTTTGGTTTGCGTCAAACGTGCTTATTTGATAAAAAGGAACAATGTACCTACAGTTGTACTGGGGAAGAGTGAGAAGGACATTTGCAAAACATTCCTGAAAATAAACATCAGCAGTTTAATAGTAAAGAAAAGAACATGCGGAAAACACAGGTAAGTGATACCAGACTATTAAAAAAAATGCTTTGCCCCACCACCCACCTCCCCCCTCCAAAAACAAAAATATTTTACCTCAGGAATCATATTTCAAACATCACCTGCCGAAAGACAGGACAGCCCCAAGAACCACCGATTCCCACCTCCAGTTGTGTGTTAGTCAACGGCATAGTAGAGTATCATATAAATCACATTCATCAGCAATATTAAATACTATCAACTGCGAAATAACAGTCTTTTATTTAAAAACAATAAAGTGCCATGTTAAAATGGGTAACATCTCACAAACACTGTACAACAGGAAGAGCATCGCATAAACATACAATCTGAACATACAAGAGAATTATAAAAGGCTAGTATCTAACAAACAGTCTAGCCTCTGACACAAACTAAGTTAAAACTACACACACAAAATTAAAGATACAAAAACAGAACCCGATATGTGTTCACAAAGTCCGAGAGGGAGTGAAACTTGCAGTGCTAGTCAGGCTGGCTCCTGAGGGTGCATGGATTCTGAAATTTGGTTTAAGAGGTATGCTACAGTAAGGCCTCACAGCTAACAAATGGAGATTCCCTAAAGAAGGCTTTTCAACAAAGATGCTTAAAGACGTTGGTGTTTATACGGTTAGACGTTGGTACTTTAATACAGAGCTGAGAATTACCTTTGCCCACAACACAACAAAATGCCAAAAATGTGAGATCAAAGAAATGATTTGGAAAGCCTTTCACAGTCTGTTGAAGTCCTCTTGGCTAAAACAGGTTTTGCAAATAAGAGTTCTGCATAGCGTGAGCAGGGAAGAAAAACAAAAAGGCACTACTTCAGCAAAGGTAACAGCAGCTACAGCCCAGCACCGAACAACAGATAAAAATGGAGGCTGAATGCATTTGTCCTGAAGTGGCTGATTCTGTATCCCAGAACCAAGGAAACATGCTGTATATAGTTTTGCTTATTCACTTTCGAAGTGCGAATTAAAGCCAGATGTCCATCAGGTTCTGGAATGGCCCATCGAGAAATTTACACACTAGTCCCTGATCAAATGTGAGGAGCTCACATTCACAGAACTACTGTATTCCAGCTTTTTCCTCACTTACATTTAGCTTTACATCAACTGTTTTGGCCACAACTGCATACAGTTGGTTTGCAGTTACTAATGAGAAGATTGGCTTCTTTTCCTGTTTTCAATCCAACATACACAACTGAGTCACTGAATAGTGGGAGTCAAAAGCCCCCCTTTTCCTCACGAGCTGTAACTCAGCATGATCGCAGCACAGCACGCATTTTCTCACACCCCACAGCACTGCTGAAAGTCTCCAAGGGAAGGTGCGTAAAGATAGCAGATGTTTCCTGGGGTCTCTTTCCTCCCAAAACCTTTTAAGTGCAATTTTTCAGCACTGTTCTATAGAATCAGCATCTCCCGTGATGAGATAAAAGACAATGCTTACATTATACCAAACAAAAAAAAAAAAAAAAAAAAACATTTCAAAAGAAAAAGAGAGGAAACAGCAGATTAAAGAATTTGAAAGAGGAAAAAAGTCACAATATTTAGCATTTACATTTCAAAACATTCCATTTGAAGAAGTTTAATGAAAAAAAAATCCAGCAAAGTTCTTTACAAAACTGGAGTTAAAGCTTTAAAATTTTAATTTAAACTAAATGGGGAAAGGGACTCCTGCGATTGTTACCATAGTAATTGGTATTAGCTGCTCGGCTGTCTTAAGCATTCCCATTGAATAAACATTACCTTACCTTTACTCTTGGCGTTGGATTCTGACCAGCTTGACTGTCTCATTCTGATCGCAGAATACAGCCATCCTGAAAATTCTAAAGAACAGCTTCTGTCATTGGTTCCACTACAGAGAAAGATTCCCCACCCACATCCAGTATCTGACAGCACAAAGCAAGCTGCGACTGGAGCGGAACTAGAAGAGTGGGAAACTTACCTCAAACGGCTTACCACTCCCCCCCCTCCAATAACTGTCTGAACAGTCAAGCTGTACTCCACTAAGATAGCAAGTTTCCCCATCTCCCAAACAGGAAGGCTAGTTCTAAGCAAACATACAAATTGTTCAGGCCTGGAGTTAAACTGATTTTGTTTAGTAAATTAGAAATATTCTTTGCCCCTCCCCTCCATTGGAACATAAAAGGTTTAGCAGCTGGTTAAATGGCAGCAACTGTAGCAACTGGAGATGAGAAGTATCTCACCTGCACTAGTGCATTCTGATGGTTATTAGAAGGTATTCTGACACAGGAAAATAAGCTGTCTCTGAACAGGCTACAAGGTTAGAAATTGTGCCAGATGTGCAGGACTCCTGAAGGATATCAAAAAGCCCAGATATGAAATCCAATAAGCACCCCTCTCAGTTATAACCATCACAATGCTTATTAATGAGACCACCACTACGCCATTTCCACTAGCATTCCAATGTCATGGAAGTTCAATTCAGAATTTTAAAGTTTGGGGAAATGTTTAACTCCATTTTGGTAATTTTCACCAATACATGTGGACAAGCTAAGTGCTTTTCCAGATCTCCCTTCTCATTTCAATGTGACTGAAAAGGTGTATCAGTACAAGAAAGCACCGATACTTCAGAGGAGACAGCATAGGTGTATCACTATGGGGAGGGTGGTAAAGACTCATCTTTCATTCCAAGTGATGGAACCCAAAAGAGAGCAGTCCAATTTTGACTAGATATAGGCAAATGTTCGAAGGATAACTTTAAAGCATCCAAATTGAGCATGAATTGGAACCTAAAAACCCAAACTATTGAAGTTTCTTCCCATTCAGCAGTTTGGCTCTGACAAATAGATACAATTATTCTAAAGAAATTAGGGACAACCCTGCTGTAAGTTCTCTGCTAAAGATAAGAGCAGCTACTGGGCCCTGTAGTGAAACAATGACAGAAGCTCTTCTTGGGGGAACCTGGTTCTGTTAAAACCTGAATACGTCAACATTTTGGTAATTAACAGTGCGCCCAACAGGTTGTCCAAGTGTTTCATAATTACCACAAGCTATTATCATTAATTAATTATTACTGTGAAACAATACCAAGAAAACAATTATTGTTATTCTTATTACAAGAAACAAGGCAAACTTTTAAAAGGTTCAAAAAGCAAGAAAAACATTTTTAGAAGACTTTTAACCTAACACACCCCTGTTGTACTTACCCAAGTAATGAATCTCCATCTTAACAGCACACTGAAACATGTACTACAAGCAGTAATACTGCTCCTACTCCTCAAGGGAAATTTGTAGAGAATAAAATTTAGTCAAGATCGCAACTGTAAATCTGCACAACATGTGCAACAAACAGGTGACAAGAAAATGGTGTGAATGTCAAGTCCCATATGTTGAATCTTCATTACTAACTAGTTCAAGCAGCAACAGTTCCTAGTGGCAATTCCATATTCTAATGCTTCTAAACGTAACCCACCTGATCAATCCTTGTAGCATCGATAACTACGTTTGCAGACTTCTCCTGAGCCCCATTTCCTTTGGTTTTTAAATAATGATCTAACACCACCACTCAGTTTCATTTCTTGCAGACTGCACTATTAATGCCAATGCTCTACAAAGTGATATCTTGCCAGTTTGAATTTTACTTCCAAAATAATTACCAATCTAAAAGCAAAAAACTTTAGGCAAGAATTTAGTGCAATATGATCACACCAGTTAAGGAGGAACTTTAAGCTACACTCAAAACCAGAGAGAAAAGCCAAGTGTGTTTTTCTTTCAGGACACCTAAACCCACTACCTCTCCAGAAACCTGGCCCCACCATTCAGCAAATGATCCACCAGCTGTATGAAAGCTATCTTGGATTGCTGCTTCGTTCTGGAAACATCATCTTCTCTCAGCAAACTGTAAGGACCAATATTTCTAACTAATCATATTGTGTCAGTGACCCTGCAATGAAACCTTAACACGTTAGAGCTGGCCATGGGATGGAGCCATCTGTGGTTGTTAAAAAAAGGATGGATATTACTTACTGGTCCACTGAAGCCGGCAAGCTGCGTGATCATCAGACACACTATGGAAATTATGAGTCTGGTGCGGCAGAAGATCCATACAACCCTCCGGAGAGAAGCATCCTCAGGTCCCGTTTCTTTCAGTTCTTCCTGCCATAGTCTCTCTAACCTAAAAGAAGCACAAACCATGCATTACGAATCTTTCTACAGGACAACAGATGCTATATCTCAAAGGTTATTCTCTGGTAAACTTCTCATCAGACACATGACTGAGAGCAACACAAACCATACCTATCTCATAGAACTGGAAGGGACCTTGAAAAGTCATCGAGTCCAGCCCCCTGCCTTCACTAGCAGGACTAAGTACTGATTTTGCCCCAGATCCCTAAGTGGCCCCCTCAAGGATTGAACTCACAACCCTGGGTTTAGCAGGTGAATGCTCAAACCACTGAGCTCTCTCTCTCCCATCCCACCCCATCAAGCTTCATAACATGGATAGCATCTTCTACACAGGCAGGGGAAATAGTTCTATCCTGAATCTCTGTGCAAAGAGGCTTCTACACTGAGCAGAGCTGAAAAGGTTAGAATGCTTTTTACTTTACCCAGAGTCCTATTAGGAACATGAATCTCACCACCTCCTCCCCTCTTCTGATCTATCCTGCAGTAAAATCCTGGGGCCAAATCTTATAGCTCTTGCCCTGAGCAAATATCCCACTGACCACAACGGTTTAGCCTGACTGCAGGATTTGGCCTGTAATCAGACCATATACAGTTACTATAATTGTTATCTGGTCATTAATTCAGCATTGCGTGTTCAGAATGTGGGCTGAGAGCCACAGCCCTTGTTTAAAAAACACAAAAATAGTTCTGATAAGGAGCAAAAGCGGAAAAGCAGTTATGAAACACCCACGGGGATAAAACCTGCTCGGTTACAGCAGTGTGACCCCACTGAAGTCAGTGAGGTTGAGACACCAGTGTAATCTCAGAAGGAACTGGCCCAAGGATAAATAAGATAAAGATCCCCTCCTCTGATAGAAAGGATTTAAGAGCTGCTTTTTCAATGTTAGCACATGCAAATATCTGCAAAAATACCAGGCTAGAGTATACACCAGGCTGCAAAGGGCTAGAGTACAGGGGAAATAATATGGACCAGCCGATCCCTACCTTCTACAGTTAACATCTGAAGACTCATGCTTTGACAAAGGCCACACATCGTCCATAAACAGCTCCCCTTTCTTGTATGCTGTGTGGGCCAGAGGAGTGAGCCATGAAAAGGTCATGCAGGAGAAAAGTCCAGCATTGTCTACTGGGTGCTGGTGTCTAAAAGAAGGAGAAATTACAATGAAATGAAAGAGAAAAAACTGCAGTATCCTTCAAGAAAAACAAAATCCCCTCCAATTACAAGTATCATCTGAGAATTCTGCAAGGTCTACACAAAGTAATACTTGCTAAATACATTTTCAAAGATGACCTTTCAGCAACAACCAATGAATTTAAGAGCTGCAATCACACTCAGTCTATTTTCAAGACGGCTGAGGTTGCCAGATCAGTTCTTTTTTAGCACAAAGTCTTACTTGGAAGTAGTCCGTATGGGTTTTAGCACGTTGAAGCCATGGTGATATTTGCCCTTGTGATGCTGCTCATCCAACATTCTCAGCTGGGAATGCATGGAAATGTCCAGCGGAAGGCCTTCTGCCCGTGCTGCTGTTTCCAAGGCATCTTGACATTCCACCTGCTTTTACAACAAGACAATGGAGTCAGAAATTCAAGAGTTCCACGATAGTCTTAAAATCAATCATTTCTGTCTCCAGCAACTTCACACCCGTTACTGCTGTGGCTCACTGTGATAATGTAGAGCAATCACTGTAACTGAAGATCTCTGGGGACAAATGGATAGCTTGGGGGCAGCAAACCAACATGGGGGCTCCCATATAGTCTAGCTCTGCTTTAGCTCTCTGGATTTCTAGAATGGTGGAGCTCAAATAGTAGCATGGTATCCATATGTTTTGGGTTACAGAGGATTAAGTACATACACTTTCCAGACTAGATCAGAACAATGGTCCATCCTGCCCTGTGACTGGTCTCTGGCCCAGTACCAAATGCTCAGAGAAAGATGTAGAACACTCATGATGGACAATGCCCAATGAAGAGGATTCTTCCGAAATTCAGGCAGTTGGTTATTGGCTTATGTCCTGAAACACGAAGGCTAACATACCTTATTAACTTGTATCCTACTTAGCGTAACTCAGGAGATCTGTATCCATATGAAGGTCTAATCCTATTAAGCTCTATGCCTCAAAAATACCCTGCAATAGTTCAACGGGTTAAATATGCATTGTGTGAAAAAGTATTTCCTTTGACATTCACAACTGTTGCCATTTACTTTTTCATAATACAGACCAGGGATATCCAATGAAAGGCAATTACACTTGTTCAGAGAGGAGCTTCCTGAGAGCAGAGAGTCCCTTTCCCACTGCTTCATGGCACCTCCCTAGGAAGCAAATACGCTACCCTCATCTTGGCCAAGAGATATTTTCACAGCTGTCTGAAAGGATGGAGTTGAGTTCCAAAGAGGGGAGGAGAAAGTACCCCTCTGGACATACAACGTGTCAGAGAGCCTCATGGAACTTCCTTTATTCAGGGGCCAGACACAGCAAAGCTACCAGGCGACTTAGTACCAAAGTGTACACTAGCCCAGTGCTCAGTACTGTCCCCACTAACTTAAATGGGAGCAGGATTAGGCCCGTTTACGTGAAAAAAGGGATACTGAGTATTCTAGTTCTTAGAGACCAGTATGCTTTGTACAGCATCCTGACTTTAAAATCTTTGCCACTTTTCACACAGAAACACGACGCACGTTTCCCCATTAACTGCCTTATCAATGGTGAGATTATTCTACTTCTCTGAAAATATCACCTGTAGCTAGCAAGTAGTCTCCTGAAGCATGATACCCTCTGGGTTAAATGTCCTAAAAGGCCAACAATACCAAGTATTTGATTCCCATTCTCTCTGGTTATATGACTTTGTTAGAAGTATTGATATTTGTCTGGGATTCAGGCTCACTGTCTATCAATATGCAAGCATTATGGTATTATTAGGCCTCCATATACCCCAATGTGTACAAGAGACAAGGACAATAAATTCAGAGGGGCACAAATTCACCCTTCATTTATGTAAATAGCACCCCAAAGTAGGCCAGGCACCCTGCAGAAAACCAGAAATACACAGTCCCACCCCCAAAGAGCTTGCCACCTAAATCTAAACAAATGTGTGGTGACTTGGGCAAATGTCCAACCTGAAGACTGAATTAAGATTTTATTTATTATAATGTAACTGACTCACTTCTTGTGGGCAACGCCTTCCTACTCAGCCTACCCAAATCAACATTTACCATTCACTTAAAAAGTAACAGCCAAGCAAGTAGATCAATTGGACCCACCTTACCGCTGCATCCGGCAGTTATTTTCCCTAAGTTTATCAGCACAGCCCTGATAGTTGGGCTCCTCTGTGGCCCACGTGACATGAAGAGGACACAAACCTAGCCAGCGTAACAGGAGCAAGCATCTCATGGAACACTGAAGAAGATTTGACTTGAGTCGGCAGCTCCTAGATCCCAATAGGAACCATCTTGGCACAGATTCCCCAGCTGAATCCAGCAGTGCAATCCCTAGCCAATGATGCCCTGCTGGCTCTGTTTGCCAGGACACAGACAGATCTGTCTGAGCACCTCAACACTGATCAAATGCTCTGGACCAGCCCTGGACCAGTGCTTCTCACTGTAGAGTTAGCTGCTGTCTCCAAGGTAAAAGCAAGTGCTGCAGAGAATGCACTTTATACTGCCCCAATAGCAGGTCTGGCAAGGAGAGGAGAGCTTAGAATGTACTGCCCATAGTTGCGATATATACCTGGAAGCTGGATAGTCTTGCAACCAGCAAATATTAATAATCATCACTTAAAATTCAACAATCTGAATAAAACCAAAGAAGCTAGATTTGGCAGATAAAAGCTTATGCTTCCGAATGAACTCACACAGATAAATGACAAAACACGCCATATCAACCATGGGTAAACACTTTTTGCAAAACAATCACTCCCTATTTGATCTCTCAGCCTTTGTCCCAAAGGAAACCTGCACACCACCTTCAAAAGAGGAGTCTGGGAGCTTAAATTCAGAACTTAGCTAGACACTAAAAATCACGGACTCAGACACTGTATTTATGGCTCATTACAACAATCTAACTCACTAACCCTCCTTTGTCCTGTGACTGCTGAAGTGGTAACTGCTCACGTCACCTCAAACGGCCTCTTGCAACATGTGTTAACTTCTTATGTTTAACACTCTGTTCCACGTTGTATTTAGCTGTGACACTTTCCCAGACCTGAAGAAGAGCCTATGTGAGCTGAATAGCTTGTCTCTTTCACCAAGAGAAGTTGGTCCAAATTAACTTCCCCCTCCCCCCCGGTCTCTCAACTTCTAGACAATCCAAAGATTTTTTTAAGCACACACTATGTAAACAATTTGGTTACCCTGAGCTGCCACTCAACAGAATTTCTTTCAGCATGCCTAGAAGTGACTGAATGGTACATGAACAGGAAACTGCTTTTGAAAGGAGTCTATATTCTTCTCAATACACAGGGGAATAGGGGTGTGGAAACCCCAGGGCAGCAAGAGGAGAATGCATCTCATGGTGTTGGCACAGCAGACAGAAGCTGGAAGAGTTGCTGTAAATGCCAGATTTGAGTCACCAGAAAGCAGTGCACCACACTGCTGAATAATGATGATGTCTTCGAGAAGACGCTGCAGCTCTTTGTGTCGAATAAAGGCATGCAGTTTTAAGCCAAGTCCACACTAAAATGTTAAGGTGACCCAGGGCTTGGCTACACTGGCAGATGTACAGCGCTGTGAGTTAAACCTGCCTTCGTACAGCTGAATAGGGAAAGCGCTGCAGTCTGTCCACACTGACAGCTGACAGCGCACTGTCGTGGCCACATTTGCGGCACTTGCAGCGGCATTGGGAGCGGCGCATTATGGACAGCTATCCCACAGAGCACCTCTTCCCATTCTGGCGCCGTGGCTTGTGGGAAGGGGGTGGGGGGTGCAGGGCATTCTGGGTCCTGTCCCAACGCCCCGTGATGCATCGCTTCACATCCCAGCAATCCCTGTGTTTCCGTCCACATTTGGCGCCATTTGGCAGAAGAGGAAGAGATGCTCTGTGGGATAGCTGCCCAGAGTGCACCGCTCCGAATGCCGCTGCAAGTGCCACAAGCGTGAACACGCTATTGCGCAGGCAGCTGACAGCGTGAACACACAACAGCGGTTCCCCTTCAGCGCTCTCTGAGCAGTGCTGTAACTGCCAGCGCTGTAACTCTGCCAGTGTAGACATGGCCACAGTGAAATGAAGCTTCTACAAACACACACATACTGATTGTACCATCAATGCACAGCAACAGACTTAGCACTGTTTTTAGTTAATATCAAATTCAGTTGTCCTAGGCTTCTGAACTCAGTCTATATTATCATTTGTTCAGCACTGACAGAGTGCTGAACTCCCCTTGTGGCACAGGTTTCTTTTATTTTACTTGGTAGGTAAACTAGCATGTACATCAGCAAATACATGAAATAACAGGCCACAACTCATATCTACTGGATTCAATGACATCCAAGTTGTGGGCATGCATGCCAATAAATGGGGCAATTCCTACCACACTTTCTAATTCACTATCTTGCTAACGCAGCATCGGGGTTATATAATATTAAAATACAAATACATTAAAAGCACATCTAGATTGCAAAGTCAAGCACTCAAAAGTTAGGAAACGCCCGGTTTATAGTTGCCCTTTGCACATTCATCCTGTGACTTGAGTAAGGTGGGACCTGTGATAATACGTCATCACATAATTAAGGAATGTATCATAATCTATATGTACAAGGGAGACAAATTAAGGTTGCACAGGCACCCTTTCTACTAGCATTTCCCAACTTTCAGATATTTGACTTTGCAGCCAAAAAATATTTAAGATAACTTTTATGTAATTTCCCAGGGAGGGGGATGTTTTGTTTTTAATTATATTACATGCAACTGTAATAAGGCATCACCCATCAAAATGAATCACCATGTTTGGAAACCTGAACCTTCAACACTGCAGCACAGACTGCTACCACGTGAACTACAGGACTAATTACATTAAGTTGGCAGCAGGAAAAGGCCGTTTTCCCAGAAAGGGGGTGAGGGATTCAGAGGGGATGAACCACTGGGTTCAGGTGGTGGATTTTGGAAAACCAACCTGATCTCTTCTTCACCTCTAGATTTGAGAGAGCTCCTGCCCCATGTGGTTCCCTAGGATAGCCCCACTGGCCCATTCTCCCTATGTGCTGGGGAAGCCCAGCCCAGAAATCTTTTCCCCACTCCCGACCTAGTGGATGGAGTCACAGCACCACTCAGGTTTGGGCCAGTCGGGCACCAAGTCACAACCCTCAGAAGGGGCTGGAACAGGAGCCACTGCTGGAGGGTGTGATGGGGAGGCTTGCTCTCCAAAACCCATCCTAGGCCTTCCCTGCACCCCAGGCTTGGATTGGGGTTGCAGTGCCGGGGCAGACAGTTCATAGATGTAGTGGCGGGTCACCAAAAAAAAAAGAAGAAGAAAAAAAAATGCAGTTGGTGGGTTGCCTTAGTAAGAAGTTTCAGAACCCTGATATATAAATTGCTTGAGAAGAAAGTTTGATGTGATTAAATGTATATAAAAACCCAAATATACATGCTACCCCAAAAGTTAGAAAGAAGTTGGGGGGAGGAAGAAAGGGGTGAGGGGGAAATTGCTTGGCCAAAATGGAGAACTAGTCTGTGTATAGAATTCTTCTGGGATCTTTGCAGTTAAGAGATTGGAATGGGTGAGGTTTTATCTGAATAGTTTACAGGTATAGTCAGGTTTCAGAGTAGCAGTCGTGTTAGTCTGTATCAGCAAAAAGAACAGGAGTACTTGTGGCAGAGACTAACAAATTTGAGCATAAGCTTTCGTGGGCTACAGCCCACTTCTTCGGATGCATAGAATGGAACATACATTAAGAAGATATTTATACATACAGAGAACATGAGAAGGTGGAAGTAGCCATACCAACTGTAAGAGGCTAATTAATTAAGAGAAGCTATTAACAGCAGGGGAGAAAAACTTTTGAAGTGATAATCATGATGGCCCATTTCGGACAGTTGACACGAAAGTGTGAGGCTGCTTCAACATGGGGAAATAGATTCAATTAGTGTAATGACCGAGCCATTCCCAGTCTCTGTTCAAACCTAAGTTGATTGTATCTAGTTTGCATATCAATTCAAGTTCAGCAGCTTCTCGTTGGAGTCTGTTTTTGAAGCTTTTTTGTTGCAAAATTGCCACCTTAACGTCTGTCACTGAGTGATTAGGGAGGTTGAAGTGTTCTCCTACTGGTTTTTGAATGTTATGATTCCTGATGTCAGATTTGTGTCCGTTTATTCTTTTGCGAAGAGACTGTCCGGTTTGGCCAATGTACATGGCAGAGGGGCATTGCTGGCACATGATGGCATATATCACATTGGTAGATGTGCAGGTGAACGAGCCCCTGATGGCATGGCTGATATGATTAGGTCCTGTGATGGTGTCACTTGAATAGATATGTGGACAGAGTTGGCAGCGGGGTTTGTTGCAAGGGTAGGTTCCTGGGTTAGTGTTTTTGTTGTATGGTGTGTGGTTGCTGGTGAGTATTTGCTTCAGGTTGGGGGGCTGTCTGTAAGCGAGGACAGGTCTGTCTCCCAAGATCTGTGAGAGTGAGGGATCATCTTTCAGGATAGGTTGTAGATCTTTGATGATGCGCTGGAGAGGTTTTAGTTGGGGGCTAAAGGTGACGGCTAGTGGCGTTCTGTTATTTTCTTTGTTGGGCCTGTCCTGTAGTAGGTGACTTCTGGGTACTCTTCTGGCTCTGTCAATCTGTTTTTTCACTTCAGCAGGTGGGTATTGTAGTTTTAAGAATGCTTGATAGAGCTCTTGTAGGTGTTTGTCTCTGTCTGAGGGATTGGAGCAAATGCGGTTGTATCTTAGAGCTTGGCTGTAGACAATGGATCGTGTGGTGTGTCCTGGATGGAAGCTGGAGGCATGTAGGTAAGTATAGCGGTCAGTAGGTTTCCGGTATAGGGTGGTGTTTATGTGACCATCGCTTATTAGCACAGTAGTGTCTAGGAAATGGACCGCTTGTGTGGACTGGTCTAGGCTGAGGTTGATGGTGGGGTGGAAATTGTTGAAATCATGGTGGAATTCCTCAAGGGCTTCTTTTCCATGGGTCCAGATGATGAAGATGTCATCAATGTAGCGCAAATAGAGTAGGGGCGTTAGGGGACGAGAGCTAAGGAAGCGTTGTTCTAGTCAGTTACTTAAATTCATTTGTCCCCAGGACAGCTCCAGGGTAACAGGAAGAAGCAGATATTCTGCTGAATGCAATTCCCTTATTTTGTCAGGACCAAGGGTATATCAAGCAGCATTTTTAACAAGAAATGAGAATTGATACGAGTAGCATTCCCCTGAACCAGTTCTCACACAAAAGCACAGACATCTATGTGTGCTCATTCCTGCATCAGGAGTCCACATAAGAGGGGTCAAACAAGGACTAACAGCAGGACTGTGGCTCAGGATTAAGTGCACAGGCAGAGCCGTATATACTGCGAGGAACAGAATAGGATGGTTCATCTGCCAGTACTACATCAGGGTCATCAGCCCTGTTTGCACTCTAAATGCACTCGGTGTACTAGCAGAACTCTGGGATACTAACAGAAGCTCCTACTGCCCACTTCCTTACTTGGCTATGGCTTAAAACCAACATTCGTTTGTTTTGCCTGAGGGCAGGGAAGTGTTTCAATTAAATTTTTCTAAGATGATTAATGCTGCACTTTTTCCCCTGCCTGGATTTCCTTCTTTGTCCAGACTGTGCAAGGTTTCATCTGCACCAGTCTGTCCTCACACCTCCCTGCCAATTGTCTTCTGAGTATCTATGCTGTAGGTATAAAAACAGGGTGGTTTCAACAGGCTCACTGCATACTTTGTATTTAATTATATATTTGTAAAAACATCAATGTGCCTCAGTGGGAAAAAGGGGAGGCACTTTTAAAATAATTTTGTTTCCAATTTCCTCCATGAGGGCAGGGGACTGGACTGGATGACCTCTCGAGGTCCCTTCCAGTCCTAGAATCTATGAATCTTCTTCCCCCTTCCCCCTTGCGATTTAGCCACTCAAGCACATTACTCCCCCATCAACCCACAATACATTCACAGCAAGGTGCTGTGACACAATGGGTGTGAGTTTAATGTTTGCATGTTTTTGGTAGTTCACAGAAACAACACATTCACCTAATGCGTATGTATGAAAAGGGAGGAGACATACTTTAATTCCTTGATTTGTTTTGTCCTAGGCATCATAGCAGTCATATAACCTGCAATTCCTCTGACAGATGCAGCTTTGGTTACACAGGTTTTCACTTCACTTCCTTGTCAGTGACATGTAATAGAAGAGTGCATGAAAATTTCAGGGTCCCTCCTAGTTTGAGCTGCTCCATTGCAGGAGAAATGAAAAACAGCTCCTCCCTGCACCACCACCCATCTCAATTCAGAGACAAATTTGACTTTTCTACCCAAGCGAGTGACTTTAGAACTGATTAACTTTTGAGAAACGTGCTCTGATTTGCCTTGAAGCTCCCCCAAGACAGCTATTGAAAATCCAATCACCCTCTATAATCCCACACACTGCCAGTACATGCGATTTGGGGATCACATCACTACACAAAGCTTCTTCCTACATGGGGGTGCTCATTTTCTGAGCCAGGCTAAGTGGAAGCTTACACTACAAAACCATACACACCCAGCGTTAAACTAAGAACATGTAAATGCAGGTTAAGGTTAACACACCCACTCTATACATAGGTACTGCAGGAGTCTACAAACAAACGATTTTTCACATCATACTAGCTAGGACTCAGGGAGTGAGTTAAAGCTGTAATATGTCTGACCAGTTTTTATCATGAGTTGAGTGTGTTTAGAAATGGCCTTTAAATATTAACTGCTTTCTATGAGGTGTTTAAACCACAAGTATAAATACATACCTAGGCCCTGGCCATTACATACATAATCGGAGACAGGTGGAATTTTTTTTTTAAATAAACATTTTGACACCAGACTTATCCATAACAAAACTATTCACTATATCACTAATTTATGCTACACGGATACAAAGAAAATACACAGGCCTCACAGATGAGTAATACTTTTTAAATTCCAGGTCTTAAAAAAATAAAATGGACGGGGGAAGAGAGGAAGATGTGGACCAGCTCTTTTCCCAATCACAGATTACTGGTGGGAAGCATTTTATTTTATGGAACAACCCCCAAAACAGCATTTGAAGCTACATCTTAGCTCTGAAACCGAACATTTATATTTCCATTCTATGTCCCCTCCAATGATTTGCATAAATCAAGTTTTAATATTTGAACTTAATCACTAGGGCATATCATAGTAGGAGAGCAGCAACTAGAGTTAAGATTGCATAACTGTTTCCATTGTAACCCATTTTCCATCAACCAACTTTCAGTTTCAAGGCTGAAATTTCATGGCGTGTCTGGCTGGTTTCACTACCCTTGCAAGTTTGAGCAAAATCAGTTCAGCCATTTTTTGGCACAGAGAGAGTAAGAAAGTTTATCCTGTTATACAAGAATGCTAGCAACTCCTTTGTACCACTATTGTCAAAATCACTGTAGGTTGAACATTTCAATTTGGTATGGTAACCTCTCTCACTGAGCAGCAGTACTCCTGCCTTCTTCTGTAGGAAAGTGGTTTGATTTGACTAAGTTATTAGCTTCCAGGAGAAAAGGAAGTCACCAAGCTGGACATACAGATTAGATTTTTTGCTAAACTTGAGAGATGCAACTAAGGAAGGTTGTGTTGTATGTGAATGTTTAGCTGCAAACCAGCAAAAACCTTGGCAGTTGTGTAAGGGCTGATGCATTGTATTTGAGCAGTAGCATGTGATTGTGTAACTAAAGAATGTGGCAATAATACATATGCGCAAAGAGGAAGAGTTAAGTTTGTACATAGAACCACCTGCATTTTCAAAATGGAGTGCTTCACCATGCAATCTGACAGTCCTATTTGTGACGCCAACAGGCCAGCTCAAATCAAATCCATAGGCCAATTCACTTGTGTGTGAATATCAAAGAAATGTTAATGTTCTTGTCTTCACTTGCCTATAATCTGTTTATTATCACATATATACCGTACTTTATTAAACCTAGATCAAAAGTATGTGTTAGTGTTAAGATAAGAATTTACTTTATGTGTAAGCTTCATGAAAACTAATGAAAGATTGTTTGGATTGCTGTAACTAAACACATTGTGTAGATCTTTCTAATTGGATTGCCCATCACGTGGGATTGGAGCTTTGGAATTGTAAATGAAGATGCATGCCAACTTCAAAGCATGGGTCATTGGGTTTGACAGTGCAAAATCCACACAGACCCAGTGTGCGTTTAGTCAAAGGAAAAGCCCATGCTATGATGAAAACACTTGCCAGATTCCTTCCAGGGAAAACAACTATAAGAATGGATCCAGGGAATGATCCTGTCTCTCTGAACTGTTTGGACACTTTCAGAGAGCATTCCAGATGCAAGACAGAGATCCCCAAAGGTTATTTTAGGTAACTCTGAGACTCTTAGGGAAAACCAGCAGATCACAACAGCTCTATCATCACTTTGGATTTACAACCTTGGACTCACCTGTTAATGTATTTTACCTGCTTTAACCTCTCACTAACTCATTTTGTTTTCTTAAACTAACTTAAAGGTTTATTAGTTATTAGAGAAATTGGCTGCCAGCGTTGTTTTTGGTGCAAGATTGAGAGTATCCATTGACCTGGGGTAAGTGGCCGATCCTTTGGGATTGGGAGTAACCTAATTGTTGCCTGATTTAGGAGGTTAATAATATTAATTTGGATAGTATGGGTTTTAGGATCATCAATCTGTTTGATCAGAAGATAAGAAGGTTCTTGTCCTGAATCAGACTCCACAGAATTTACAAAGGACCCTCAGGGAGCTCACACTGAGACAGATATAGCCTTTAAGACTTTTTATTAAGATAAATGAAGTACAGTAACTCCTCACTTAACGTTGTAGTTATGTTCCTGAAAAATGCGACTTTAAGCAAAACGATGTTAAGCGAATCCAATTTCCCCATAAGAATTAATGTAAATGAGGGGTTTAGGTTCCAGGGAAATTTTTTTCACCAGACAAAAGACTATATTATATATACACACACATACACACACACAGTATAAGTTTTAAACAATTTAATACTGGTACACAGTGATGAGGATTGTGAAGCTTGGTTGAGGTAGAGGAGTCAGAGGGTGGGGTATTTCCCTTACTGCTAAATGATGAACTAGCAATTGGCTGAGCCTCTCTCTACAAGGCAGCAGGAATGAGGGAGATATGCGCATTTCCCCTTTACGTACACTGCCTTGTTAATTAGATCGGCTTGCGGAGACCTGCTGCAAGCTCCCTTACTCCTGAGCCCTGGTGTGTCCCCCCCTGCTCTATGGAAGATGGGGTAACCCGGGTAAGCGGGGTGCAGGAGCAGGGGGGAGGAGGACACCCTGACAGCCCCCCTCTTCCTTCCCTCCCCCCCGCACAGCAAGGAGGAGTCTCGGGGAGCAGCTCCAAGGCAGAGGGCAGGAGCAGCACATGGCAGTGGGGGGAGGGACCGCTGCAATTGATAGCCTGCTGGGCAGCTGCTACACAGGGAACTTAGGGGAGCAGGGAGCTGATAGGGGGAGCTGCCGGTCCACCCTGGTTCCAAGCCCCCACCAGCTAGCTGCAAGGGGCTGCTCTTTTTGCAAGCAGTGGACAAAGCAGGCGACTGCCAAACGACATTAGAAGGGAGCATTACACAACTTTAAACGAGCATGTTCCCTAATTGATCAGCAATGTAACAACGAAACAACGTTAACCGGGACGACTTTAAGTGAGGAGTTACTGTAGTAATTAAATGGTAAAATAATCAGAGTTACAAAGTTACAATTGCATTACTGCTATTCAAAAGATACATATGGTATTATGGTATTATATGCTACAAAGCTTTGGTTAATATACTCACACCCTTCCTTGATGTCCTGTGTCTCTCACCATCAGGTTCAGCCTTGCCTCTGGCGATTCAGGTTCCTCAATTCTTGAGTGAGAGGTGCAACGCTTAGAAGCTAGAGCTAAGAGCTATCAAAGCTAAACTTAGAGTTTACTTAACTAACAAACTTAAAATTAAAACCTAATAAACAAAACTAAGAACAGAAGCTTAGGGAAACCAAGCTTAGCCTAGTCCCCTTGGAACTAAGTTTAAGAAAAACAAGTACAGCCTACTAGTCTACTCTAGCAAGGTGGGTTACCTCTTTTATAGGGCACGGTGCCTGAAATCCTTCCTTCTATGCCCAAACTTCATTTCTCACCCACAAAAATGTTAGGGTACACTTACTCCATAGGCGTGTATGTTTCTACATATTGATGACATGTACATACATATTAATGACCTTAGATCATACACACACACACATATTATTTTTGTTTCCTGATTATTTTGGTTCTTTCCTTGTGGCGTACCTGTTAAGTCTGAGGGTACAGACTTGGAAACCCCCTATGCCATTTTACCATTATCTATCTAGGTGAACGGTCTTAGCAAGTCAACACCCACACATATGTATATCTGGGTGAAAGGTCCCAGACATATGCAAGCCAACTTTGCTATCTGGGTGAAAGGTCCCAGACATAGATATGCTAACTTTGCCTTAGCTCACCATACAGGATATGGCCTGTAGGTCCCTTG
The DNA here is from genome assembly GCA_003942145.1 of Platysternon megacephalum. NCBI lineage: Eukaryota > Metazoa > Chordata > Testudines > Platysternidae > Platysternon > Platysternon megacephalum. The sequence goes on from QXTE01000348.1 coordinate 199,044, forward strand.
AATTACAGCCAAACTTACTTTAATATACATCTATAAACCTATTACAATAAACCAAATACTTAAACTATAAGAAAAGATAGATAGATAGATAGATATGCATGCAAGCAAGTAGGTTAATCCTATAGGCTACATAATATAAGGTGATTTTTGGTTTTAATAACCTTTCATCACAAAGTGTAGTTTGTCTGGGCAGCAAGATGTGCTGGAGACCCTAAGAGAACTGTTTGTGACTCCATGGTAAGACTAATATAGTAATCCAGGAGTACACATTTGTTACCGCCTTGGTGAAACTTAATTATAGAATATAGCTCCAGTTTGGGGTGTCTGCCCTGTTTTCTGAGTCAGATCTGAGATTGGCATTCTGAGTTGTGAGCTACTCTAGACAGCGTGACACTATTAATGCAGCTTTTCTCACTGGAACATGAGAAAGATGGATCAGCTCTTCACTGCAGGAGCCTGGAAATGGTCTCATAGAAGTAAACACTCCAGAACAGAGATTCTCAAACTGTGGTCCACAGAGTTCCCTCTAAGGTGTGTGCCTGGGCAGCCGCACACAAGAGAATGAAGGGCCACCCACCTAATTAGTGGAGCCGTGCAGTTTTTTTTATATAGCGCTTTTATCCGAAGTGCTTTACAATACTCAGCTAATGGTACAAACAACATTTGGAAAGATCATTAAGTGGTCCGCTGAGACCCTCAACAATTTTCAAGTGGTCCACGGAAAAAAAAAAAAAAAAAAGTTTGTGAACCACTGCACCAGAATAAAGTGGATCACATCATCTACCACAGATGGCCAGGAACTTTCCCAACAGCACTTACCTAAGGTACCTACAACATTTCTGCAGTTAAAGTATTAAAGTTTCTGCCTTGTCCAATTGTGTCTGTAGTTCAGGCTAATGTGGCTGACAGTTGCAAAAACGCTGGAGGCACTGGTTGGATAGGATTCTTCACTATATGTAGGGCACACACTCCAGACCTGTGTTAGAACCAGAGGCCATGTGGGAAGACTTGGCACAGTAGGAACAGCTAATAAGCTTTTAAAAAGTAAATTATAAATTGGGGGGGGACACGACACAGAGCACTGCTAGGCAGAAGACTAGCAGCAAGTCTGACCACATGCATCAGTGTCTTATGCTGTGGTTCAGATGAAGGGAAAGGAGTTTCTTGATCTGTAGAACAGCAGCTGTAAAGACCCAAACAGCAGACCTATTCCAGGCCATGGATAATCTGTGTAAACTGGTTGTTTAGACTCTGTTACAGAATCAATTTCTTCCCCCATTATAACAAATTCTCTTGTTACTTTGTAAATAGCTCAGTGTAGGGGCAAATGAGGTTATCTACCTCAGGAAGAGACAGATGCAATGTCATCTTTGCTTGAGTGGGACTGTTGGATCCATTCCCTTCCCAGCTGAAGCTCTATGGCATATGGGGAAGTAAGGGGTAATTATTGATCTGCTTCCAAAAAACAAACAAACCTCATAATAGGCTTAAACTCTGTTTAGAGACATACTATGGACTTAATAGTGACCTACTATGAACGCATTTTTGAATCTTTATGAAGGCCTGAGAGTTTCCGATCTTTGATTTCTTTTTTTAATCTACACTAGAAGATGGTGTCATCAGTTCATTAGTTCTGCAGTCACAAACAAGTCAAGAGTCAATGTTGAGCACTTCAGGGGATGGGTTTTAGGCAATTTGTTTTTGTTAAGATCTATTTAAACTTAATGAGTAGCGAACATTTTTGAGAGAGAACATCTCTAATGAATATGAAGGAGTTAGAATGCTGCAATCAAAGATGAGAGCACTCCCAGAAAACACACTCAAGACACCCAGGCAGTCCTCCAGCAAAGGCAGCATTGATAACCTTGGCATTTTTAAGAAAAAAAAAAGAATTTAAAAAAAATTCTACTTCATGCTTCTTAAAGCCTGTTGTGTCCATGTATCATATGACAGGTGAGAGTATCCAGAAAGGTGGGGGGGGGGGAGGGTGTGGAGGAGTTGTGTCAGTCTGTTGTATATTTTTGTTGAGCCGATACAAATATCTAAACTGAATAATTTTGCCCTCATTCCCCACTTGCCTATACCTTAGAGCAGGGGTGGCCAACCTGTGGCTTATGAGCCGCATATGACTCTTCAGAGGTTAATATGCAGCTCCTTACCTAGGCACTGATTCGGGGGCTGGAGCTATAGATGCTATCTTTCCAATGTGCGGAGGGGTGCTCGCTGCTCAACCCCCTGCTCTGCCCCAAGCCCTGCCCCACTCCACCCCTTCCCCCAAGGCCCCTGCCCCTGCCATGCCCTCGCTCCTCCCCCCTCCCCCCCATAGCCTCCTGCGCACGTGAAACAGCTGATTGCAGTGGGCGGGGGGGGAGTAGGTGCGGATTGGTGGGAGGCGCTGGGGAGTGGATGAGGGGCTGCTGACATATTACTTTGGCTCTTTGGCCATGTACATTGGTAAATTCTGGCTCCTTCTCAGGCTCAGGTTGGCCACCCCTGCCTTAGAGATCCACACCATAGGTCCTCCTAGGTACTGCTCAGAGGCTGGTAGGATAGTTCTCTCAGAGGGGAGAGGAACGCTCAGAGCTTTAAGAAAAAAAAAATGCTGAAGAAAACAGATGGTATTCTTATCTCCTATTTCCCTCCTCTTGACCGCAGAAACCACTTTCTCTACCCCCGACACACACACTCTCAGTGACAGGCTTCCCCTGTGCATGTTTGTTCTAGTAAGAACTGACGTTCTAGTAAATGAACTGTAATCCAGTTCCCGACAGTAGTACAGAAGCTCCACTACAGGGCAGTCAAACTACTGAGAAAAGTGGACATAGTGATTCTAAAAATCCAGTTTCTCTCTTCCAAGTTATTCCTTCAGAGTTAATCTTCTTGGTCTCCCACTGCAGGATACACCCCAAAATACTTCCCATTGTCTGTCATCTTACCTCTTGCCTTGTCTCTGTACCTCACTTTCACTGACTAACTGTTCCTTCTCTGCTGTGTCTCTTCTCCCCTGCCTCCTATAGCAAGACAGCACAACATATGCAACTACCATAATGGCAGAACCAATCTACTCCCTCCGGTCAATACGCTGCTCCCTCCGTCTACAGGACATGGGCACAGTTTCATGGAGCAATGGGAGTCCAGCAGAAGGAATCGCTGGACCAGCACTCCTCTACTACAGTAATTTACTCTCAGCATCAGCAGACCAGAAACAGCACAAAAGTGGAATTTCTCCTGCAATACATGAGGTGTAGGCTAAGTGCTTGGCAGAAGCAAAGATGGGTTTTTTAAGAATGAGTGTTTTTCCACTCATGGATGAAAATTAACACTCGGCTAAGCTCTTAGGGTATGTATACACCGCAATTAAACACCCACAGCTGACCAGAGCCAGCTGACTGGGGCTTGCAGGTCTTGGGCTGTAAAACTGCAGTGTAGATATTTCTGGGAACCTGCGACCCTCCAGTCCAAGCCCAAAAATGTCTACGCCGCAATTTTACAGCCCCACAGCCTGAGCCAGCTGACATGGGCCAGCCTTGGGTGTTTAACTGCAGGTAGACATACCCTTAGATCTCCCAGTATCCTACTGCATGCTTTGATAAAATGAATGGTTCCTTGCAGTCCCGGAATCTCCAAGTGCAGAATGAAAAATTCATTCATTCATTTCCAACACCCAGAAATTTAATTATTACAGTATGAGATGTGAAGTCTAAGATTTCTGGCTGCAGGTTTTGGAGACTGTGTACCTTGTATGCAGTTTTTCTTCTAGGTTAGCTGCAGTAAACTGAACTATGAGACAGTGAGCAGAATCAGACTTCTACTCTACTTAAGTTGCAGCAGATAAAGAGAAGGTAAAACTGCCAAATACTAGAACAGTTTATATCTGAACTTGCTAAATGCATCCAGTTAATGCAAAGATACCCTCCAATGTGGTGAGAGATTTTACATGTGCAAACAAATGCCTCAAGCTGGTGAGCACAGTTGTAAAAAGTAGCAGAACAGACTGCTATCAACAAGTTTTCAAAAAGCAGACGTGTAAACACAGCCACGTTTACTGTGCCCCTGTATATCGCCTCCACCACAGCCAAATGTTGATGGATCTGCTCACTTGGGCAGCAATTAAGCAAACAAATACAGAACTTTGTGCCAAGTATGTCATCTTGATAAACGGCACCAATGGCGTTTCACCCTATTTCTACAGCTAATCCACCTGGATTAGCTTCAAACATCACCTACAAATAAAGCCACATAGGAACGTCTTCCGATATAAAAAATGCCAGCTCAGAACAAATTCTAAAGCCCATTTGAGTCCACTGACTACATGGGAACAGAGACTGTTTTAAAGAGTGCTTGAGTATTTAAAAGATTATCTGGAAAATGTGTGTATCAGTATTTTCCACAGATTTTGGTCGTTTTTCCCCCCCAGCACCTGAACCTCAGTGAGATTCATTTGTAGGGCTCCTAGCGTATGTAATAGGAGTCTTGCTAATGTCTAATAGCAATTGTGCTGATTGCTGATCAGCTTTATGCTCAGAGTAGGTCTGAGATAACGCTTTGGCTGGCAACAGCCAGTGGCCAGTCTACACTCAGGCTCCCAATACTACTGACCAGCCCAATGGTGGAGGTGAATGGGTGTCAGCAACAATGAGAACTTTAAGGAGCTTCCCTAGGGTAGGCAGGATCTTTGTCTGTTTCAGGACCTAAAAACGTGGTGCTGGATCCCAGCCCTCGAGACCTTTAAGCTATCCCTGCAAACTCGCCTACCTCGCCAAACTGCCTTCACCCAACAGAGCCTTCAGGAAGGAATCCGGGGTAGGAATGGGGAGAATGGGAGAAGGTTGAAGAGAGAAGTTCTAGGGCTTCACTCGCTCCAACTTGGCAACATGGATTTTACCTGCATATTTTTAGCAGGTTCTATTGATGAGTCACTGATCAAAAAGAAATCAATGTGGGTGCAGCACCAACCACCAGTGTTTGTGCCACGTTTGAGAGGCGGTCACATCCAGGTCCCATGGCGAAGAGCCTAAGGGTATGTCTGCGTGGCAGCATGCCTCCCAGCACGGGTCAACAGAGACACACTAGCTCTTCTCAAGTGAGCAGACTACAGGTCGCACAGTGACTGTGGCAGCAGTAGCTCAGGCTAGCCACCCGAATACAAACCCACCCCACCCTCTGGGTATGTACTACGGTGGCCGGCCCGAGTCACTACCACGCTGCTATTTTTAACTAGGGTGACCAATCAGAATGGGACCGGGGTGGGAGGATAAATAGGTTGCATATATAAGACAAAGTCCCTAAAATCAGGATATCTGGTCACCCTATTTTTAACACGCTAACTGAAGTGGAGCTAGTGTCTGTCTACCCACACTGGGAAGCACACTCCCATTTGTTGTGTACCCTAAGCCTGAGCAGAGTGTGTTGGGGCGGGGGGGGGGGCGCCGCGAAGAGATAAATTTTAACATATATTACACACACACTAATTACTGCTTCAAAATTAATAACTGACAACTCAAACTCAGGAATTTCCAGGAGTATTACATATCACTATTCCAAAATGCTTTTGGTTTTTAGGCCTTCGTGATAAATTGCTTCCTACCATAGCCCTTAAAGCTTTTCTGGAATGTAAAATTATTTCCATTCCTTATAACATGTCTCTTTTTGCAGTGGATTTCATGGACACAACTCCCAATAAGGTCCCAGCTAAGGAAAGATAAAAGTATATCAGACTGCATTTCTTAAGTACATGGTTAAGAAGTTTGAGAACAAAAGGATACTAATTTGTGTATTAAAATTCTAGTGGGATATTAATGGGATGTTTTAAAACATCCAGGATATATTTAATCTGGTAAGACACGTTGGCTTTTTAGCATCAGTAAAATGATTGTTTGTGGAACCCTCCAACTACCTTTATATTTGTCAGCGCCAGAAAGCAGCATCCTTCATCTGGAAGTTAAACATTGTGAAGCACCATGGTGCTAATTAGCACAGCATCTCCTTATACAGGAGCAAAGTGAAGTGTTTAATACATCTTACAAAATAGAATATTAAGGTCTCTTCTACGACATGGCTTTTAAAAATCCAGTGTGGCAAAAGCACATGTATAATTCGTTATTACAAACACTTATCCACCTTGGTTCAATAAGACTTTTATTGGAATTATATGTCTTTTAATTTTTAGGTTCCCAAAACACTTTTCACAAGTCCAAGTGTCTAACAATGCCTCCATCAGGTAGCAGGAAACCTTGGGGATTAGTCTTACCTGTATGACAGGGCACTGGGAGTTAATATTTCAGGAATCCTGTTTGAGATAAATACGATGTTGTTCTTAAAAAGAATCTTTGTCCACGCAGCCAAGATCTGGTAGTGCTGTGAGCATAATACCCTTAGCTTTTGTGAAAGGAGCAACTCACTCAGCAAATACTATACTCACCCCCTACCAGCCATCCCTATAGATTCAGGAATAGCCCTTTTAGCCTTCTTTTGACAGAAGACTGGTGGCCACAGTGCCAGGCCCTGGGAGGAGATGGAATAAGAGCATACGAGTGGGAACTCCCTAGGACAAAATGACACAGAATCTTCTCACACACTCAGGATTGAAGAGCGATCCAGGATTGACATGACATCCACCAGTAGCCCCTAGTTCTTGGCTGTGCAATGGCTCATACACTATCCTTTCGCTCATGAAAGGTCTTATTTAGGAGACAAGTGAATATTTTGCTGATCTCAATTTACTAAGTAGGATGTGCACAACTACTGCTTCTTAAAAGCAGTTTTTAGCACATGGAGAAATACAGAAACCAGAACTTGAAAGACACACTCAGAGGCAAATCTGGTCTGGTGCAGCTGCAGCCTTGCCTGGAAGCATGAGAACCCAGTGACTAATAAAAAATAAATACATACATTCATAGCACCACCTAGTTCTTACATAGCATTTTTCATCTATAGATCTCAAAGCACTTTACAAAAGGAGGCCAGTGCCATTACTCAGCATTCCACTTACTTTGCAGCTCCCACTACTTATGAGAGCCAATGAAGATGACACCCCACCCCAGGATGAGAGGAGGTACATGCCTTCATGATGATCCTCTGCATGGACAAGAGGAAATGAACACCCCATCTTCTTCTCAGAATAAAAGCTGTGCAAACAGTTCTCTGGCAGCAGACTTTGCAACAAGTGTACTGTGGTACATTTGAGGCTCGGTTTCAATGCAGTACAGCTCTGAACTACCACATTTCAGCATTTTCATTTCAGATCTTTGTAGTGGCAACTGCGTTGAACAGAAACTCTAGTTTCACACAACATACATTTACAGCTGTGTTGTAATTAGGAACAACAAAAGCTACAAACATTTAGCAATCCAGCTAGCATTAGCAACATTTAGCAATTTAGTAAAATAAATTGACATTGCTTAGTTAAAAAAAGTGTTCTGTACAAGTTGTTTGTTCTACATTTAATAACATTGACCAAGATTGTTTGAGTGCTCTCTGCCAGGACCCTCACATTATTTATTTGTACTATCTGATTGGGTCTTCTGGGCACTATTGACCAGGCTCCACTGTGCTAGGCAATCCGTGTGCGCGCATGCACTCTCACCGTAAAAAAAGAGTAACAATGACACACGAGCAACCACCAGATCTTGTTATTAAAAAATAAACCTGATTTGAGGATTGTTTTCTTTATTTTTTTTAAAAACACTATTGTTCTACACCAGCCCTTTCTAAATCTTATTGTCCCCTCTTTGACTTACCTGTTTTCTGATTTTTATTTAATTTTTTTACCATAGCCCTTCCTGTTTTGTCCTTCTCTGTTAACCCTTTGACTTTTTAAAAAAAAAAAAATACACACACACACATACATAACTCAGCCCTACTGCTCCCAGTCCAGCCTGGAGCCCTGGACTGTTCATCCCATCTTTGTTCTCAGCCTTCCAATCAGAATTCCACACTTATGGCTGACAAAGGTACAGAGTCTTCCACACAGCAGGCAGCCCTCAAGTTCCAAACACTCAGAGGGTGCATGGCCTTTCCTGACCATGCACAGCAGGGAACTCCTCAGTGGGACCAGGTAGAGAGGTGCATCTCCAAAGACTATCCTGAACGAAGCTCAAAGTGAATTTCAAAGCAAATGCCCATGAAGCTTATTTCTTCTCAGGGGTTCCAAGAGAATAATTTGAAGCACAACACCCCAATCAGTACAAGGTGTACTGGGCTAACTGCAGCTTACTAGGAGGTAAACAGCAGCTCATTCCCAGCAGCTTTAATAGACTCACTGCAGGAGTTACCCTATGCACAAGCATGTTCTTAGGATGCAGGCCAATCAGAAGAACCATCCTAATATGGCTACAGCTGGACTAAAAACCCATTGGCTAGGAAAGAAACAAGGCTCCCCACCAATGGTAACACTGTTGTCACCACCAATTCGACAGCGAAGAGTTGCTACTGGATAATGTATATTGGGTTGTAAGCCAATCACAACGTAATCAATGCTGCTCAGAAGCTGCACCATGACTTCAGAGGGGCTCTCCTTCAGTATCATTGCCCGCATTAAAGCAGAAGTCAGTTGTTCTGACTTGCCCTGAACAATGTCTGTTATCGATATTATGCTGAGTCACAGAGACTGCAGAAACTAAGAGAACTGCAGAGAATGCAAGTACACACAGCACTCAGCATTCTGCCCCACTGCAGAACAGATCATTCGATAACATTTCAGCCTCTAGTAGTGCAATACTTTAGGGTTAAAACCAACTGCCAAAAAAGCAACTTTATTGCCATTGATCGTACTTTACATGTAAAAACACAGTTCAGATTACCTGACATTTAATATTAGCCTTTACAACAACATTCTCAATACTTGCTTTAAAACAAACATTCATAGACTTTTCTCATGCAAAAAAAAGTGACTGGAACCTATTTTTCATACTGGGGATTTCAGACAGCTGATCTTTCTAGGGTGTTTACTATGAATCCTGACAAATTAGCATGTTTACTAGAGTTTCATATTGTGTGCATATACATATAATAGAGAATCCAAACATAAGCAAGACACATTTGCAGTATTAATCACTTATTTTATTCGTTGTTTAAACTAGTATTTACTTCCTTAGCATTTAGATAAAAAGTTTCTTGAGAAAAAGATATGCCCCAATAGATTTCAAAAAAGTGTCGGTAGTCATAGTAAACATCCCTAATCTAACTAAATTGGCATAAATAACTGGTTCTGAGCTACACCTTTCACAAAAGTGGATCATGATTGTCAAGATTTATTGAGTAGTTGGTATTTTCTGCACACTGATTTGTCTTGCAGTGTTTATGTTCCTGTTATGGTTACCAGCTAGCTATACGTCTGCATAACTCCATTCTTATTAACCCATCACAAACTCACTAGTCCAGATAACATTGGAGAAGACTAGCACAGCAGCTGAATGGCAGTGCCAATGCCAGAGTTTGGTTCTTAACTAGCAGGGACAGTTAACTACTTCTGTGTACAGCACAGGAAACACAATCAGCACTAAATAGTAAAGAACTAGAGATATGTAGTGGTATATGGATATAATAAAGATTCTAATTCATTCCGCTAAGTACAAACAATTTCTACTACTAAGGCAAGTTAAACATCTGCTTCAGGAAAATAATCCTGAAAAAACGCAATGCATGATTAAGAATGTCTTTAAGCTGCTAGCTCTGACTGGGGCATGATTAGCAAAGAGCTCTTTACGTTGTCATGCCATTTCTGTTGCTTCTGTGTTCAGAAGCATCATCCCAATGGTTAAATCTGACCTGTGCTTACAGTTTTCTCTTGGCTTTATATCACCACAATTATATAGCTAGCCCCATAAATGTGCATCAGAAAATGTTCTCTTTGTCAGAATAGTTGGCATCATTCAGTTTAGTTTATTTAATACTCTTGAAAAAAATCTATTTCAGTTTTGAGCAGCTGTTAAGCACTAGTCTCCCGCATTAGTGCAATTTTGTATATTTACAGCGTGCCATCCAATGAACTCTCCTATGCAAGAGGCAGAATGTCCATCATTGACCTTCAAGGTAACAAACCTGGACAAAGCTAGCATGGCAAAATAGGGGTTGCTATATGTAATTTATTAAGCAGCCACACACAGACATGGAGAGTGGAAAAGAGAAACTGACCTTATATTTAGCTTGCTGGAATTTCAACCCTTCCTGCTCCGAGCCGGCTCTCTCCCTCACATTTCTATACCCAGGACTGGGTATAACATACTCTTTTCCTAGGTCGATGTCTTTCATCCTCTCCTTCCGTAAACGCCAGGGTTTACAGTTGTATTTTCACCTCAGAAAAATCTAAAGAGAATTAAAATCCCACTTTAAAACATATATCCTTCGCCCTAAACAACCCTACATGATTTATAGGAAGCTTTTTAACCAAAGGTCTTGGGCAGCAATTTTGAAATCTTATTATAACATATGACCAAAACTACTCCACAGTGCCTTGTGGAGAACTGATCCAAGAGTACATGAACCCCTTGCTGAGCTAGTTAAAGGGTATCTGAAAGTAACCATGAGACTAAAGTGACTCAGTGCAGAAGGGCCACTATAACATCTCCCCCAGTTATAATTTTCAAGTATTTCTATCCTTATGTAATCTTAATTGCTAGATATCAGTCATTTGATTCTAGCAAATTAAAAGTTTTTCAAAAATGTTTCAATATCAAACACCCAGAGCTCTATTTTCTTGATTGCGCAATTTTACGTATCAGTATGCTAGTTTCAAAACCCATAGGACATACAGCATGCATCTCTACACATCTAGCACAAGATATTGTCAGTCTTCTCTACAGCACCCACAGACACTATGAAAAAAGCCTATTCTTAAATATAATGTTTTCTCCCACACAAGTACTATTCATCTTCATTACAAATGTGTACAAGCATTAAAATGTATTTACATTAGATTACATGCCTGCCTATACATTTATTTATAAAGAAATGCTTTGTGCTGCTCTTCTTTTCAGACTGTTAAATCTTTCAGGTTATAATACCAAATTAATCCATAAAACTGCTTGCATTGAAGTCACCTTGTCCCATGGCATTACATTTTAGATCTCCATAGTTGTTGATTTAAAAAAACAAGTCACTATGAAGAGGTCAGTTTAAATCATACTGCAGCCAGGAAAATGTATCAGCAGGTCTGGTCTGGTGCAATGGACCATAACCCTATCATATGCAGTAACATCCACCACCCTCTCATATTAATTGCGTAAAGATCATCTTCCAGGCTATTTCTGGAGCATGACCTTTGCCTCATATTTACAACTAGCCCTATTGATTTACAAGGTAGGTGAAGGCATATATTTTATTGGACCAACTTTTGTTGGTGAGAGAGACAGAAATTGGCCTAGTACAAGATATTACCTCACCCACCTTGCCTCTCTAATATCCCGGGAGCCCCCATGGCTACCACAAAACCTATTTACTTACAGAGAACCAGAATGTTTCCCACTATGTCCCTCCAGAGAGAGCCACTCATGGAAGCAGGAATCCACGGGGAAAAAAAACACATGGGCCTCCTCCTTGCCCCCACCCCTGCCTGCCTGGGGATTGATTTCTCTGCGCCGGGCGAGAATGATTCTTCATCTCGCTGCCGCCAGGCCTCAGTCTGCATCCAGAGCGTTCGCGGTACCTTGCTGGATGCTCCATCATCTCTGCTGCAGCACCCGGCACCCAACGGCTACAGTGCCAGCGCCACTAAGGCACAGACACCGGCAACGCCGCCTGCCGATCTGCAGACGGGAGCAGCCACCTGCCCCCCCCCCCCAAGACACCGTGCACCCCCCCACCCCTCCCTCACACAGGGCGTTTGCAGCCCCCCTCCCTCCCGCTGCACACAGCAGCGCCTGCACGCAGCATAAACAAGGGAGGGGTCCTCGGCCCTGACTGCTCTCTGCACCCCCAGCCCTGCAATCCCGCCCCCCGCAGCCACAAGCTGCACCCCCCCCCGGGACGGGGGGGGGGCGGTGGTGTGCGCGCCCCCCGTCCCATGGATCATGGGGGGGGGGGGTGATGATGTCTGGCCCGTAACCAGGGTTCACACGGGGGGGGGAGATGCCCCCTCACAGCCTGCTCTACACGAGCCCCCCCTGGGTGCCGGGGCACCGGCCTCCCTCTCCCACCCTGGGGGCGGCCCCGCCTCACCGGTCCCTGGTGCACGGTGGGGGGGAAGCTGCCGCCGCCGCCCCCACCCAGCCATAACCTCGCCCCGCCCGTTACCTCGCCCGGCTACTGCCCCGCTGCTGCGGCTTCTGCACTCAGCGGCCCCCGCAGCCAAACCACCACCTTATAGCGGCGCCGGTGTCCCCACTGCGCCTGCGCGGTGCCGGGTCTCGCGCGGGGAACGACGGGAATCGTAGTCCCCCCTGCTAAGGCTGGGGAGCCGAGCCTAGGGGGCAGGAACGACACTTCCCGGCAGCCCCCGCGCCGGCCGGCTACTGTACTCTCCCTGCCGGTGCCGCAGCGCCCGCCGGGCCTGGAACGTTCTCCGCGGTCCTGGGGCCCCGCACGATCGGAAGGGGAAGGGGAAGGGTCCGACCCCGCTGGGGGGTGCGGACCCCTGCGGGGGGGGGGGGGGGCTGGCAAACGGCAGCACCCCAACCCTGTGCAGAGGGGCGGTGCGCGCCACTGCAGAAAGGGACTAACGCCAGCCCCATGGGGTGGGGTAGGGGGGGTCTCTGCTTCACTGCTGGCAGACCCAGCTGGAGCGAGGCCCCTGGTTTCCCCTGCCCTGTTCTTTCCCCCACTCCAGGTCATTTACATTGCATTAGCCCTGCCTACAGTAGGGCAGCTTAGAGGGACCCACACAACAACAACAAAAATCACACAATACCCCCCCTAAATGTAAAGACAGCTTCCGTTAGAGGTTGTGTCTCATGGGGAAAGACCCTGTTGCCTCATCGACAAAAAGTATTAGGAGAATCTGCATTCTCATCTTGTTCATTTGGGGCATCATTCGTCCAGGGCCGAGTGCAACCTAGGATAGCAAAATACATAGGGTCTGTTTCTCCTGCATGTGGCTATGAATGAGGGACAGGTACATTTACCCCAGCCAGAAGTTCAGGCTTCCACACCCTAACAACTAGACCCTATTCTGTCCCCTCACATCCTTCATAAATATTAACAGATGAGAGAGGGGGATACAGCTGTATCCCTAAACACACTTCATCCACTAAGAAACAGAGTGCTAGTGAAAAGCTGCCAAGACCCTTAAAAACAAGGGGACTAGAGTTTCTCCTCTGTTTTAAAAAAGCCTTACCCCAACCCAGCAATTCTATCAGAAGTTAATCTTGGCTGATGTCTTGGGTAAGCAATTTATATAAACAGGTGCCCATTGCTATAGCAATGATTGTTCTCCTGTCAGTAACTTTCTTCATCAAAGCTGCTATTTTTCAGGATGCTGAAACAGAATCATTGTAAAACTGGCATGTGGGAACCAACAAGTAAACTGGACCCTGAATGTTTGTTTTAGGTCCAGAGGATAAGAGCACAAATAGATAAGTAGGCTTCGCAGAATTTAATATTTTGTAACAAATTCTTTAGATAAAATGCTTAATAAATGGATATCTGTTTAAATGTTCAGTTGTGTGAGAATATATGAGAGGGATCAGAATTTAATGACATGCTGAAATTCAAAAGGTTAAATACAAATAGTCAACATCACATGTAAAAAAACACCAAATATCCTTAAATCAGACTAAGTTCTCAAATGCCATTTCTCTTTGCCTTTTTGTACATTTAAGTCTATCAATGGCAATATTTTCTCATTGTGTGTATGAAATTGACCTTTACCAACATCGACTGATAAAGATCTAATCCTTTCAAGCCTATATATAATAATGACACCACTGACATGTTTCAGGGTCAGCCTATACATAACCCCAGGAGCATTCATGAGCACACTGACATATCACTCTGAGCCTGTACTATTTCTGGCAAAATTGAGAATCATCTCCATGGAGGACACACTAATATATTGGGACAGCAGAACCGCAAGCCAGTTACTAACCAAAAGCAGAAGAATAGCATGGCAGGGCAGCCATGAAAGCACAGGGCTAATACGTTGGGTAATCGTGTGTCTTCCCTTAAAATATTCCACTGAACTCAGCTATACAATTTCAAACTGGTTTGGTTGGAATTTTACTGTGTTTGGGGATTATTTCATGTCAAGTGATACTGTGCACTCCATGTTTTATAAACAAGGGCGGATATTTGGACAGGAGCCAGAAGGGTAAAGGGAACCTAAAACGCTTTTGAATTGAGTTATAAAACTGGACTCCTATTTACAACACACAGGCGTTCTGGTGTAAAAATACACAGCTGCAATTAAACAGCACAACCAACAAGGTACAGAGTGTGAGGAATCATATAACTGGAAAGGACCTCAAAAGGTCACCTAGCCCAGTACCCTGATGGTGAGAAAAAAATCCAATAACTCAGCATGGTTTAAATCCAATATAAATCACTTATTTTAGTGTGTTGACATGCGTCATCTTGACCAGAATAAAATATCTGCCAAATATTTTAAAACAGCCATGAGTTCTGGGCATCCTGTACCAAATCTGGGCCTTACACAGGCTTCCCAATGAGGCGTTTGCCTTGAGTCTCATTCCAAGGTCGTAATTCTAAGAAAGCCAGGAACACGTGTACTTTATCCTCTGGCACAATAATGGGGAAGTAGCCCTTGATCCCGAAATGCTTGCATTGTGCTTTTTTAAACAAACCTGCATGCTGCAGTCTTGTTACCAGTGGGGTCCAGCAGGCAGTTCTCAGCCTTCCTGACCCCAGCAGGGCACAGAATAGCTTTCAAGTGAGTCTTTGGAGCCTGAATTGTGGAAGAAACAGGAAAGGAATTTAATTTTTTTTTTAAGTTGAAGAAATGAGAGAGCTCCAAAGTTCTGTGGCATCTGATTGGAGACATGGGGAAGGACTGAACATTCAGCAAAAACACCAAAACCATTGAAAATGAGATGGTGACAAGACAAGCGGAGGAGAGGAAGTCATCCCAATAAATGAAGCAGAAGTAGAGTGCGCTGTGGCTGTGACTACACTGGCATTTTCCTTTATGTCCGTCACCTTTCCACTAGCACAGGGGCAGCTCCACTGGTGGGAGGAATAGTAGGAGCACTAGAAGAACGGGTGCTGACATTTTTTTAACCAGTATCACCTAACTTTGCTCAGGTCGGGTCTAGGCAACCTAGTGGTTGAAGCACCGGCGGCCTATTCACACTTGCATTCCTACAACTATAGATGCCCCATGCTTTTAGTGCTGGGATCATTCCCCCATAATGACCAATGATAGACTTTACCTAGACAAGGCCTGTAGGGAATTAAAAGTGTCGCTGATTCAGGATCTGGGATTTGCTATATTCAATCCCAGACCAGGGATTTTAAAAAGTGATATAGCCAAACCAAGGGACCAGTGAGAGCTTTTGAAACTAGTGTCTGGCGAATCACCAACCCTAGAAAATGTTTGATATCTGACAAGTGGGATACCATCTGAGAGCTGGGATTCAGAGCATATAAAGTATCTGCTTCCAGCCCTGGCAGATGAGAGGATACTGAAGCTCAGCAATCACCTCATTCTGATTACCAACCTGTTTTTTTGTTTTGTTTTGGACACTTGAATGTAAACACTATTTTAGTGTCTTGAGAACCACTAACAAGAAACCAACCCTGTAAGCAAGCTGAAAGCTGAGAACTTGTGCAGAGAGGGAGCAAAGTCAGCTCAGAACAGCTGGCCTCCAAAGATGCAGAAAGAATCAGGAGCAGAACTGTGCCAGAGATGGAGAGCTGCAGAAGGGAGGGAGATGAAGCTTAAAACAAACCAAGTTACCGTCTGATCTAAGCCATTTGGATTTGATAAATGGAGTGTCACCACGTTATCCAGAAAATCCAAATTCAGCGTATGGAAGTGATGGCCTTTATCCAGCTGTTTACACCACATCCATCACTATAATATCTGAGCACTTGCATCCACCCACTGAAGCACTCAGAGCACATGTTGCAGAGAATTACTTAGTTACGTTACCTGAACTTACCAGAACTTCAGTCTCTTGGGTAGAAACAAGCAGACGTCACTTAGTGCTTCAGCAGTTCTTCCCAATTAAAACTCATACGCTAGTTTAAGCATTATTGCAAACATGGCTTGGATCACCAGTACAGTATCTCCTTTTAGAAGTGCACCACAGCCCATCAGTGGAAAGCCTTGTAACACGACTGCACAAAAATAAAATTGGGCTGCAGTTTTAATGTTGTCCAGAGCCTGGACAAAGCCAAGCAATATCAGCTACACAAAGAGGAGGAGATGTGACAGTGGGTTAGTTCAATAATTTCCCTCTGCTGCACAACTAGCTGCAAATTCTGCATAAGGCCCTAAGTGGACATGAGTTGGAGGCCATGCTCCTAGTCCAAGGACATTTGTCCACAAAGGAGAAACAATGTAATTTAACTCAGTGTGGGCTGATTGACAGGGTCCATCAAGAGATCTAGTTTTGGAATAGCAGGAGATGCTGCAGGATAGTAGAGATGCATAATGAAGCACTTCTAGTGCTTACCTAGTCTATAAGGGTTGCCACCAGTCTCAGCCTCACCCCATCTCTCCACATCCTGCAAGACTAGCCGGTAGGATGCTCAATCCCCAGATTTCATTCAGGTAGGACGATGCATGAGAACGCATCTTGCTTGACAACTTTAAAGGCTGGAGGCCACCTGCACTCTGCTTCGTTCTTTGTTCTTGTGCAACTCACTGTTCAGTGAGTTACTCATCCCCCCGTGAGCACAGTCCACAGGGGATATTACTCTGCCACAGCAGCTCCCAGACAGGGAATTCAGTTCAAGCTGCAGAGGCCCATGTGTACAGTTCTGGAGGCCCCAGGTTCAATTCCGGCTTGTGCTTTCACACGGCTTGTGCTTTCACTTCCGTAACATGGCTTGTGCTTTCACACGGCTTGTGCTTGCACTTCCGTAACACGGCTTGTGCTTTCACTTCCTCACTAAGTGGCTTGTTCAGCCACAACAAATGACAGGATTGAGAAATTAATTTCCTTTTCCTTGAGTCAACCAGGAGACCTATGACCATCTGTCTGGACTGAGGCACCCTAGTTCCCACCAGCTCCAATACAAAGCACAAGCCCTGGGGAGAGCCGAAGGGACTGCAATCATCAGCTTGTTCCTGGTTTTTTTAAATCCACTTTATGGTGGCTGATCTTTTATTAGAACTGAACGTTCAGTTTCTGACCCTTCTGATTCCACAGAAGATTCCTCAGAGCTTCTGCTAGGAGTTAGATTCTGCTCACTGATAGAGGGGTGCCCGACCAATCTCAGCCCCCAAGAACCACTCCTGGCTATTATGCAACTCGTTTCAGGAACAACACTCAGTAAGTTGTAACAGCACACTAGGGACTTGATGTTCTTTTGGACGCTCACCCATGTCAGATGTGCCAATGCCAGAACACCAGCCTGATTTACAGAGATATCAACGGGTCCTGTAATTGAAGCACAGCACTGGAAAGGATCTGTGTGTGCTGTGTAGGCTGGATTGGATTTGTCAAGTGACAGAGAAGTCACTTCTGCTTTCCTACAAGCCGGGGAGTTTAACAGCTAGGGATAACCTTGTGATAAGAAGTCATTACAAAGGTGGCAGTTTTGTCATGGTAAGAAATGGGAAAGTCACAATTTTAATTTAAGAGAAACTGTGGCACATACTGTACTACTGAGCCATTTGCAATGGGAACCAACACACTTTACAAGTGTTTTATGCTATTAACATTTAATTAACGGTTTCAAATTCTTGCAAATCCAGATTCTGCTACACTGGCCATCTCAGAGGCTCAAAACTGGGATCTGAGCTCTCTCTGCAGAGGGCCCATCGGATGCAGAAAATCTTCTGTAAGAGATTAGGATGACCATGGATCTCATTGCTTTCAGAACAGAGTGCAAGAGACTGCCCTTCCCCATAACTTTCTCACAGTAAGAATATGTAAACATAAAACATGATTATGCACCACTCTTCCCAGCAGGGACAACAATCAACTTTCACATAAGCCACTCCAGTACTAAGGGGATGAGTGCAGGACAGATGCAAAGTCCCAGTGGGGCAGGCAGAAAAACAAAGTTACTTACACACACACACACACACCCACCCCAAACAGTGGAATTTTCACAGCAAGCTAGTTTCCAATTTCATGCCATCTTAATCTTTCAGGAGCTCAGCTTTTTCCATGAGGGACCTGATGGTCCCCTGCAACTTGCACCCCTTAGATGGGAAGTATTAACAACTACTATGCTAGCCACCTTGCTACACTAACTGGGATTTGCCCCAAGCCCTTGTTAAGCCAAGTGTCGTGAGGAGGCAAGGGGATGGGATCAGATCAAAGCAATCTGTCCCTCAGCTCGCAACTGAAAACCAACCCAGAACTCTTTAAACAAATAAAAGATGGGGTAATTCCACTGATTTCCAAGGCCCCTAGGTCCTATGAGGACACATGAGATCTAAATTATGCAGCAGGGACCCCAAATAGTGCGTCACTGCTTCCTCCAAGCCCTTTCTCCTTCACCACCACCCCTATCCCCCATCTAATCCAATCAGGGCTCTGTGTGTAACTGGTGTATTCCAATATTATTTTTTATGCTTCTCCTGATGTTCAACGTTCCTTATGCTGCAGATCAATGTAGCTATGCTGTATAAGGTGGGGAGGGTGGGAAGCGGGAACTATTTGGACATGGAGCAGTTGGGGTTTTTGACACTCATGAAGATATGGAAGCTGGTTTTGGTGTCCAAGAGGGATCTGATGCTTTTGGAGCTGGGCAGGGGATCCCCTCTTTCTCTCTCTCTTTCGAGCAGCAGCAGAGGAACTAAAACTTGAAGGAGGGAGTTTGAATTCCTTGTTCCCCACCCCAGCAACTTGCTGCTTCACTGCGTACCTCCCCTGACATCTGCCCCTACATGCAAAATTGACACGCACGTACATTAGCTGGATGTTTATGCAAAAGTGATCAGCCATGTGAAATAGTTCATGCTAGCACTCAAACTGTCATGTTTCAAAATTAAACCCCCGCTGGAATGAACTGGGCAGCTCACACTTTTCCAGAGCTGCAGACTCAGGCAAACATCACAGCATTAGTTTAGTATCTTCCCAACCATAAAGGCCAAGGATTACTACTTTTGCTTAAATTAAAGCTAAACTTCTGAAGCAAAGTTATGTGGCAATTTAAAAATAATCCACAATTTTGCAGCAATGTAAGTCACAATCACATTACGCACAAGGCTCTGCTTACCTCATATTACTGGGATATTTCTCTGTGCCTTTTAGCCAAGCGCAGAAGTCTTGCAAGAGACTATTCTCACTGTATCAATCAGGTCTGTGTTAGAAAGCTTTGGTATTGTGAGATTTCCAGTTTAAAGTTAATATGTAAAGGGAACCTCACCATTACAGTTCACCCTGTTCTATTGTTTAGGTCAGGCAGTAAGGAACATGGCAGAGCATTCCATCCAACTTTACCTTGCCTCAAGAGCCCCTTCATTACTGTGGAAGAGATAATGCACTGGTTAAATCCAGCAGCCACGAGTTTGAAACTATTTTTGACTGGGATCAGATTTAATGGAATCAGAAGGTCAACTATTGCAAAGTCAAGAGTAAAATTAAATATATGGAACAAGCCCAGAGCAGTTAATCTGTACTAAGTGTGGGACTGTTTGATCTCTTTAAAAAACCTGATAACTTCAAGGACAAAACATATGTTAAACAGCAGCAGTGTGGCAGCCTCTTAACAATAGCTGACCCTGTATTTAATACTGCTCATGCCAGATCCAGGGTGACTGCTAAATTAGAAGTCTGTTCCACAGCTAAAGTTTGATGTCCATTCCTTGCCTGCAAGAACATGCAGACAAGAGTTAAGGCTTAGCCACCTCTAGCTGTTGGTTAGTAAATGAACAGAATTACAGCCTAACAAGCCTAAAGCAAAAAAGGACAGATATGCTGGTCTTGAAATTGGATTGGACGCTTCAGATTCAAACCCTACCGCCTTCTTCCCCCCACAGGGCCCCACTCCCCATGGTTCTGGGATGTGGAGTGGGAGTTTTGGTTTGGGACACATCTAGCACTCAGAAAACATAGGGCGCCCCCTCTCCTCCCCCCCCCCCCCCCCCCGCGATCTGCCTATGTTTTTTTCACTTGGCAAATTTACATTGGAAGGACAAAGGTCATGCCAAGGGACAGGTCAAGACACCACATTCCTGGATTTGTTTTCAACTCTGTATTCTGGCAGGTTGTATTTGCACTGGAATCAGCCAGGGCCCCAAAAAACAATTCCAGCCTAGGCGACTCCCTCACTATTGCCAAATACAAGCCCTGGCTGCTATTAGTTGAGAACTAGTCTCTAGATGGAGGAGCAGTTGGAATCCTTGGCTTGCATACCCCCAAGTTTCACCTCACTTCAGAACTATTTACTTACAAAATCAGACATAAAAATACAAGTGTGTCAGCACACTATTACTGAAAAAAACTGCTGACTTTCTCATTTTTACCATACAATTATAAAATAAATAAATTGGAATATAAATATTGTACTTCCATTTCAGTAGAGAGTATACAGAGCAGTATAAACAAGTCATTGTCTGTATGAAACTTTAGTTTGTTCGGACTTCGCTAGTGCTTTTTATGGAGCCTGTTGTAAAACTAGCCAAACTATGTAAAACTATTTAGATGAGCTGACATACCCCCTGGAAGACCTAGGCATATCCCTGACTGAAAACCACTGGTGTAAGTGACTCAGACAAGACTCATCTCAGCAGAGGCTTTTGCAGCTAGGCAGTTACCCAGGGCCGGTGCAACCCATTAGGCGACCTAGTCAGTCGCCTAGGGCGCTAGCATTTGGGGGCGGCATTTCGGGTCCTTCGGCGGCAACCGCGGCGGCCAGATCTTCAGCCGCCCCGGTCGTCATCAGCATTTAGGCAGAGGGAGCTGGGGCAGGGGGGTGCGGGGAGGGCCACCTGCAGCAAGTAAGGGGGGGGCAGCACCCAGGGGAACCGCTCCCCGTCCCAGCTCACCTCTGCTCCGCCTCCTCCCCTGAGCACGCCGCCCTGCTCTGCTTTTCTCCCTCCCAGGCTTGCGGCGCCAAACAGCTGATTGGCGCCGCAAGCTTGGGAGGCAGGAGAAGTGGAGCGGCGACGGCGTGTTCGGGGAGGAGGCGGAGCAGAGGTGAGCTGGGGCGGGGACCCGCCGCACGTCTCCCCGGGCCGAGGGGAGCCGCCGCGGGGGGGGGGGCGCCCCCGCGGGGGGGGGCGGCCGGGGGGGGGCGCTGGGGGGGGGGGGGGCGGGGGGGGGGCGGGGGGGCGGGGGGGGGGCCCGGCCGCCCGTCCCCCGGGGCGGGGGGGGGCGGGGGGGGGGGGTGGGGGGGGGGGGGGGGGGGGGCGCCGCCGCGGGGGGGGGCTGCTGTGGGGGGGAGCTTAGGGTGGAGGGGGTGGTGGGGAGCTGCCGCAGGGGGGACACCTCAGGGCAGGGGGGGCGGAGAGCTGCCACAGGGCTCGGGGAGGGGAGCAAGGTGGAAGTTTCGCCTAGGGTGCAAAACAGCTTTGCACCCACCCTGCAGTTATCTTGTGTTTGATCAGGATAGCATTAAAAGCTCTGGCCCGTGCAGTTACCCAGAGCAGCCAGAAGGCTTCAGACCAGCCACCCATCTGGGATTCAGAGGGACACTAGCAAGTCAGCATGTGTTTGTTACTCACCAGCACACCCTCTCCAAGGCTGGACAGGGACATTTCCCCTCTGGCCTGGTGACATTCCATTTAATAACCAGGTTCCTCCTCACAGTAGAGCGGAAATTAACGTGCCTCCCATTGCAACTGGTTAACCACTCGGCAGCCGCGTTCCTCTGTGCTGCAGCCAGCCACAGGTCACCCTCTCTCCAGGCAGGCACACTTGCCAGCAGTGAAGTTAGCAGCTGTGATGGGGCAAGCAGCCATGTGGCTCTGGGGATGGGGCGTCTGGATTGGCTCCTCCTCCCTGTGCAGCAGAAAAGCAGAGAGATGGTCAGAAACTGTGACCTTAAAATATACATAGAACCACGGCTACAAGATGCAGTAGATTGGAAAATAGATGTCGTAGGTGGAGGACCTGTCCATCCACCCTCTTTGAGAAGGGGAGCAAGTCAGATGGTGGGCCACAAGGACTTGGAATGGAATAATCCATGTGGTGCAAGGAACAGTCTCCCCCTACCCTCAAACT
Source organism: Platysternon megacephalum (assembly GCA_003942145.1). Taxonomy (NCBI): domain Eukaryota; kingdom Metazoa; phylum Chordata; order Testudines; family Platysternidae; genus Platysternon; species Platysternon megacephalum. The sequence goes on from QXTE01000348.1 coordinate 221,282, forward strand.
GGCAGGCGGCACAGAAGTCTGATCCTGCTACTGCATGGTCTAGTGGCTAGAGCACAGGGCTGGGAATCAGGAGGTCTGAGTTCTATTCACAACTTGGCCAAGATTATGTGACCTTGAGCAACTCACTGTCTCCCTCTACTGCAGTTTCCCCAGCTGTGACACCGGAATAACGCTTCAGCATGGCACTCTGGATGTGGGACCCTTAGAGGAAGCTTCTGGACAACTGGAAGGTACCTTCAGAGAGAGCAAGTGAGTTTCTTTGTTCAGCACAGTAGCCGCTCCCAGAGCACGGCCTCCACTGCTGCTAACCTCTCCAGCAGCATTACAGTAACTCTTCTCAGGGCAGGGACAGGGAGAAACCAGGGCTGCATTAGCAACATTAATGTTACATGAAGCAAAAAACTTTACAGGAGAAGTGGTCCTGGGAGACCAGCAGGTATCATTATCCTGGAGCCCAGCTGGCGTGGGAGTGGCCAAAGCTGAAGAACAAGGACAAAGCTGTTGAGGTAAGATGGACAGCAGGCACTGCTGTTCCTCCATGAGCAAAGGATGCTCTGCCCCACTCTTGAACTGGAGCCAGGAACTCTTCCCTTTTCCAAACCCCCCACCCCTTAGGATAGCCCAGAGCCCAAGCCCACTCCCAGTGGCCAGCCCAGGGAAAGGGCTTGCCTACCATGCCACACCTGAGGAATGGGGGATCAGAAGAGATTCAGAGATTTTACAGAACTTTTACAGTCATCTAGTTTGACCTCCTGCATAACACAGGCCAGACAGTTTAATCAGTAATGCCTCCATCCAGCCCACAGATTCTGGCTGAGCTACTGCATCTCTTTCAGAGAGATCCAGTCTTGATTTAAATACTGCCAATGCTGGAGAATCCAACACCTCCCTAGGTAAGTGGTTCCAACGGTGAATTACCCTCACTGTTAAAAATGCATACCTTAGTGCTAGCCTTTGCCTAGCCGCAGCTTCCAGCCACTGGATCTCAGAATGCCTTTTTCTGCTAGGTTGAAGAGCATTCTGCGATCAGAAATCTTCTCCCCACCTAGGTACTTGTTGCCTGATCAAGTCTATTTCTGGGATAAATTTAATAGTTGAAGCCTCTTTATTCTCTCACTATAAGGCCCTTCGGTGGGAATAATGCCATCCGTTTTCCAGCTATTTACACTGAAAGCTCTTTGGGGCTGGGACCCTACTTTGCTATGTGTTCGTACAGCCCCTAGCCCAACAGCACCCCAATCCAGATGGGGGCCTCTTGTACGACTAGCACAGACTAACGGACCAGAAAGCCAGGTAGCCAAGGTGCTGTAGAATAAGGTGACTGCCTTGCGTGACTCACGGGACCAGGAGAACAAGAAATGGAAGAGCCCAATTAAGTCCCAGCCAGTCTCTCTTGGGCCAGGACATAGCTGTAGTTTGAATTTAAGATTGGGAGAGGGCAGGGGGCAGAAAAGAGAAACAGGACAAAAAGCAGAAGGGCAACAAGATAGTCCTGGGGAAAACAGTGCCCCACATAGCTGGGGGGGGGGGAGAGAAGAGAGACAAAGGAGCAGCCCCATGCCTGTAATTGTTTCTGTAATTACAGATACAACCCAAGTACACCTCTGTCTCTGGGGTCACACCCAGACCTTTAAGAGATGGAACACTCTCCACACACAGCTGTGTGGCCAGGGCTGTCCTGCTGCCTCCACAAGTTACAGGGTAGCCACTTAAGGGAGCAGCAAGGAATCACAGGACCATCCATGGGAAACTCACTTGGTTTGGCTGCCAAAGGGAAGTATCTGCCTTCCCCCACTACAGGCCTCTGAACTGCTGGGCTCCAGAGAACAAGTATAATGTTCTGTGAAGATTTGTAACAGCCACCCCCCACCTATAGTCTCCCTAAGCTACTCTGTGCACTGGCCTTTTAAAGCATGTGTGGCTGGGTGCTGGAGCAGGGCCAATTGGCAGCACCTGTTCTCAGCTCCACACCTGACCAAAGTCCTGTCTGAGTCAGAGATAGGGGAGCTTTTTAGTCCCCAGCGCTCTGCTCTCCTGGCCTTGCAAGGGGCTGAGTGGGGGGGAGAGAATAAGGATATAACTTCACTGCAGCAATAGCCTGGGGTGGGACCAGGGTTGGCCAACTCAGCCCAGCTGTGAGCGGCTGTCCTTGCAAAGCTACATCTGAGCTACTGTGTCCTGCTAGGACTTCTGAGGGCACAACCCATTGTCCTTAACGCTGCGGTGAGCTGAGCTGCTCCATGGCTCTTTCCCAGTGACTTGCACCTAGTGAGGAGCTGGGGAAGGGTGGGCATCCAGTGACTTGTAGGGGAGCTTGTCTGCCCGTCTGGGCACAAGGCAGGGAACTGTGGCAAGGCATGAGAGGACCAGAGCCCTGTGTACGCGCTGCAACATGGGTGCATTACCAGAGTGCAAGCAGAACCCCTGCTCTAACCCACCCCCTAGCCACACCAGCTAGCCCAGAGTGAAGGTACCATCCCGTTTACACGAGGGAGTTTTGTGTGTGAGAGGAGGGGGTTTAGGAATAACACCTGGATAAGAGCCCCAGGTAACTCTCCAGTGAATAGAGACCCCCAAAGAGAAATTACCAATTAGACCAAGACCTTGAGACTGTTTGTTAAGTCTACAGGAACAGCTTAATGGGAAAAAACATAGGTCTGGATGATCTGTATGTCGCTGAGCAGAGCAGTCCTGTCACATGCTCATCCCATGCTCTACTGCTGGGGAAAAAAGCCCTCTGGGCATTTCTCAGTCACTAATACAAAAAGCCCCATGTGTAATCTGGGATAAGCCAGGTCAGCTAGTAGCAAAGTTCTCTGGTTACCCGTTCTCATCGCCAGCTCCCTCTCAACTCATTTATAACATGCTAGGAGTCATTGCACTGGGAGCAGCAAAGATTAGGTCCTTAGCAGGGGGGAAGAATCCTAGAAGCATCCAGACAGATTAAAATAAGCGATAGCCCCTGCAGGGTTTATAGTGTTAAAAAAATCAAAACGTTTGATTGTCTCTTCCTGCATCACCTCCTCCCCAAGGATTACTAGGATAGCTATACCCAGCCCCATTGCACTGCACAGGGGGCAGTCAGCACCCATAGCCCTATGAACTGGGGCAGGGAGGACATTAAAACCAAGGTCATAAAGGCACGACAAGGCTAATCTTGTGTGGTTAAAGCACAGGACGGGAGCCAGGAGATTAGTTCAGTTATAATAATAATAATAAATGGAGATATACCTATCTCATAGAGCTGGAAGGGACCCTGAAGGGTTATCGAGTCCAGCTGCCTGCCTTCACTAGCAGGACCAATTTTGCCCCAGATCCCTAAGTGGCCCCCTCAAGGATTAAACTCACAACCCTGGGTTTAGCAGGCCAATGCTCAAACCACTGAGCTATCCCTCCCCCTCCTGGCTCTTTCTCTGGCTTGCTTTCTGATCATGAACAAGTCACTTCTCGTCTCCATGACTCAGTTTCCCCATCTGCAAAGTAAAGAGAGCGATGCTGCTTTGCCATGCAGGGAGGTTGAGAAGCCCAATTCATTCATGCTTGGAGATGTCTTGGATGGGAGGGGCAAGGGATCTAGTCTTGTTCTACAACAAGTGTCTTGGGGTTCCAAATCTCTGCAGGACCTGTTCAAATAAATCCCCCCCAACACAGCAAGCAGTATGGGCCTCAGCACCTCAGGCTTCCTCATGCAGACAAAGGACCGACTCAGCCTTGCACAGACTAGGCATCCGCACCTGAGCTACGGGAGCAGCAAAAAGTGCTGGGTTTGAATCCAGTTCTCCATCTGGGCTGTTGCCTGTCAAGTGATCTTTATATCGCTGCAGCCACAGACTGTTCTGCTTTGAAAACTCCCACAGCCCCTTTCATGGGTGAAAAAATTAGACCATCCTCCTAGCTGGGCCTCTCTGTGTATGCACCACTTCTGCCTACAGGATGGAGGAGTTTTAGCCCATGCCTGTGTGGGAGGAAGTTCTCTTTACAAAGCAGGCTACTGGAGCTGCCTGCATTATTTTTACAGCTGCAGGCCCTGAGTTCTATTCTAGATGTCACCTAAGATGCTATGATGCCTGTGGGCCAGATTCTGCCCTTCCTTGCACCTCATGTTATCGCTGACACCTGGGTGTCAGATGCCACCGACTCAGAATTCCCCACTCCCTCCCGTGGATGGGGGTGTTGTTACATCCACTGTGCACAGGTGCAGGTGCCAATAGCAATACCTGCTGCAGGGAGACTCTGGCTCGGTAGGTTTCCAGCCATGGCTATTTGCAAGCCTGAAGGATCAAAGTTTATTGTTATTATTATTTATTGTACTTGTATTACCATAGCACCTAGAGGCCCCGGGTGCCGGACAAACACACAGGAACACACAGTCCCTGCCCCATGGGCCAACAATCTCTTTTGAAATGAGACATGAGTGAGTGTGATGAACAATAGGTGGGGTGTGGCAGAGAGTCCAAGGGTAACCGTGACAGGGTCAGTGGTTACACAGGCGAATAACGGGCACAACTCAATGGGTCCCAAAACAATAAACAATATCTGCTCAACCTGGCTACTGAAAAATCATGTGATTTCAGGCCTTCCTCTGAAGTTAAGTTCTGGGTCCCTTGGAATGAGATCTCTGAGCCCTGTACGCACAACGCTGGGGATTACTGGGGGGGGGGATGGGAGACTGTTGATATTGGTGCCCTCTCCTTTGAACAAGGTGCCCTGCAGCGGAGGCGGCATCCAGGACTTTGCAGGGCTCAGAAACGCACAGACAGCTTTGGCTTGACCAAGCCCTGCCACCCGGTGTCTGCTCCGCAGTTGACAAAAGCCGGAAGGACAGCAGCAGTGCTGCCTGCATCCTGAACTGACAAATCAGGTGCCAGCGGCTGTTAGAGCAGAGTAAATGGGGAAGTATTGCTCTCGTCCTCAGCATCCCCGACAGCTCAGAGACCTGGGGTCTGTTTCCAGGGCCTCGCTCCTTGGGCTAAAGGTAGGGTGACCAGATGTCCCGATTTTATAGGGACAGTCCCGATTTTGGGGTCTTTTTCTTATATAGGCTCCTATTACCCCCCACCCCCATCCCGATTTTTCACATTTGCTGTCTGGTCACCCTAGCTAAAGGGCAGGCAGAGCCAGGGAGGACCTCTGCTCCCCCAAACAAGAAAACTAGTAGGGCCGCTTCCTCCTGTAGGGGAAGTGAAACAGCCCTGCCTTTGAGACAGGGCAGCAGAGGCAGAGCAATAGCTCCAACTAGTGGCTGACAGGCGAAGGGTGAGTGCTGCGGTCGGGTGAGATAAAGATGTGCCATGGGGGATAGTCAGGTTTTGACAAAAGGCAAGTCCCCAAGTCCCAGCTGATTAGGAGAGGGGCGCTAGGGCTGGAGAGCAGCTGCACTGAGTGGGCTCTCCTGGGAGAGAGCTGCCGCTGTTTCCCAGACTCTAGGGAACAAGGGAACTATTCTGTCATTATCCCAGACAAGCCTGTCTTCAAACAACTCCTCTGGCTCCCCGCTTGGCTGGCTCTGGTGAGGCTGAATGGGAAAGACAGCCCAGACTTGCCCTTCCTGTTTCTCTAACCCTCTGCAGACCTGTGGCAGCTGAACGCATGCAGCTCATCTAGCATTGGCCTCCCCTGTCCTCTCCCAGGATGTAACGACTGTGGGCACCAGCACCCTGTCCTCCGCTGCTCCCACCTCTGGAATCTCAGACGCTGGGTCTTTTCAGACTCTCCTAATGATGTCTCCTCTCCCCCTTGCCCAGACCTCAGATCCCCTCCATTGTGTATTATTGAAATCCAAACTTCCCCAGGGCTTTCTTCACACCTGCTTAGAGAGCGCTCTTCCAAGCACACCAGTGAGGCCTTTTCCCCACTCTGGGAATCCCTGCTGGCACAATCTATCCCAGACATGGGCCGCGAGCCCCAAGCGCCACCCCCACCCCGCAGCCGGAGGAGCCCCGGCCAACCCCACCCCGCGAGTGCTGGGCCGGCTCCAGAGCCAGGCTGAGCCGCTGGCCCAACTCCCCTCCCCGCCCCCCCACCCCAGCGGCGCCGGCTTCAGGTAGAGAGGAAGGGCAGGGCCTCGGGACGCAACATGGGTGGGCACACACAGTCTGGGTCAGGGGAGGCTTAGCCTGCCCTGGCCTATGATACCCACTGCCCATGCTCCTCCCGGAGCCTATCCGGTTAAGACAAAGGAGGCTGAGCTGGTGTTATAGTGGGACGTTTGCCCCCTTCTTTCCCCCTCACGCTTCGTTGGACTGGGATTCTCAGGGGTCAGAGACAGACAGAGGCTTTCAGCTAATTCAGCATTGTTCTAACAAAGCAAACAAATCGGCTCTCAGGCTGAAGCCTGGTTTGCCAAGGTTCAGTGCAGAGCCAAGTGCATAGGCTGTGAAGGCCAGGCACAGCATGAGAGGGCCCCGGGGCGGGGGGCCCTTCACACCACTCTGGGTTCCCTTTTCCTGGGAATGCTGCAGGGGCAGCTAGCTCTGTGGTGAGATGCAGGTCTGGAGACATAGGTCAGGAGCGGAGAGGCGAGTTGATGGGTAGCCGAATCCATGTGAGCATAGTGGAGAGGATTAGCAAGCGGGTCAATGGAAGAGGGAAGTGCCCTTGACCACACTTGCCCTTGTGTGGGTCAGCACGCAGGAGCAGCTATGTTGATTGCTGAAGCAGGGCTGGCATTCTGAGTGGAGACATGGTCTCCGCAAATGATGCTTCAGCAATAAACTCTCAGTTAAGCAGGTGAAGAATCAGCAGAGCTGTGAAATAAAGTGTATAGGGAGTAACAGTGAAATCACCCTTTCCATTGCACCAAGTTGCTTTCACAGATGTCGAGACCATGGTCTGCAGGCAGATCCTGGCTGGAGCCCTGGGCAGATTTGCAGGGTACCTCTTCCTGCCAGTCACCCAGATTCAACAGAACATCTGGCTCCAAGCAGGATGAGTGATTTCCTCCTGCAGCGCGCTGACTTTCCCTGCACTAGAGGGAGGCAGATCAGGGCAGCTGACACCTTCAATATCAAAGCCAGGGCACTGGGGTTGGCAGGAGCTGGCAAACCATTAGCCCAGGATTTCCAGGGTTCAGAAGGGGAGGGCAGCAAGGAAGGGAGAGGATGAAGATGAAGAACAGCTGGATTAATAGAGAATGGGAAGAGGGGGACTCCAAACCTGTGAGCTTTTCCTTTGCCTCCGGGTTGGCCTTCTGTACAAGGTAAAGTTGGGGTGGGAGGATTTCAGAGTTCTTTGTGGCTAGGCGGTATGGGCTAGTTAGCAAAGACACTGGGCTAGGAGTCAAGAGTCTTAGATTCTAGTCCTGGCTCTGCTATTGACTGGCTGTGTGACCTTGGGCAAGTCACCTCTTCTCTGTGTGCCTCTTTCCACGCCTATTCTTTGACTTGTTTAGAGTGTAAGTTCTTGGGGGCACACTGTCCCTCCCAATTGTTCATACACTGACTAGCGTAACAAGGCCCTGAGCTTGGGTGGGGCGTCTAGGTGCTACTGCCATTCAAATAGAGAGCACCCAACAGGCAGTGCTTCTGGGGTCATCTCTCCAGCTGATGTATATTGACATGACCCCATTTATCTCAGTGGAACCACGCTGACGTAGCCAAGCTGAGGATCTGACACTCAGTGCGCTATCGATCCCCTTCCTGCTGTCTCTAAGCAAACGTTACGTGGACCCCAAAGAGCGATATTTTACTTCGGCTTGCTGCCTACAGCCAGGCCGCGGTAAGTGCACGTGGTGGTTTACGGGGCAGATGATCCACCCTGCTGCCCGAGCTCTGCTCTGGTATAAGGGAGACGGGGGTTATCAGAAAGCAGGCTGCGGCTTCTTGATCCCCACCTGTCTTGGTCCCAGTGGAAGTTAGAGTTGCCAGGAAGCTACTCCAAGTGGAGCAAGGCCTAAATGAGTAGAGAACTGAGCAATTACACTGTCAGCTAAGCAGGTGAAGAATCGGGGACCTTATGCCAGTGGAGGATTGGCCATAGCAGATTTCGGCTTCACCTCACCCTTGCCGCCCACCTGGAATGCCCCCAACAGGCTTTTCACCTGTACGCCAGAGGTTCTGGGGGCGTCTGGTCCAGGAAGTGGCTATGCTGGCAGAGTTCCCCTGCCCAAGAGGAAGTCGCCACTGGCCATCTCTGTCCACTTTAAATCCACAATGGGCTGCTTATGCGAGTGGACTTAGACCAGAGAATCCAACCCAAGGTCCTTTCCCTGCAGAGCTCATAAAAGAACACAGACCTGACAGGACAGGAGATAGGAGTTCAGCCACCCAGCATGTGGAGACAACAGGGGTAAGGAGAGTGAGCAGCCCAGGGGGAGGGTTGAGGAAGGAAGGGGAGAGGGCTTGGTGGAGGAGAGACTGTTCCATGCAGATCTGGGGAAAGCTTGTTAATTGCAACACTCCATTTCTAAACGGGGGGGGGGGGTCCCAGGAGTCACCATGGCTCTGCAGTGGCGTATGCTGGCAGTTCCCTCTGCCCCTCCCCACACTGCAGGCCCCGAATTCCAGGCAGGGGTTAGTTTACACTCAGCTGGTTCCTGCTCTGGAGAGCTACAGGTGGCTGCCTCATCCCGTTTCTTGTACAGGAAACACGGGGGTAAGAGACAGCACAAAGCAGACAGCTGTGCCGGAGGTGCAGGAGCCAGCCCTGTGGAGATGCACGTGAGGGGGCTCTGTGAGGTCGGCCAGCCACCGGGAATCATCCAGAGCACCAAGTGAAGGCCAAGACTGAATGGACTGAGATCAGCCTAGTACTGGACATGCTGCTCTTCTGGATCTACTTGCTCTTTATGATCATCTCCAGATTGACCATTGGCACCCTGTGGACAGCCTGGTACAGGTCCCCCTAGCAGCATAGGTGTAGTTTGACTTTTATATTTTGCGGGGTGGGGGGGCACCTCCAGCCAGCCAATGGGGATGTGTGTGTGGGGCAAATTCCATGCCTGCCCGAGGCTTGTAATTTGGGGGGCAATGCCCCCCATGCTCCCGCAAACTACTCCCATGCCTAGCAGCCACCCCAAAAAACCCCAACCACCTAGCCCTGGCCCTCTAACGGCAAATATGGAACCCAGGGGCTTTGGGAAAAGTTTGACCCTATTTCAAAGTGCCCAGCAGGGTTTTAAACGATGTGATCCCCACCGACCTTATTGGGAGTCGCACAGCTAAACTCTGCTGGCTCGCGGCGAGCTGAACAGCAGTCCTGGTCAGGGAATGTTGTGCCTCGCTAGTCCCGCTTAAGAGAGTCCATTTCACACTGGTCCCTGACCCCTCTGCAGCGGCAATTATTCCCAAGGGTATGTTATTCCTCCATTTCCAGGCAGGAGAGTGGCACTTCTCTAAGGCGCAGGACGGCAGGTTCAGCCTGGGACCTGACAATCCAGCTAGATTCACGCTCCTCAGCCCCAGCCACCACGATCCTGGACGTCGCATGGAGCTGCCAGTTCTGTAGCTGATGCATAAGGTGGATAGATCCCAGCCCGCCTTTGTGTGGCTCTCGAGAGTTTGTGGGGCCAAATGAAGTGAAACCCAGGGGTGGGGTACAAAGGTGGAGTCTGGGATGGCTGGGGACCGAAATAGCTCGTGGTGTGACTCAGGGCTGCCCAGAGGGGGGGGCAAGTGGGGCAATTTGCCCCAGGCCCCGGGCCCCCACGAGAATTTTCAGGGGCTTCTTCCGCTCCGGGTCTTCAGCGGCAGTTTGGCGGCGGGTCCTTCACTAGCTCTGGGACCCGCCGCCAAAGTGCCCCGAAGACCCAGAGCAGAAGGACCCCCGCCGCCGAAGACCCCAGGCCCCCTGAATCCTCTGGGCGGCCCTAGTGTGACTTAGGTAGTCCAGGGAGCGGCTCTAAGTTACACCAGCCTCCCAAGGGCTGCCTACGGGCAGCTCCACAACCTAGAGCTCCCCAGAATCCCCACAGCAGCATGGACTTCAGCCCCATCCCCTCTCACTCTGACACCCCCCCAGCCTGTCTGTGGTGCACCCCCTTATCCAGGGCATGGGAGGGAGCCTGCATGGGACAGCCGACAGCTTTTGTGGCCACTGTACTCTGCCGTAGCAGCACAAAGGAGCGGGAGCAGAGGTTATCCCTCCACTGGGCGGCAACCCAAGAGCAGAAGTGACTCAGTGGATACATGGGGCAGAACTGGCTGGCGGCTGACACTGTACCTCGACAGCAGTTTAACCCTTTGCTATTCCAAAGAGCTTTTGGGAGCTCCCTAGTTAAGGCTGCAGCCAGCTTCCATTAAAAAGCTCTCTCTTAACGCTGTTCCCCTCCCCCCAATAATTTTGTTTGGGAAAATAGGCTTGGCCTACAAATTTACTCTGAAGCCTCAGGAAAACGGTTTGGCCAAGGCTGAGGAGGAGGTGTCAAGCCGTTTTTGTGTTACAGTTAATTACCCTGATTTGAAAATGTTACTTGTAACTTCCCCTAGTTCAGAAGTGGCTTGTTCCTGCCCTTGCCAGTTTTCCAGGGTGCCATGCTGGAGCCTCAGGTGTTGGCTGCATTTGAGGAAAATAGGATGGAATTATCTTTGGGGCAGGTGGAGTCTCTCTGTTCCAGGTTTGTCCAGCGCCTAACACCATGGTGTCCTGGTCCGTGGCTGGGGTTCCATGATAAATAAATCAATAATCAAATGGGCCATGATTTGGTTGTGGATCTGTAGGGGCCCAGTCCTCATATCGATGGGAGCTGGGATTGACCGATTTCTTCCGCTGTCTGTATACTTGGTAGTGTACACACAAAAAGGAAGAAAATGTCTCTGCCCTAAGGCTGTCGCACTAAATCTGCCTTTTCCTTTCTAGATCACTCCCCAAGGCTGTAACCTTGGTTCTAAATTAGCCTGGACCCTTTGTTCCATCCGGAGTTTGTTTGCTGACGTTGTGTTGCCTGCCCTCTATTTTTAGCAGGATGGGGGTGATTTATTTCTCCAGAGCAGTTAATTTCTTAGCTACGTCATTCCTCGCTGCTTTATTTCTACCTGCCAGCATCCTTACTTGAAGCACTGAGAGTATATCTACGCTGCAATTCAAAACCTAGGGCTAGCCCATGCCTGCTGACTCGGACTCCCGCTAAGGAGTTGTTTAGCCGCCATGTAGATGTTCGGGCTCAGGCTGGAGCCCAGACTCTAGGACCCTGCGAGGTGGAAGGGTCCCAAAGCTTGGGCTGCAGCCTGAATGTCTACACCTCAATTAAACAGCCCCTTAGCCCAAGCCCTGCAAACCAGAGTCACCTGGCATAGGTCAGCCATAGGTTTTTAATTACAGTGTAGACAGACCCTGAGGTCAAGCAACTTGCCCAAGGCTGTACAGTGGAGCATTGGGCTGCAATCCTGAAAGGGTTAACGAAGACAGATGGCAACAAATAAATGATCTTTCTAATTATTGCTCTAGTTGTAAATGTTTACCAGTACTGGAAATCCAAGGAACGCCCAGTGCTGCAGGAAGTACTGCTGAGGACTCGGAAGGGAGTGCTCTCCACAATGGTGTCAGGGGGACACTGTGATGCTGTGGAGTCTGGCAGATAGGACATAAACCCAAGTCTCTGGTCCATCCATAGCCATCAAAGTTCCCATAACACTTCCCTAAGGGTTGTGATGTTAACCACAGGGTCACGGCCAAATTCCAACTCTGATTATTGTATTCTGCTTCCCTAAATTCCTCCTGCAAATTCAACTGGATAGAATACTCGTCTTTACTTCTTGCCCTAAAACAGGGGTAGGCAACCTATGGCACGCGTGCCAAAGGCGGCACGCGAGCTGATTTTCAGTGGCACTCACTCTGCCTGGGTCCTGGCCACCGGTCCGGGGGGGCTCTGCATTTTAATTTAATTTTAAATTAAGTTTCTTAAACATTTTAAAAACCTTATTTACTTTACATACAACAATAGTTTAGTTATATATTATAGACTTATAGAAAGAGATCTTCTAAAAACATTAAAATGTATTACTGGCACACGAAGCCTTAAATTAGAGTGAATAAATGAAGACTCGGCCCACCACTGCTGAAAGGTTGCAGACCCCTGCCCTAAACTGTTGTGTAGTGTTACTGTGAGCTATTAAACAGCTGTTGTGTTTCACCCCAGAAATGGCTGTTCTACAGTGGTGGCTGAAGTGTATGTTTTGGGTCTCTATTCTTCAGGGGTGGGTGCTTCAGCACTTCATCACTCCCACTGCCTGTGAGACGGTATTGATCTGAGCGCACAGGAGTTTCAGCTAATACAGGTGAGGTAAGGCCATCAGCAGCCATGGGCTACTGGCATCGGGGCTCTGAGCCTGATGTGCTTCTCATACGCTCCAGCACCGTGTTGTTGTGTGAAGCTTCTCTCACCAGCAAAGCAAAACCCGACTGAATGCTGCTACTTGCTTCATAGCTGTAAAAATATGCTGCTAATTCCATTGAGAACTCACCCAGCAAAGTCCCGACCCAGTGATATCCCTCAAGGCCCTGAACCACCTGCTGGCACAGGACCCAGAAGTCCTCACATTGGTCTGTGCCAACACCTCCTGCTTGTTAAAGGCCTGGAAGGCTGCAGGATGTCCAGAGTGACCAAAGAGACAATGGCATCCAACAGAGCAAAGGATTTCCAATAAGGCCAAAGCCCTCTTGCTGGGCATCTCCCTCTCCCCGTCCTAGGTTAGGACCGCTTCCTACCTGGGGCTCACGTCAGACTGGCTGCCAAACCAGCTCTGGTGACGAGCACAGGATAAGTGTGGGTTCTTCACTAGGTTATGCCAGTCACTGGTGTAGGTATGTGAGAGCACTTAGGAGACCCCTTTGCCACCTGCTGTGGCTGCTCCTTATCCCAGACCTGCTGCTCCATGGAGAGATGTCATGGTCCCCTCGGTTTTCTCAGGTGACAGGATGGTGAAGAGCAGCGTGAGGAGTAGGGGGATTAAGACTTTCATGTCTCTGGTGGAGCTTGAGGCTCCCCCAGGCCCATGTCCCAGACACAACAGTTTGACAAAGGAGATCACAACTTCCTTCAATACCCATCACTGCCCCTTGTGATCAGTCAGAATCACCGGGAGATGATGTCAGGCCTCCACATAGCAACGCAGGAATTGCCAGACTAGATCAGAATGGTCCATCTAGTGGTCAGTGACAGTGGTCAGTAGCAGGTGCTCCAGAGAAAGGTATAAGAAACCCTGCTGCTGGCATGGGATAACCTGCCCCTGGGGGAAATTTCCTCCAAACCCCCAAGTTAGAGGCTAGCTCATGCCCCGAAGCAGGACAGTTTATGCCCCTTCTGAAACTCTTGTTTGTTTAGAGTTGGCTGTTTTAACCCTGGATGTCTCTATTAGCTATATGTCCAGTCCCTATTTTAATCCTGCTAAACTCCTGGCCACAATTATATTTGGTGGCAGTGAGTTCCACAGGCTGATTATAAGAACATAAGGGTGGCCATACTGGGTCAGACCAAAGGTCCATCTAGCCCAGTATCCTGTCTTCCGACAGTGGTCAATGCCAGGTGCCCCAGAGGGAATGAATAGAACAGGTAATCATCAAGTAATCCATCCCCTGTCGCTCATTATCCATTATCTTTAAAAGTATTTTATTTTTATCAGTTTTGAATTTGCCACCACTTCTTGTTTTATGAGCCAAAGTGGGTGTAAATTCCTGATCTACCCTCTCTAAACCATTTAGGATTATTTTATATATCATACCCCCCTTTTGTATCAAGTCTCCTGTCTAAGGTAAACAAACCCAGTCTTCTCTGTCTCTCTTCATTGTGAGTCATTCCAGGTCCCTAACCTTCTTGTCAACGGTCTCCGACTCCCCCCTTTATTTCTGCAATATCATTTCTGAGATGGAGTGATTAGAAATGAACACAGTATTGGAGGCAGTATCCATCCTCCTCGTTCCCACCACCTCATTCTTCTGGCACAATGAACCTTTCTACCACACGGATAAAGCTTGTCTGTGCAGGGTACAGAACTTTCTTGGGGCTGGCCAAGACGGTGGAATGAACTTCCCGAGGAACTATGGACCATCACAAATCTCACCCTCTTCCGTTCCAAGTACAAGGTGCACTTCTTTGACCTGCCTTCTCTAACAAACATAGATCAGGCCTGCACAACTCGTAAAGCGGCGAGGGCCATATTACTCCAAAGAAAACAGCTGAGGGCCGAAACCCCCCCCACCCCACCCCAGTGCCGCCCGCCCTGCGGAAACAAACCCTCCTTCCCCAGCGCTGCCCCGCCAAAAGAGCTGTGGGTCGAAAAGGAAGGTGTGTGTGTGTGTGGGGGGGGTGTGATATTTTATTAAGAATTTTTCAATTAAAGCAAACAATTTTTTAAATTATTTTAATTTTTTTATGAATATTGGAAAAACGAAAAACACCTGTTCCGTTGAAAGAAAACATTTGTACTTTTCATAATTAGCTTGCAAATTTAATGAGAGATAGTACATCTCTTTTCGGCAACAAGCTTGTTGTATTCGGGGGTCATATTTGAAGTGGATATTTTCATAATGTCTTCCAAATGGTTGTCAGTCAGAGAAGAACGTTGCTTGTTTTTATTCATGTTCATGATGGAAAATGTTTGTTCACATATGTAAGTGCTTCCAAAAATGCTGAACGTTTTCGGTGCAACTTTGATAAGATTCTTGTATTTTTCATTGTCCAGACTTTTGTAGAAGTCCCGCAGGCTGCTTGCTCTGTGCTTATTTCGGTAAACTGCCGAACATTGAAGTTCAGTAACCTCCAACTGCAAATCTAGTGGCACTTCCTCTGGATCCACAGAAAAGGGATCTTCAATCAGCTTCAACTGGACGTCTTCTTCTTTAGACAAAGTAAGTCTTCTGTCAAATTCTTCAATCAAAAGATTAATGTGCTTTGCGTATTTTTCTCCTAACTTGGCGTGTTTGTGCTGAGGGATACGCTGTGCACAAGTGGGAAAGTGATACATTTCACCTTTTGACAGCTGACTTCTGAAAAGTTTCAATTTCATTTTGAAAGCTTTCACTGCTGCACACATTTGAAATATAAGTTGATTTTTTCCCTGAAGTTGAATGTTGAGATCATTCAGGTGTGCTGTAATATCACAAAAGAAAAAGAGATCTTGATTCCAGGACTCATTCTCAAGCTCTGGGAATTTTATTGGCCCATTTTCTAGGAATTTTGCTACCTCCTCTTTCAAAGCAACGAAACGCTGGAGCACTCTTCCTCGACTCAACCATCTCACTTCCTTATGGTAGATTAAGTCGCTGCACTCAGCGTCTACCCCTTCAAGAAAGGCTCGAAATGTCCTCTAGAACGGATGTAGTTTACAATGGAAACTACCACTGACATTACATGCTCACATTTTAAGACTTTGCTACACAAAACCTGCTGATGTATAATGCAGTGATGTTTGGTTTGTCTCCCGATAAATTCTTCAAGAAGAGTAACTGCTCCAACATTTTTTCCCGCACGTAGCTGGAGCACCATCAGTACAAATGGCCACCATGTTTGTGAAATCTAATCCCGATTTATCATTCATGCACTTTATCACTTCACTGGAGATTTCTTTTACAGTTGTGCGACCTGTCATGGAGCACATGCCAGCGAGTTCTTCAGTAATTTCAAAGTTTTTATCAATACCTCTAATAAAAATAAGAAGTTGGGTGGTGTCTTTTAAATCGGTGCTTTCATCCATAGCTAGGGAGTAAAAGCAGAATTCACTGACTCTCTGCTTTAAGTGATCACTTAGATTGGTAGAAATGTCAGCTATTCTTCTCTGTACAGTCATGCATGATAGACTGACATTCTCAAATATTCCCCTCTTTACTGGACATAACTCAGATACAGCAATCAAACTTTTTTTAAAACTCACCTTCTGTGAAGCATTTCCCAGCAGCAGCAATTTCCTTAGAAATTTGAAAGCTTACTTTAGTAACCGTATCGTTCTCAGTACATAAGTATTTATTCGTCCATTCAGTGTTGAAAACTCTGTGCTCTGATTCTGTTTTTCTCTTTTTCTTTTCACTCATGGTAGCCATTATGAAGCTCAAGATTTTGCTGAATAAATTCACACACAAGGGAAACACTCACAGTCACACACAAAGAGAAGAGATATCTCACGGCGCGTGGCACACTAGCAAGGCACTGACGGTGTATGGAAGCCTGTAGAGGGGAAAGAAACGGCGCGCATACGGTGACCAGATCACAGCAGTAAAATAGGACCCGCCCCCTCCCCGCTCGGCCCCACCATCACACCCCTCTTCACCCCCTAACCCCGCTGGCTTGCTGCGTCCCTCCTAGTCAGTCCCCCACCCACCACTCGCCTCCTTTCACCTCCTCCCTCTCCTGCCAGAAACCCCCATGCCCGCCCCTAGAACCCCTGCTGGCTCACTGCTCGCCTCTTTGCCCACCCGCTCGCCCCCGACTCGCCGCTCGTTCCCCCCCCCCCCCNTGCCCGCCCCTAGAACCCCTGCTGGCTCACTGCTCGCCTCTTTGCCCACCCACCGCTTGCCCACCCGCTCGCCGCTCGTCCCCCCCCCAAGTATAAAGCCTCATTCAAAGACCCAGGGGTCACTATATTACTGCACAGAGAAGTCAATCAATGCAGTTGTAGATAAATCTCTGCATTATGCATTTTTGTATAACTTTTACATGACTTTGTATTGAACCTTGGTAATATGTTATAGCGGGCCCCTAAGGTAGTATAATTAAGGTAAAAGAAAAATGTCTTTTTGCTAGAAGTAGAATAAGATCTTCCCCCCCCACTTTGTAATCAATTGCCCTGTTGAATGAATGAGGAAGGCATGGAAGGCAGGCACCTCCAGACAGCTGCAACCCTTGGAGAGGGGATGGGATCCAAACCAAGGACAAATCAAACTTGTCAAGTGGGCTGACTAGAGGAGAGGAGAGGAGAGGAGAGGGGAGGGATAGCTCAGTGGTTTGAGCATTGGCCTGCTAAACCCAGGGTTGTGAGTTCAATCCTTGAGGGGGCCACTTAGGGATCTGGGGCAAAAAAATTGGTCCTGCTAGTGAAGGCAGGGGGCTGGACTCGATGACCCTTCAGGGTCCCTTCCAGCTCTATGAGATAGATATATCTCCATATATTAAGAGCAGACATACTGATGGCCGGGGGTGGGGGAGGAGGTGGTGGTTTAGAAGCAAGCACCTTCCTTTGGGAACACCCTCTTGCAGCATTGGGACAACCCCCAGCCCAGAGAAAAGCAGCAAAAAGGACCAAGGGACACAGTCCCAGATTTTGAATCGGGGAAATTTGCATAAGAGGGAAGCTGCTATAAAAGTGAGGTGTCTTGCAGAGAACCCTGGGTTTCATCTTGTCAACATTGGAGCATCAATCCGGATCGGCAGAAGCCCGGCTCCACTCCCCCACCCCCTATTTAACTCACCTGGCCAGTGAAGTTAAGGGGAGCAACTTGTTGGTAACAACAGCAAGACGGAGTGTGTTTGTGTGTGTGTGTATGTGAGTGCATGAGTGTGATATATCATATGCATATGATAGTGTTGATTATTACATGTAGTACTAATAAATGTGGCATTTTGCCTTATTCCCCCTGAAAAGATCCTGTACAGTACTTTAAGTACAACACAGTACCAAAAATTAAAATACTGAAAATGGATGCCCCCCTCCAGCCACCGACTCACCGCTCGCCTCTTCACCCCCAAGTATAAAGCCTCGCTGCCACTGCCCGCCCGCTCGGCTCATCATCTCTCCCCCCCCCCGGCTCGCCTCCTCAGCCACCCCCCACCCCCCGGCTCACCTGCCCCCCTGCCACTGGCCTCTTCACCACGCCAGCCAGCCAGCCGTTGGCTTGCCCCACCCCACCGCTTGCCTACTCACCCCCCACAGGCCACACAGTGAGTCCACGCGGGCCACATGCGGCCGGGAGGCTGTATGTTGTGCAGGCCTGACATAGATGGATAGATAGACTATTAAAAAAAAATCCAGAACAAAACCCTCCACTGCACACACAAACCTTCAGTTTTATGAATGAGCCGTGAGGTAGCACTTACTGGACAACAGTGTGTCCACGTGCCTGTGTCAGTGCATGTGTGTACACGTGTGTCTACGTGCATGTGTGTAAACACACACCTTTATTTTGGGGCACTCCCTTTTCCATCACACCCTGACAATACGGTTTGCATTTCACAGCCCAGCACATGAAGCACAGCCTCCTCCTATTTGGTGGTTACAGTGTTGCCAACCCTTTATGTTCAAAAATCATGAGTCAGGCTCACCAAAAAGCTTTAAAATCATGAAAGGATGTAAAAATAATGGCTGTAGTGTTCTCTTTATTTGCCCTTTGACCCTTTAGGGTGCCCCGGAGTCACAGTTTGAAGCTTCCTCCACAGCCACCAGGGCTAGAAACTTACTTTTTCTTTTAGAAGGAAGGCTGAACCCCTCACAGATCCACTGGACTCTGGGAGCTGGAGCTTTAAGGAAAACAATAGTGATCAGGAGACTCATAACAAAGATCACGAGAGTTAGCACCACAGCAGTTAAATGGAGGGGTCCCCAAAAGAGGCCGAGAGGAAGCGGAGGAAACTCGAACAGGGGGCTGCTGAGCCGGAGGTTGCACCAAGGCAGCCTGGCCCTGCCCTGGGGGACATGCAGCTGGGCTGTGCTGAAGGCTCCCACACAGCCACGAGGAGTAGCCATGCGAACAGCCGGGCCCACTCACCCCAGCAGCTCTCCCGCGCCCTAGGAGGCCTGCCCACGTGGTGCCCCTAGTGCACGTGCGCCCTGCGCAGGCAGCAGCCGGGCTGCGGGGCACCACGTCAGAACGCACGTGTCAGGTCAGATTATTAGTGGTGGGTCGCGGCGCGCGCATGCGTGTCAGGGATTTCCCCCCCCCTTCGCATTCTGCGCGGGGCGGTGTGTCCTCGCCGAGATGCCGTCTCCTTCCGGAATCCGAACCCGGGGCGGCCCGGAAGCGGACGCGGCGGAGGGGCCACGTGCGTGCGCGAGGAGACGGATGATGGCGGCTCGGGGCTCTGGGAGGCGGGGAGCCGGGACTGGAGGAGCCCGGGGGCCGGACCCGCAGGAGGAGCCGCCACCCCCGCTGCAGGCCGTGCTGGTCGCGGACAGCTTCAATCGCCGCTTCTTCCCCGTCTCCAAGGACCGGCCCCGGGTGAGAGAGACCGTCCAGGACCCCTTCCCGCCTCAGCCGGAGAGACCTGGGTCCGGCCGGGACCCCCCCCCCCCCCCCCCCCCCCCCCCCCCCGCNCCTCCCCTCCCTTCCCCCAGCCGGAGACTCCAGACCTACCTCCCCGCCAGAGAAACCGGGACCCTTCCCCCGCCCCGCCAGAGAGACCGACTGGGACCTCCCCCCAGCTGGAGAGACCGGGTCCCGCCCGGTGGAAGGGCAAATCGGCTGTTGCCCCTCCTAAGAACAGAGCGAAGGCAGGATCTCCCACCCCCTCCCGGGATCTAGCCCACATTTCACCGCTGGCTTCTCTTCCAACTCTGCTACCTCAGCCACTTCGAGCCTGTGGGGGAAACCATCCTGAACCCCCTACAAGCTGCACAGGCAGGAGACAGCCCTGGAGAGCTCTGAGCCCCAGGGAACTGCAGGGGAGCAGAGGGCAGGTTCTGTTCCTGGCGCTTTCCTCGTTTCACTGTGGAACCTGGCCCAGGTCCCTTCTGCAATCCAAGCCTCAACTTCCCTGTCTGTAAAATGGGGGGATAATTGTACTGATCTACCCAGGGGGAAGGATCGGGAGTATTCCTAAAGCTCTTTGAGAACAATTTGAGAGCTACTTGTTTGTGGTAGTCTCTGGGAACAGCATGTGATGGGCGGGGAGATACTGATTTGTTACATGCAAGTATAAAGCGCCCACTATTCTCCAATATGGTTGTTTCTTAGGGTTTGTCTACACTGGCACTTTACAGCGCTGCAACTTTCTCGCTCAGGGGTGTGAAAAAACAGCCCCCTGAGCGCAGCAAGTTTCAGCGCTGTACAGCGCCAGTGTAGACAGTGCACCAGCGCTGGGAGCCGCGCTCCTCGTGGAGATGGTTTTTTTTAAGAGCGCTGTTTCTCAGCAGCGGCGGCTCCAGGCACCAGCGCTCCAAGCACGTGCCTGGGGCAGCAAGCCGCGGGGGGCGCCCTGCCGGTCCCTGCGAGGGCGGCAGTCAGGCATCCTTCGGCGGCTTGCCTGTGGGAGGTCCGCCGGTCCTGTGGATTCGGCGGCGGGTACGCCGAAGCCGCGGGACTGGGGACCTCCCGCAGGCACGCCGCCGAAGGCAGCCTGCCTGCCATGCTTGGGGCGGCAAAAAAGCTAGAGCTGCCCCTGTTTCCCAGCGCTGCGCCGCGACCACACAAGCCACATTAAAGCAGTGTAGACTAGCCCTTATATACCTTAGTTCAAGAGAATATGTTTCCAGAACAGGGAACACTCATTCTGCATCTCTGATAGCAATCTAACTGGCTTTTATAGAAGAACAAGAAATTGGTAGTTTACCAGCAAAGGACTAATTGCCACTGTGAGTTAATAAACTAGCTGAATAAAGAGATTTTGCATCATGTGCTGAAAGTGTCCAGGCTCATACAGAGTTCTGGAGAGGCCCTGCTATGCAAAGCATGCTATTACCATCTCCCATGTGATCCTCCTGGTGGAGTGACAGGTCTTGGCGGTGAAAGCTGCCATGATATCTTCCAACAAGAAAATATTTTTTAGAGTCCCGTTGGAACCTATGGGAGACAATTTTAGTTTATTGAAGTTTAATTGATCAGAAAGATGACTGAGAGGTGTCTTGATTACAGCATGTAAGCACGTTCATAGGTCTCTTTCATGTAGAGTCAAGAAGCAGAACAAGAACCTTCGGCTGGAAGTTGAAGCTGGAGAAATAAAAATGAGAAATAAGGCACACATTAACAGTGAGGGTGATAAACTATTGGAGCAAACTGCCAAGGGAACTGGTAGCTTCTCCATCTCTTGCTGTCTTAAAATCAAGACTGGATCCCTTTTTGGAAGACATGCTTTAGCCATACACAAGTTATTGGGCTCAATACAGGGGTAACTGGATGAAATTTATCTTGCTTTATATTGGGTGAATCTGTGAATTTCTTTTTAAATCTTTATCTAGGAATTTTAGTATATTAAGAAGCAAAGTACCCAAATACATCAAGAAACTGTTTGAGAGGAAAGAAACCTGTAAAGCGCGCACACACACGTATAATATCTTGTAAGATCGGTTTATGATGAATGGAGGGGGCTTTCAAATGAGGCAATCTAAGGGGAGTCCAGTGGTTAATGTGACTGATGCCACATTGCACCCCCTTTTTCCAGATCAATAAGCACACCTTTTAACTCTGAAAGAGAAAGGAGAGTGATGGGGGTGAAGGATTTCACTACATTAATTTCTGAATTGTTGAAAGGGGAGTGGATGAAGAAAGGAAAACTGAGCTCTGAAACTATTTTGAATAGTCTTATTTGTATTACAGTAACATGCTGATGCCTCAATTATAGCGCAATTCCCATTGTGCAGGGTATTGTATAAAACAATATATTCCCTGCCTCAAAGCGCTTATAGTCTAACTAGGGACAAGACATGACAAGTTGGTAGAACACAATGTGGAGAGGGAGAAGACAAGGGTGACAGTAATAGCTAATACATACATGTTCTAAGTGCACAATTTGGAGGGAATATTTTAAAATGCAGTAACAGCAGCTGTTTGTTTTCTTATCTTGTGCTGCTTCTCTTGGGTGTGAATGAAAGATAGTGCTTCATTTGAGGGAACTACGTTGCCCATAAATGTTCCTGTAGCCCTCTTGCAGTCTAGACACTGGGGAATTACAGTAAGTCATAAATAGGGGGAGTGTGTGAAAAGATTTTGACTCTTATATATACCAGCTGTTCCTGTGGGAATGTTTTGGGGGGTTTTCACCCCCACAATGAGGAAAAATAAACCAGAAATCCAAACTACCACAGTTATAACACTGGGGACTAGAGAGCATTATAGTACTGTTTGCTTTTCATTTGCCAGTGCTGATATAGGAACTGCAGCTGCCTCTCTCAGGGAAGGGACAAATGCCTTTCTGGTAGATGGGGAAGAGGCTAAGCCACTGCCCAGAGCGGCAGCAATGTTTCCCATGAAATCACCAGCAAATGAGAGAAGAGAGTACTTGAATTGCCCAAATCTTAAGGCTCTGGTGCTATAGGAGACAGCAGGACCTCTGGAGTTAGGGTTGAACAATTATCCTCTTTCGTTGGCTGATTAAATATTCATGGCAATTATGATTACAAGATTCATATTTGTCCACTGGCTGAGAGCCAGAAGGGAACAATTTTTAATCTCACTGTCAGAAAAAAATGCTTTTTGAAAATGATGGATACAAAAAAATTCATAAGTGATCCTTCAGTTGTAAATTACCTTCAAGAAGACACTTGAATCTCCAGTTGATGGAATGTATTGACATTACCTGCATAAATGTTCCGTGATTTAAAAAAAACCACAACTTTTTATTTTGTTCCTGTGGCTTCATCCCTCATGTCTGGCTTTTTTTTTTTCTAACGGTAATGCATGAGACAAGGAGTCATGATTGTATTACTCCAACACCGCTGAGTCTTCTTTCCTGCAGCTGGCCTGTCGCTGACCTTGATTGGTGTATAGTGTTGGTTCAGCTAACTCTGTCCTGTTTCCCTAGGTTCTCCTTCCTCTGGCAAACGTGGCCATGATTGACTACACCCTGGAGTTCCTAACTGCAACTGGAGTGGAAGAAACCTTTGTCTTCTGCTGCTGGAAGTCGGCTGAGATAAAGGAGCATTTACAGTAAGGAACACCTCATCTTCCTTTAAAAACAACAAGGAGTCTGGTGGCATGTGTCTGAAGAAGTGAGGTTTTTTTACCCATGAAAGCTTATGCCCAAATAAATCTGTTAGTCTTTAAGGTGCCACCGGACTCCTTGTTGTTTTTGTGGATACAGACTAAC
Source organism: Platysternon megacephalum (assembly GCA_003942145.1). Classification (NCBI taxonomy): domain Eukaryota; kingdom Metazoa; phylum Chordata; order Testudines; family Platysternidae; genus Platysternon; species Platysternon megacephalum. Next base: position 244,161 of record QXTE01000348.1, read on the forward strand.
ACGGCTACCCCCTGATACTCATCTTCCTTTGAGGCTCACTGTAAAGGAATGTTTTCCAAGGTCTTATATCACGGTGACCCCTTTGGCTAATGAAAGCTGGATGGGATAATTTGAGCAATGTCTCTACCAGCTTCTGCTGGTCCTCAGAGCATACTCGTTGCATATCCTTATTTACCAACTGTTGCTAATAGCTGAGAATACAGCAAGGTAAATAACACGTGAAGAGAGAACATTTCTTCCATTGGAAAGCAGGATGTGGGTAGCACTGTAAGTGGGCTATGTCTGTCTGAGGATTTCATATATGATGGTCTTGACTGTCTTCTTTTTTCGTATTTAAAGGCAGAGCTTTCCTGGTTAGATAGTTAATAACACTGTGTACCTGATGTTCCTTAAACTACTGGCTTTCACTGAGGAGTCCTGGGCCTCGCTCTGGAACACTTTTAAGTGCACTTGGCAGGCTGGGGTCAGCTCTCTGCTACATGTTCTTAGCTTCTGTAATCTGTAGGCTCGTGTGCTAAAGAGGAGTATACAGCTTCATCTCTTCCCTGCTTCAGCTGTTGCCTACAGGTTAAAACCCTTCTCTTTGGTTTTGCATAAATACTTGGTATCTTTCCCCTTCTTTCACGAATCTCCACACAAGATCTTGCCCACGAGGAAGTCAGTGTCCTCTAAGCTATCGTCTTGGAGCATTACCCTCTTTTGTCTGTGCTACAGGACTAACTATGCTTAAATGTGACAGTGGGCCAGCCATCATAACATGGTTGCTTTTAACATGTGTGGACAGACAACCCCCCACACTGGAGCACCACGTTCTAACCTAAACTAGAAGATCACCCTTTTCATTCCTTCTGGCCTGTTTTCTTCCCCTCCAGTAAGTCCAAGTGGTGCCGCCGCACCTCTTCCAACAAGGTGCGCATTGTGACCTCAGACCTGTACCGCTCACTTGGTGATGTGCTAAGGGACGTCGATGCCAAGTCCCTAGTCCGCTCTGACTTCCTCCTCGTCTCTGGAGATGTGGTGTCCAACATCAATGTTTCTGCAGCTCTGGAGGAGCACAGGTGGGTGACTGGGGGAGAAGGCGCACCGGCCTGGCTTGTTCAAGCTCATTGGTGTCGCTTTTTCAGAGGCACTGTTTAAAACTCTTCCTTTCCTGTTTAGGATGCGCCGTAAGCTGGACAAGAACGTGTCTGTGATGACGATGATTTTCAAAGAGTCCTCACCAGGTCACCGTGCTAGGTGCCAGGAGGATGACATCATCCTTGCTATGGACAGCACTACAAACCGTGTCCTGCACTACCAAAGAACCCAGGAGCTGAAGCGCTTTCGCTTTCCCATGGTACGTGCAGAGTGTGTGGCAGGTGGAAAGTTGCTAATGCGGTCAAGCAACCTACTCCAAAGTAAAACTCTCTCTCGAGTCTAGGGTGGGGAGAGTGGCGCTCACAGCTCCCTCTGAAGAAGAGATGACGGGAAGTAGCTTTTGAAGCTGACCCCTTCTGTGGAAGCCTGTGGCATGGTACAGCCGTGCAGGCATGTGCTCTGAAGTTCCCTCAAGTTTTTGAGAATGGGGGATAGGTTCCCACCATCCCTAACAGGGTTAAAACAGACTAAGTAGACTTCTTTTTCTCTAAATTCAGCTTTACTGGTATAAATTAGTTCATGTAACTTTTGTACTTGGGATTCTGTATGTGTAACAAAGGATGGGACAGATGATTCAGGCTGTTCTCTGGCAGCCAATGAAGTGACTATCAATGCTGGCATTTGGAAAGGTGTGATACTGCTTCTGTCATAATCTGTCTCGTGGAAAGATTTTTCCATGTGGGAATACTGCTGGGTTGAAATCTTTCCTGGTTGGCATACAGTATTGTGTGAGACCATTTTGCACACGTTAAGCACAGTTGCTCTGTGTGTTGTGTACTTTGCCCGTATCTCGTGACTTGTGGTGTGTCCTCCAGGTTTCCAACCAATTGAAGTGTATTCTTAGTATGTTGTCCTCAGCTGCTGCAGTGTTGTTGGATTGACTCCCACGTGAGAAACACTCAATCTGTACTGTGTTCGCTTCTCTTTCCAGAGCTTGTTCCAGAGCAATATTGAGACGGTTGAGGTGCGCTATGACTTGCTGGACTGCCATATCAGCATCTGCTCCCCACAGGTGAGTTGCTGTAGTTCTGGAGGGCTGAAGTGTTCTGAGTAGCTGATTTGTGCTGCTGACATGGTAGAAACACACTGCACTGCTACAGCGTAGAGTGGATTCCAAAGCCCCGGTCCCATTCCTTGCTACTTTGCATGGAGCATGTCATGGACACAGGAGTACGATACTTTCTTGGGCTGCCCCAGCACACTCAGCTTCTGGTGTCTGTTGCTGAGAAAACAGGTCCAACAGGAAGCGCCTGTGTGGGTGTCCATGTCTGAGATGAATGGAGGAACTAGTCCAAGATAGTGGAGATGGCACCTGTGGGGGTAGGGGACCAAGCGAAGTGTCAGTTCTTGCTGGCTGGTACCTTGTTGGTAATAACGTCCAGGGCGTTCCCTGCCATGCCCTAGACTCAGTAACTGTTCTTCCACTGTCAGGGGGAGAACTGGTCTTCAGTCTTCCACGTTCAGCAAAATTACAAAGTTAGACGGGGCCAACCAGCTGGAATTAATATCCCCCCCCTCCTCCCCCCCCCCGGAAAGTCAGACTCTACTAATGTTCACTATGGAAGGGGAGATGGGAAGCCCAGCACTTCGCATGGAAGAGATCGAGCCTCTCTCATGCCAATAGGAGAAGGACAAGAGCAGTGTCTTCCTGTGTCGTACTTTGCTGAGCTCCCTGGGAGTGGCTGGTTGGGGTTAATAACTGTCCTGGCAATGTCCTCTGAGTTTTGCCCTCACATTGTCTCCAGGTGGCCGAGTTGTTCACAGATAACTTTGATTATCAGTCTCGGGATGACTTTGTGCGTGGCCTGCTGGTGAATGAGGAGGTAAGGAGGGGTATTGTGGGAGACCCACTTCTGTCTGACCCAAGAGGAGCCTTTGGCTTTTCACCTCATCTCTTCAGTGGGTGGCTGGGACCTTTTTGTCTGCTGTCTGGGATGAGGTGTTTCCATGTCAGTGCAGCTGGTTGTGCGTGCTGGGCTGTAACATGTTCTAAGTTGTGATAGGCACTGGAGGTTCTTGCGGAGCTGGGAACAGTTCTCCGTTAAACTAGCAACTAGATCTCCTGCAATTCACAAAAGCACCTGCTCTCAGCTCCTGGTTTAGGTTGTATGTAGAAGAATAGGAAATATGAAGGCTTGGTCTTAAATTAGAAACTGACACAGCCTTTACTGCTTCACCATTATGGTGCCACGTTTTACATTATGCTCTTCAGAGCAAGGACTGTCTCCTGAGTTTGACAGCACCCATCACAGTGGGGCTGTGATCCTGTTTGTGGCCTTTGGACACTGCCATAATACAAGTAACGATAACAAAACTTTATTGCACTTGACCTTTCATCTTTCCAGACTTACTGTTTGGTTGAATTTCAGCAATTATAGGGAATCTGAAAGTCCTGGCTCGAGATAGGCATCATGTCAGCAAATGTGCGCTAGCTGCCTCCATGGAGCTCTGCTGATGCCCCTGGGTCTTGACTTGAAGATCATCCTGGTATTCCCATTCCACTGCCTCCCATATAGCTCTGCCAATGTCCCTCACCCCAACCTGAAGCATCCCCTTGTATACCTGTCCTGGCTAATCATGTTGGTTCTGTAGTGGGTGTCTTTGGAAACAAATGAGCAGGCTTGTGCAAATGAGATGCCTTCCTGGAGCCACTGGGGTGATAGTGACTCTGGCTTGTAATGCATTTGGGAGGCTGGAGTTTGAGAGTATTTGGGATGTGATTCAGGTGATTGGGATCTGAGAGTGTCATGGAAGCAATGCCCTTAGTGTCTGAGAAGGCTGGTTAGTGCATATGGTAGCAGAGGCGCCTGTATGGAAGCAAGAGTGCAAAGGAGAGGGGTGGGTTGTGGTGGGAAAGTGTGTGGGTGACATTTAACATGGCGTCGAACCCTGCTCAGGTGCAAGGAGCCTTCCTCTGCAAAGAGTCCCTTGACACGCTTCTGTCTGTTTCCCAGGTCCTGGGGAACCAGATCCACATGCATGTGACAGCAGAGGAGTATGGTGCCCATGTGTCTAACCTGCTGATGTATGAGGCCGTGTGTTCCGACATCATCCGGCGCTGGGTTTATCCTATGACTCCAGAGATGAACTTCACCGATGATGAGACACAGAGCTATACCCATTCCAAGCACAACATCTACCGAGGGGCAGAGGTGAGCCTGGGCCATGGCAGCGTGCTGGACGAGAATGTCCTCATTGGGCAGGGGACGATCATTGGCAGCAACTGCTCCATTACCAACAGTGTCATCGGTCAAAACTGCAAAATAGGTGAGTGCCATAAATGGGAGGCGTGGGGAGGGGAAGCCTGACATTGTTTGGAATGATAGTGAATTCAGTTCTGATCGAAGGTACTTTTTGTGGGAGGAGAGGAGTGGAGGCAGTGGGTGAAATGGGGTTATTAGGGAAACCAAAGTGGAAGGAGGGGAGTTACAAGTTAAGCTAGTATATATTGTAGTCTTGAGTGCTTAATTTGTAAAGAGGTCCAGGCCTTTGGGATGGGAGCTAATGCCACAGCAGGGAGCATAGTGCAAGCTGAGTGAGAGGAGGGCACGTGGCACACAGGAAAAAGAAAGAGAGGTGATGTGTATGTATGTTAAAACAATAACTTACTGGACTTGTCTCAAACCAGTATTCAAGAGGTGAAAATCTCTGTATCTCATGCTCATCCCCATGAACCTCATAGTGCCCCAACTTCACAGCCTCGAATACAGCTCCATTGTTCTCATTTTTCCCCATTTTGCTGAATTACTGTAAGTGGGAGGCCTGTTGGTACTGCAGCATTTGCTGAATCTCTACAGAAACCTTAACTCAGTTTGTCTTCCCTGGCTTAGCCTAAGGAGTGGCTGCTGAAATCTGAGGCTGGCTTTGCCACGACATCTAAACCTCCACTGAGACACAAGGGTACCCTCTAGTTCTGGATCTAATGGGCTGGATACTCTCTGGTGCATTCAGCATTGGGAAAGTGCTAGTGAAGCACCGAGTGAGAGCTGTGATCTTCCCTGCTCAGCATCTTTGTGGTGGCGTTTAATAGGGGATGAAGTTATCCTGGATGGAGCATTCCTCTGGAACGGTGTCCACGTAGCAGACAGTGTGGAGATCCGTCAGTCTATTGTCTGCGATGAGGCTGAAGTGAAGGAGAAGGTCAAATTAAATCCTCACTGCGTCCTTACTTCCCAGGTGAGCTGCTTCGGTGTCTGCAAGGTTCTCCCCTCTCCTCGGAGAGTTACTAGACTTGCTCATTGAATATACCAAACAGAGGACCTGGCCAGCAGCTAGAATGAGGGGTGCTCAAGGCCCTTTCTTCTGGTTGGGGCATAGGCTACTGCCCCCACCTTGTCCCTTCTGCAAGGAGTTTGGTTTATTTAGCAGGGTACATGCCCAGGCACCGCTAATATTTCCAAATATGTTTCAATTTTACGCAGTTCCAGGAGAAACTCTGAGGCAGCCCTTGGCTCCTGGGGGGGGGGGAAATGAGAGGTGGCAATGTAGGGAGCTGTGCTTCTGTTCCTTATATAGATATGTCCTTTATTTTTAGGTGGTGGTAGGTCCTAACATCACCCTCCCTGAGGGCACAGTAATCTCGCTGCACTCACCAGATGAGGAAGAGGAGGACGACGATGAGTTCAGTGATGATTCTGGAGTGAACAAGGAGGAGAACAAAGTGAAGCTGAAAGGTGCATGAGCTTTTGTTCAGCCCTTGGGTCCTGTCCTTTGTGGGGCTTCACCCTCTGGGACCAGCCTGTGTTACAAACTTGCTGAAACGCAAAGCTGGTAGCAAAAGTCTTATGTTAAGCTTGGCATCTGTGCCCCTTTAGTGGGGAAAGAGGGATATTCAGTATACCAAGCTAATAGTCAAGTCAAATAACTGGTGACTACCTGCCCTCTCCAGCACCCAACCTCCTGTTTCATCATAAAGATCTGTGGACACTTGTCTTGGGGGGAGCTCTCTACAGATGACAGGCTACAGCTTGAACAGTCACTCAATTCAGGACAGATGCCAAGACATCTGCCCTCAATTCTCTCCCACTGCACCCCAGGGAGTACCGGATCTTAACGCTCCTCCCATATGGGATATTGGTTCTGTCAGGCCCCACTTGTGTAGGATTCAGAGTGTGAGTCAGTGTGTCAAGCCAGCCAGGCCATGCTGCTGTAAGCCAAGATGAAAGAACAGCCTGGTCATCTTCTACTGGCCTAGGTTAATGAGAGCAGCACCCTGTATGCACAGATGGGAGACCCAACCCTCCCACTGTGGGTTAAGTATTTGGGACACAGCTTGATGAAGGTCATTCTGACCCTCCCCTCGCTCCCCCACTAGAGGCCAATCAATTTCAGGTTGGTTGGCTGTCCCAGTATCTTCCTTCCTTCTAAACGCCATCTTCTTCTTTCAGGTTATAACAAAGCAGAGGTGGGGTCAGAGGGCAGGGGTTACCTCTGGAAAGCAGATGATGAGAATGAAGCGGATGAGGAAGAGCAGAGACAGAGCCTTTGGGGTGAGGAAAGGTTTGATGTAGACTGCTGGGAATGGAAACGCATGTACCCTATTTCAGTGAGTTGCTGAGTGGGATGTTAATAACGGGCAGGGATCATCTTTTTGTTCTGTGTTTGTGCAGCGCCTAGCACAGGGGGGTCCTGGTCCATCACTACGGCTCCTAGATGCTGCAGTAATACAAATAATAATTCGTATCTAAGGTCATCGAAGGTGGTGTCTTGAACTAGGCTGCGGAAGTCTCCCCAAGCAAAGTGGTGTATAGTCCATTACTGAGATGTCAAAACTCAGATTAGATAAAGCCCTGGAGAAGAGGGAGTGGGGGGAACAACCTTGGGTTAGAAATCTGACACTCCAGCTGAATGGGAAAATCCCCTCCCTCTTGGAGCCCTCGTTTCAGATGCAGGTAGATGTCACTGCCCCAGTTCTACTAAGGACATGTTTGGAAAACTTCCTGCCCAGCCATAAAGGCTAGATACATTTTATTGAAGAGAAAAAAAAGGCAGCTGAGATTCTGGAGCACAATTAGGGATGGATCCTGTGGCAAATTCCATCGCTGCCAAACAGTGAAGTCCATGGCGTCTCTATTATAATTGTGGGATTCAGTGGCATGAAGTCTCCCATTGAGCTCCGTGTAAAGTACGGTGGATATGGATGCATTGCATTGACCAAACGCTCTTCGAACGATGGTCCCAGATCTTGCCTCTTCTGCTCCAGCCTTTTGTCTCACAATAACAAACTTCAAACCTGTGTCTGAATGATGAAGGGAGCCCATTACATTCCAGGCACCAAGCTGCTGCTGTTGCCCCTTGGGGATGGGGGGCATGTATGTTGATCATCATTTTCCACCAGAACTGCTCAGCTCAGAGGCTACATCTGTTTTTCTGCAAGGTTCCAGCTCAAGTGAGAGTCCTATGCTGCTTGCAACGAGTGAGCAGTTTGGCTGGGAGGGATGCTTTTGCTTTAATCACTGACCCATGCTGCCTGCTCCTAGGGATCTGGCAAAGCCCCTTCAAGTTAGTGGCAGGCCCCACTCCGTGGTTATGGATGTCTGGGTCTGTAAGTAGCAAATCCCATACAAGGATAGCTTGTTCAAACCTGCCTGGATTCCAGCTGCATCAGCTGGGGAATGACTGCAGCTCCTCTGCTTTCAGGGTTGCCCCTTAAAAGGTTACATTTTCCTGTTTATCAGGCCCCACCTTGAATCCAGAGGAAGAGAGTGAGACAGAGAGTGACCTGAGTCTGGGCTCCGAGCAGCCAGACAGTCGGACTGCTTCTCCTCAGCTGGATGACATCAAAGGTGAGAGGCCTGGGCCTAGAGGGAATGCTGGGAGGGCCAGGGAAGGGCCCAGAGCTTGTGGGTAGTGGGTGAGCCCTGTGCTGCTGTGACTGTGTGCACTGAAAGTTCCTGCCTTGCTCCAGCTCACGCCTCCCTCTTCAGAGGCCCCCAATCTTCCTGGCCAGCATTTCTCTTGTTCCCGTTACAGTTCTTTGATATTCTCTTCCATGCTGTTGCCTGGTTAGTACATGCATGGGGGCCCAGGTGGGAAGGTTGAGAAGGACTTTCCCTCTTCCTGACCAAAGGCTGTTTGAGGCTGTCTTTGTCAGAGACTGCGTTCCCTTTCCATAGCAGCTTATTGTGGTAATTCTCCACCTGCTGCACATCCAGGAAGCCACAAGATGTGTTTGGGCTTGTCTACGTGGGAAAGTTTTACTGGTATAGTTAAGCCAATGTAGTTACACTGGCATTATGCCCCATGTGGCACTCTTAGTTCGGTATGAGTGGCTTTTTCAGTTTAAGTGCATCCACTTGGGGAGTTATACCAGTCTTGTCATATGAGTTTAAATTCCCCCTTGGCTTATACCAGTATAACTTTCCACATAGATGAGCCCTTAGATCATGGAATAGCCTGTCAAGGGAGTTGTAGAAGCCCCGTTGCCTGAGTCGTTTAAAACAGGTCTGCCTACAACCCTGGAGAACACGTGGTGCAGTAGGAGACAGTCCTGCACTGGTGCCTAGGAATGAAATTGGTGGGATCTGGCAGGTCTTTACTTTTATACGTGCTCTACAGTCACTTACAGGTGGAATAACTGGGGGCATGTGTTGGGTTATGGGGTGAAAATGAGGAGCTCTTCAGTCGGCTTGTCCCTGCTCCTGTCACCGGGCTGGTTTCTCTGTAGTGGGAGATGCTGTTTGCTGGACTTCTCCCTCTCCTAATGGCCTATTCTTGCGTTGGTGACAGTTTTCCAGAATGAGGTTCTGGGTACCTTGCAGAGGGGTGAAGAGGAGAACATCTCCTGTGATAATCTGGTCTTGGAAATCAACTCTCTCAAGTAAGTGCTCCCCCTGGAACTGCAGTGCCTGACTCTGAAGTGTCTTTTGTCTAATGAGCATGATGCTAAGAGGTTTGGAAGGGGAAAAGGGAAACCATGTGACTAGCCCATGTGGCGATCAGTATCCAGTTAGTTTCTTCAGCAGTCGGGCTTAAGAGATAGTGATAACTGAAGATAGTGACATGAGGCGATGCCGAGAGTGCTCTTGCTCCATAACCTCCCCCAGCTAGCTTTAGCTGTTGTTCCATGAGCTCTCGGGCTAGGGACTGAATATCCATTGGGTGCCTATGAAGGGAATGGGAGAACACCAGTCCTTTTAGAGCAAAGCCAGCCACACATTAGTTTACCCAGGGAGTTGCCGCTCTCCCTACATTGCAACATTCAACCAGCAAGTCCAGAGCCAAGAATCTATGTGGTGTGGCATTTCCACCCTATTTACACAACAGCTCATGGGTTTTAGCCTTCGTGATATTCTGGTCTGTCATTAGCTCTTGTTAGCATCTCCACTGCTAACATACTTAGGGTAACCTCAGCTTGTACATGCTTTTAGAATCCGCCGTCACTGAGAATAATTAGGCAGAACAAACCCGTTGGGCCTCATTAAAGTCCTCTCTCTACTGGGAGCAGACTATAAACTAGAGAGACAGACAAACCAATTGACTTTTTCCTGAGCACAGATGGCAGTGGACCTGCTTTGTCTCCCAGGTCGGTGTAGGGGTGATGAAAGGTGAACAGTAATGCTTATCTCACTTTGAAAGCTACAAATTGATGAGGGTTGGAGCTCAGGGTCTAATTGGGTGTGTTCTACCTACTGCTTCTCAAGTAGGAGTCTGTTTCTCTTCTTTTCCCCCCATCATATTCCTGCATCATACCAGTAAATGTGAGTGTGCTGTCCCTGTCCAGGCAGGGTCTTCAGGAATGTGGTCTTTCATGAGACCCATTGCAATGCAGGCATGTTTCTGACTGCATGAATACACTAAACATGATGTTTAAAAAAAGACTTGGGCCCAGGGCTGGGAAGTTAACATTTAATGGAATTCTTAGAAATGGATGTCCTGCAATAGAAGAATAGACTTCAGTGATTTGCCATGGCTGGATGCCAGATTGCACAGGCTTATGGTCCTAGAAGGTGTGTCGGTCTGACATCCTCTCCCCTTTCCCTTACAGATATGCCTATAACATTGGCCTGAAGGAGGTGATGCAGGTGCTCAGTAAAGTGGTCATGGAGTTCCCATTCCAGCAGCTGGACACAGAGTTAGACCCCCAACACTACTGTGTAATGCTGATTCCTGTGAGTACACTTCCCCACTCCTTTCAGTCTGCATCTGTGTTCTGTTATTCTACCGTGACATGGTGTTTTAGAGAGAGGAGCCCTGGTCCTCCTGAGTTAAATTAGACTAGTCTCTGGCACTATTACAGTAACAACAGATGGGTGTTCACCTTTGTGCTGAGCACCATACGTGAACATGAACCTTAGAAGAGGGCTGGGGATGGGATGGAGAGTTATGCACTTGACAATCTCTTGGTTTTTGCACTGGACACACCCTTCTAGTACGTTGGCATTGGAGCGTGGGGTTCAGAAGTGGGCTCTGAAGGAGTTGGGAGGCTGCATGGCCTGCGGAAGCAGGGCGAACATTCCAGGTGTACGCAACAGCATGGCAGTAAGTGGGGAAGGCACTTGTGGGAGAAGGACTCAATAGTACACAAGGCTTCAGTTTGTGCCAGCAGGCAAGATACAGGTAGGTTCAGAATGGTATAATCTTGAACGTGAAGACAAGGAGCCTGGGAAGAAGGTACATTTTGGTCAGGCTGGAGGGACATGAGAGTCAAGAAAGCCAGAGAGCAGGAGGCCTCAGCAGCAGCTAAAACTCAGGGGCATGGAAAATTAAGACGACTTCTTACCTGTTCTTTCTTGGGACTTCTCTCCTGGTGCTTAGGAGTGGGTCTAGGTCCTCCAGCCACTTGCTGGCTATAGGATCATTGAGCCTAGGGACTGGCCTATCGTGAATTCAAGGGACTTGCTGGCTCATGAGCCTCCCTTGATTCTCCTAAAGCAGTAAAATTATCAACACCATTAACTCCACTTGACAAAGCTCAGCTAGTGTCTGGCTTGGAAGAGACTTTTTTGTTTTAAGCAGCATATGCTTCTTTCTGTCTCCTGTGAGCGAGGACTGGAAATATTATCCCTTCCTCTGAGAATAGATCCAAAAGAGGCACAGTCACCAGGAGTACTCCTTGCTGCAGTACATATCTAATACTGGTAACTTTTCCAGTGTCTACTGCAGAGACAAAGGCAGGACCTGGCTGCCTCTGAGTAAGATGCAGAGCACTGCTCCACCCCTAGAAAGGCCCTGGGTGTATGTGGCTGTGTAGAAGGGGCTGCCGTGTTACCTGCTGACCCTCTGAGAGCTTGTCCCAGGACCTCTGGTCTCAGTTTGGAGGAGGTGGACAGGTTCCCGCTTTTTCTGCTGTGGCCTCTGATGCTCATTTGTGTGTGTTGGACTGAGTGACCCTTTAGTGCTTGCAATGATGCATATATTAGAAGAAGCAAGTCTGGCTCCTAGCTGCAAAGGGTTGATTTGGATTGTCCTGCCTTTAGTGGGATATGGGGAGCAACAATGGGCAGCTGCTGGGTTTGCTTTGGGGGAGTGTGATTGTGTGGGGTGGGGAGGGTGGGGGAAGAGACGTTTCCCCAAATGGATCCAGACACCTGACTTAGTTCAGTTTTGGGAGATGCCTTCTGTTGGAAATGTGCAGCAGTTGAACAATTCAGTTCATACTAATTCAGTTCTCTTTATAAGGTTTAATTGAAAATGTCCCATTCCTCTTGGCCAAAATGTATCCTAATGAGAGAGGGGAGCTGGGGTGCACACTGGAGCAGATGCTAGACTCTCCTTGTATGTGGAAAGCAATACAACTGGAGAGTTGGATGCCTGAAGTCTGCTGCTGTTTGGGATCCTAGTTTGAATAAGATACAGCACCGTTCCTTGCTGGATCCTGCAGTGAGCTGCTGGTCTAGCAAGTGAGAGACATGGAAGCATCACTGCAGCATCCTGCCAGAGGAGCAGGTGGACGAGGATGGGGCAGAGCCTATGGATTTTCCCATTAGCTTTGCAATGAGGGGGAAATAAGGATCCGAGCCCTATTGTACTAGACACTGCACAAACACGAGACTATCTTTGCCTCAGAGTATTTATGATCCAAGTGTAAGATGAGTAAAAGGTAGGATGTGAAAGGTAAATGGCTTATGTTTGGTGTATATATCTTGTACATGTGTGTTTCATCATAGCAAAACTGACATGAACATTTACCAGTGTAGGCACTAAATCAATTCCCCTCCCTTGTAGAATTTTGTAAGGTGGGTGTGTATGTATATACAGCAGTGCTCTGTGTATTAAATATGAATACACTGCTTGGATTGATCAAATGTAGATAGTGCTCTCTTACCTTCATAAGCAAGCTTGACATGGACACCCCCAGAAGCATTTAGCCAATAAAATAGCCAGCTTCCCCAAGTCTTCCTTTGGAGAAAGCGGCCAACAGATTTCCTAGAGTGTTCTGCCTGGAACAATCTTATCTACTGACGTCCTTAATTTGTGCAAAAAATCTTAATGTGGGGCTTCCCCAACTGGAGATACAACCGCGGGGGCAGTGATGAGGTGTGTTATGGGTGGTCACACAAAAATATAAAAGTATGAGTATGGAAAAATGTCAGTACATTTAAAATGAGCAATGTCTACGTCATGTGAGGCTGGTGGTGATTATGATTATTGATATGTATTATGGAAGTGGCTAGGGGCCCCAGTCATGGACCTGTACCCCATTCTGCTAGCTGCTGTATAAACACAGCTTGACAAGACTGTCTCCACCCCAAAGAGCTTCTAATCTAAGTAAAAGACAAGAGACAACAGATGGATATGGACAGGCAGAGGAGCCCAAGGGAACAGACAGCAGTCAGTGTGGCAGATGTTGGTTTCAGCACATCTGCTGCCTAACCATTGTCAGATATGTTTCTGTTAAGCCACCCATATTGTTATAATTTGAGAACCCCAGCTAGTGCTTAGGATATGCTAGTGTAGAATGAGAGTATAACCTGGATGTTCCTCATACAAAGTACTACAAGCCCCATTAAAACGTTACTTTGTACAAAGTGAAGTACCCATGCACAGACAGTGGCAAAAGTAGAATGCCAGACATGTCATCTGAGCCTCACACAGCCATGTTGTATGTGTCGTTCAATCGATTGTACCTCGGTCCTGGCTAAGAGGTGACAGAGAAAGATGGATCATTTGTGAAAGGGATGGTGGCAAGCTGTTCGAGTGACAGCTCAGAGGAGGGGAAATTGTGGAACTACAGTTAAAACAACGAGGAGTCCTTGTGGCACCTTAGAGACTAACAAATGTATTTGGGCTGGGTCACTACAAAAAATGATTTTCCCTCTGATACACCTTCTTGGAATGGGTCACATCCACTATGATTGAATTGGCCTCATTAGCACTACAAAAAGTAATTTTCCCTCTGTTGATATTCACCCCTTCTTGTCAACTGTTTGAAATGGGCAACATCCACTCTAACTGAATTGGCCTCATTAGCACTGACCCCCACACTTGGTAAGGCAACTCCTATCTTTTCACGTCCTGTATATTTATACCTGCTTACTGTATTTTCCACTCCATGCATCTGATGAAGTGGGTTATAGCCCACGAAAACTTAAGCCCAAATAAATTTGTTAGTCTCTAAGGAGCCACAAGGACTCCGTTGTTTTTACTGATACAGACTAACACGGCTACCCCTCTGAAACAAGTGATAGTTAAGACATATAGGTTTACGTTGACTTGAAATCATAGTGTGTAACGTGTTAGGAAGTGCTGTTTTCCATGAGTGTGAAGCCTTCAATGTTGGTATAATGCTCAGAAGCCAAACACCCATCAGTGAAGAAATTAGCACAAGGTTATTTTTCAGGGAAAACGTGAAGCCTTGAAAAATCAGTAAGACGGTATTGCTAACACTGGCAGTGTCAACCCAAACACCCAGCAGGTGTCTTATTTGGTATCTCTACAAATTGCATAAGGCACGTAATGTTGCAGAAAACGTCATCCTTCCCCGGACATTAGACATGGTTTCAAACGTTATAGGGCCTGGAGCAGCTGCCAAATTGAAGACGGTGCTTTTGTCACGTAATCCTGTTTGATGCAGTATTAGTGACATGGGTGAGGCTGTCCAAGAGCAATTACTTTTGGGAAAAGTTACTGCTTAGCAATTCACCATAATGAATCAGCCGGTGCGTCTGCTGCTGCCCAGCTTCTAGTGTTTGAGGTGTGTCTCCACTGGTTCTATGAAGCAGACTTTACTCTTATAAAGCTGTGCCAGGGAACAGCACAGATGAATGCTCAGAGACCTTTCAGCCAAAGATCTCCACAGTCAGTGGGAGCATAACAATATAATCTGCATGGATGGTGCCAAGATGATGGCAGGTAAGAACCACAGCCTGGTCACACTTGTGCAGATCACACCTCATGACAGCACTTTCATACCGGGGTCTTGGGGAAGTGGAGATGCAGCCGAAGGAATCTCTTTGGATCACGAACATCTTCATTCAAGATACTGTCAATGCAGCAGCAGTGACTAGACCCAGTGCAGGATGATCTGATAGGCCTCTCCTTTGACAAGAACCTGAAATTAACTCCAGTCAAGAACGTGTCAGATTTTTGGCTGAAACTGGGTAACTACCAGACATAGATGCAGAAGTCATGAAAATTCCTATTCCAGCCTTATCTCTGCAAATTGTCTCTCCGGTGGTGGGAAACCCAAAGTATCACAATCCTGGTCATTCTAAAATAATGCTGTGTTTTGAAAACCTTTCATCTCCAGGCTAGCTTCATTCATCACATAGGATGGCAGGTGTATTTAGAACTTTGTGCTTCCTTTGTAATCAAAGTTTGCTTTTTGAAACTCCGTCATCATTTCTGGTATGTTCCAAAATTCTGCCTGCTTATTGTTAAAGGTGTTAATGGAAGGGGTCACAAAACACGTCTTTGCCTGGTGGTGCTAACTGACCGCTGAGGTGCATTTGAAGGGGAAAAAATTCCAAAGAGGAATAAAAAATGATGGTTGCAGGGGAGGGAGAAGTAAGTGTCAGCATTAAACATATTGCCCATGGGTTAAAGTAGTTCTTGGAACGGTGCATGCTGCAACATCAGGACCACTCTACCTTTGTGCCCTATTACAGATACTGTCCTATGAGCCAATTGTCATTGATATAATATACAAATCATCCTACTTGTATTTCCTACACTATCGCCTCTCCTCTCCTCTGCTGGATGCTTGAAGTCACAGAGACCCTAACATGTTGTACCTTTGCCACCAGCAGAGGAGATGGAATGTGGCACTCCAGAGCCATTCATTGTTGCCTTCTGCCTTGGGAGTTGCTGTGGGTGCTCTGCATTCACAGCCTTTGCAGGCTTGTAAACTTGCTCAGGGTCCCCTGTGTGGCTGTCATGCTGCCTGGAGGGGCTCATGAGCGAGAATACAAACCTCAGGGCAGACTGCTAAGAAGGAGGGCACAAACCCCAAACTGGTTGGGAGTTCTAAATACTTCGATTTCACCAACCAAGTAACAAGTGTAAACTCCTCAGGCACTATACAGCCTTAGCATGGAGTCTCAGACAGTCCCCTTGGGCATTCCGATCTAGGCAAGATTGACTCTGATAGACTGTCACTTTACACCAAAAATTACAAAATTTTCAGGTTACTCCCAATCCTAAAGGACCAGTCACTACCCCAGGTCAATTTGCACTTTAGATCTCACACCAAAGACAACATTTGTAGCCAATCCTGTAATTAACTAAAGGTTTATTAACTAGGAAAAATAAATGACTTGTTTACAAGATTAAAGCAGTTAATCATCCACACACGAGTTAGTCAATTTTCAAAAGGTAATAGCAACTTCTATAGTAAGCAGACTCTCTCTGTCCTTTAGGGCAGGGGTTCTCAACCTTTTTCTTTCCGAGCTCTCCCTCCACCCCAACATGCTATAAAAACTCCATGGACCAGCTGTACCACAGCAGTCCTGTGTGATGGGGCTTCGGCTTTCTGCCCTGGGCTCTAGCAAGTTGAATGCTGGCCATGCTTGAAACCCCTTGAAACCTGCTTGCAGACCCCTAGGGGCCCCAGACCCCTGGTTGAGAACCATTGCTTTAGGGCTAACCCAGGCAAAACAGCTGGGGATTCCTTGCATATGCTTAGAAATCCTTGCCCCTCAGAGTTCAAGCAGCAAAGGAATAATACATTTGGCTCAATGGGTATTTTTATTCCCTTCCTCCAGCATTCAAGCTGTGATAGGATGAGGGATTGGGCACTTACCCTCTTCAGGGCTGTGGGGGAAAGTCTTTGTTCCACAATGGCCCATTTGGATTCAGTAGTACATCCTGATAGGCAGGAGACAACGCTATCTGTAGGACTCCAGCATTTTGCATTAGGTGGTTCCCCCCCGTTTGGTAAGTTACGTAGTTTCAGAACAAACATTTTATATCCCATGCTACAAGGTAATACTTGAGGTTATAAGTGAGATTAATGCATATGGCAACATACAAGCATTTCATAAAATCTAAACACTCTACACATTGATATAAGTCCAATACCTAGCTTAACAATCCTACACACAGGTGAGCCAGACTGGTTTCCTGCTATGCATTTGTCAGTGTCCAGTGAGGCCTAAAGGGCCTTGGCATGAGCTGGCACCTGGTCTGCCAGTGTCACAGTGGCATTGAAGAGGTCCGAGCTTTCCAACTGGCAAAGATGCTTCCTCCCAGGAGTTGGTGGGAGAAGTGTCAGTGATAGAAACTAGCCATGTATGTGGCCGAGGGAGGTCTTTGCCCAATGCTCCTGAGAAGTCCCTATTGCTGCTGTACCATCTCTACCCAGTGGGCAGACAAGTTCATTCTCTGAGGGGGCTGCTATCCCCGGAGCATGGTAAAAGAGTACATGTAACTTCATAGGCATGCAGGGGAACTTGGGGTGCTCTAACTTAGCCATTTGTTTGTCTCTTGTTAAATTAACCCTTTTAAAAAGAAACAGAACTCACTGACTTTAACGTGCTGTGGGAAGCCCTGATTCCTGGCACCCCTGTGGGGCTGAAACTGGGAGCGGAG
Source organism: Platysternon megacephalum (assembly GCA_003942145.1). Taxonomy (NCBI): domain Eukaryota; kingdom Metazoa; phylum Chordata; order Testudines; family Platysternidae; genus Platysternon; species Platysternon megacephalum. Next base: position 261,267 of record QXTE01000348.1, read on the forward strand.
CCGTGGGGAGCCCCAGCTCCCCCTGTGGGGCTGAAGCCCAAAGCTGGGGCATTCCTATGGGGCTGAAGCCAAGAGGCCCCTTCTCCCCACCTGATGGCTGAAGTCTGGGGCTCTCCTGCCTGCCACTGGGCCCTGGAGTTTTTATAGCATGTTGGGGGGACCTCGGAAGGAAAAAGGTTGAGAACCCCTGCTGTAAAAGATCTTGTGGTTCGGGATCAGGATGCACACCTCCTGCATTGCCCTCAAGTTTTCCTCCCCAAGCCCAGACCCCCATTTCTCAGCTAGAAATACAGCACAAAATCACGAAGCGAAAGGTTTAATGAAAAATGTAGCCATGCAGACTCACCCCTGCGGCGCCTCCTGCTGGTCGTCTCAGGGAATTAGCTCACCAGCCCTTTGGAGAGCCCTCTGCAGGCCAGTGATCCGCCTTGCCCCTCCCGGACCCGGTGCTCTGTTGTCTGGGGTGCTGCCCCCTGGCAGTAACCCCTTTCTCTTTGGGTCTCCCCTCCCCGGGGAACCCCCACCCACTATTCCCACCTCACCTCAGAATAAGGCCACTGCCAGTCACCAACTAGCCCCCACTCCCTGGGGCAGACTGCAGTATAAGCCACTCGTCATCAGCAAGGTTGGGTTTGGACCTGCTGCCTTTGCCTACCCCTGGGGTGCCCTCTGCAACCCCCAGTACCTATTTGCCTTTCGCTAGGCCGCAGCCTGGGGCTTTCCAGGCTGGAGCTCCCCGGCTCCTCTGCCTTTCCCCAGCCCTGCTCCACTCAGGTACCCTGTCTCTAGCTCCCTGCAGCCAGGCCCATTTCCCTCTACAAACAGAGAGACTGAGTCCTGGCTCCCAGGCTTTATAGGGCCAGCTGGGCCCTGATTGGGGCGTGGCCCAGCTGCAGACACTTACCCCAATCAGCTCAGCCTAAAAGCTGCTTTCTCCCGCCACAGCCCCCTCCCAAGGCTGTTTTTTAACCCCTCTGGACCGGAGCGGGGTGACTACCCCGCTACAAAAATAAACCTTGGGGCGGGATCAGCCAGTAACGTGACAGCTTCCTGCTTCTCATCTCTCCTTCCCCTTTACCTGTAACAGATTCTAGTAGCTGCTGCAGTGTCTTAAGAAGCTTCCAGACAAACACACAAGCAAATGGAGACTGAGCCTTTGGGAACTTCTCTTATTGTGCTTTTGTTTTGGAGGCAGCCCGTTTTGCTGTGTCTGCCTGGGCTCAGCTAGAGGGGATGGACAGTGGGCAGACAGTGGGACAGTGACTAAGCCTATGTCTACTCTAGCACTTCCGTTGGTAAAACTTTTGTCGCTTAGGGGTGTGAAAAGACACCCCCCCTGACCGACATAAGTTACACCGACAGATGTGCCGGTGTGGACAGCGCTGTGTCTCCTGCCGACGTTGCTACTGCCGCTCGTTGGGGATGGTTTAATGATGCCGACAAGAGAACGCTCTCCCGTCCGCACAGAGCAGCTACACAGGAGACCGTACAGCGGCACGGCTGCAGCGGTACAGCTGTAAGGTCTCTAGTGTAGACATAGCCTACGTCTGTGCTCTATTTATAGTAGTTACTCCTTTTGAGTTACACCTTCTCTAGCTGCTCTGCGGAGTGATCATGTCCCAGTCTCAGTGATGTACCTTTGTTCGCCATTGTCTGCTGTGAAGTGAGTTCCCTGGTCCCCTGAACTCATTTGTGATAATACCTACCACTCTATCCATACCTCCTAAAGCACTTCAGGAAGATAGTTACACATCCTCTTCGTGCTACAGACAGGAAAACATGGACACAGAAGTGGACTTGTCACCTTGTAGTCCTGTGCTGTAACCCCAGCTGCCCCCTTAACTTCACTCAGCTCTTGGGGACGGTGTTGTGTATGTAATTAGATGGTCTGAATGATGGGAGAGTGGCTTTCTACAATGCTTTGCTTCCCCAGACCAGTCTGTTCCCACTGAGGAACTGCATTGAACATGCACATATCTGTATTTAAAGATCTCATAATCCAAGAGCCTTTGTTCTTTACTCTGATTCCTCCTGCAGCTGTTGAAGAAGTGGTCCCCGGTGTTTAAGAACTACATAAAGCGGGCATCCGATCACTTGGACGCCTTATCTGCCATTGAGGAGTTCTTCCTCGAACATGATGGCTTCCACACATCCATAGCCAAAGTAAGTTCCTCACAGTGGCAAGGACTTCTGCTTCCACTAGCTCAGTAGTGAATTGTGGTTTGTAGGTGCCATCAGCTTGTCTTCTATCAGAAAAGGAAGGCTTATGTGTCTGTTGGGAAGGGTGGGTGAAAAAACATCTATGAACCTGATTAAAATCTCTCCTCTGTGTCTGCCCAGGCCTCTGACTGAGCCCTGCTATGGAGGAGTACTGGTTGACATGCAATCTGGAGCTGCTATCTAGCAGTATCTAACCCAGAGGGACCCCTTCCATGGTGCTGTAGTGGAGGGGAGTGGAGGAGAGGCCAGTTTCACACTCTGAAGGCACCCAAACCCACCATCTTGGACCCAAAAGCGAGGGGGTATAAAATAGCTTTTGTCACACTTAAAGATGGGACATAGGCAAGGCTGGAAAGAGGGTGGGATTTCGTATTCAGGCTGAACTGGGTGGAAATCAATTAACAAAATGAAGGTAGTGTGTGGCTGATCTGCTTTTCTACTGTAGGTTTCAGTCCTGGAAAGTGTTAAACGCACGTTTCATACACACACACACTCCCTCTGTGTTAATGGATTATTTCTGCCATCTAAAATTGCAGCTAAACGCCCCAATTAGAAATCTTTCCATGAATAATTCCTCTACAAGTGCCTGCACAACATGACGCCCGTCACTTCCAGAAGAGAGCTGTCCTGCAAATCTGCCTACACCTTGGTTCCCCAATAAGGAGGAATCTTATCTCATGGTACCAGTGCCTCTGGCTAATGGCACGAGCACTTAGCCTGGACTGACGCCAAAAGCCTTCAGCTCAGTAAGCCAAAATGTCCTTGAATGACAGAGATTGTTTGGCATGTATCCATTGTTCTAGCCTGGCTTTCCCTGGTGGCCAGGAGTTGAAGTGACATTTCATTACTGGAGCTGACACATGTAGCTCAGCTTCTGTCAGTCCTCTGCTGTGAGGAGACTGACTGCAAAGTGTCTCATCAGGCTGAGCATAAAGGGGTGATGAGGCCCCCCCAAGCAAGAGTGCATTAGCATCCTCCCCTCATCATGGCGTCAGGCAAGAGCTTGATTCTACAAAGGTTCAATTGCATTTGACACCCACTATAAGGCACCTTTTAGCAAAGGCCGTGCGGGGTTGCGTTGCAGATGTGACGACCAGAGTTAGGACTGGCTGAACCGCGTTAGTGCTCTTCTCTACTGCAGCTGCCAGAATTATGCGCATCTGGGTCTGCGGACACGGGAGGTTCCTGAAAGATCCATTTCGGTGCTTGTTATTCGTGTGCTTTACCAAGGAGAGGGAGATGACTTTGTGGAGTCCCCTTGGGGTCCTTCATTGCTTTCAACTCCTAAATACCCGTCCCGGCATCCTTGGAGTTGAAAGCCATGAGGGGAGCTGTGATTTGGACCTTGTGTGCATCAGAGCTACCTCACCTCAGGGGCTCGGTGTCAGCAGGAAAAGTATGGGTATTGGGGACAATACAAGCACAGTGCTATACACCCCGTTCTCTCCCACTGAGGTTTGTGGTGGGAGTCCCAGATTGTCATACACAGCCTTTTACTGTTCTGTTGCCCCATTTATGGTTTTCTGATTGGTCCAGGTGCTGATGACCTTTTACCAGCTGGAGATCCTGGCAGAGGAGATGATTCTCTTCTGGTTTTCTCAGCGGGACGCATCTGATAAGGGCAGGCAGCTTCGTAAAAACCAGCAGGTAAGTCCAAGTCCTGGAGGGATTCACTAGCAGCTGCAGTCAGCCTTGGGGCGGAGGTGGTTCTGGTAAAGCTGGGTTCTCAGCAGGGCAGGTAATGAAACACACAATGCATTGGCTTACGGCAGCCCAGCTTGGCTTTCTGCCATGTTCTGCCATAACCAGTGTGTTCTGGTTGGGGTGAAGGATGAGGTAGTGGGAGAGGGAGATATTTACTGACAGCTGCTCGAGAAACTGCTGGGATCACCCTATGCTCTGAGTAATGGAGAAGCCTCTCTAAGCTAGGCAACTACTTGAAATGGGCTTCAGGGAAATGAACTATCACTCCTTACATGTTTCCTTTGAAGCTGGCTCTCTCTTCTCATCCATTTGCATGGTTCACTGAGGACTGGCACTACTGAGCGGCTTGGTATCAGAATAGCCCTTTTATAACTGGCTTGTGCTGTAACAAGCATAAACCTCTCCATCAGTAGGAACTCTGTATCCGGATGTGGCCATGCCCAGTTCCAAAGCCTTTCCCGCAAACGGTACAGAAAGAAAGAGGAAGAGACCAGATTTGCTTAGTTTTAGAGCCCACGTGAAGTCAACTCCCTTTATAAAAACCTGTCCGTGCCTAGAGCTGCTTATTTAAACAGGGTTCAAAAGGCAAAATGAGTAAAGTACATACCCTCAGAGCAGTCCTGCTGGGAGTAGGTTTCTCCTAGCAGCAGCTTTCCTTGCACTGCCCACCTTATGTGCTTGTTGAAAATTAGGTGGAGCTGTCATGCCTCCTCATGAGCCCTTGATGGAACAACTCTGGGTCCAAACTTCCCTTCTCCCAGGCAGACTTTGCCTCTTTTTATTAGGGTTTTGGGGTACCTTGGCCATGAGGAGGCCTCCTTTGTGGGTTCCAAAGAGTCTGTACTGCCCATACCACCTGGATTTAAGTGTCCGTTTTTATGTCTGTTTTCCCTGTTCCTCGGCCTCCCCCATCTAACGTGGAAGTGGTCAAATGCTGAGAAACTGCAGTTGTCTCATTAAAGTAGCTGTTTTCCGGGGTTTATTTTTCCTCATCACATTTCATTGTCCCTGCAGCTTCAAAAGTTTATCCAGTGGCTGAAGGAGGCGGAAGAAGAGTCGTCTGAGGGAGACCAAGACTGACCTGGCAGCCTGACATGAGAAGAGGCACTCCTGCAGCCCTTAGAGGAGGAGGGAGGGATCTCTTACTGGCCAGGCTTTGCCTGGCAAGGTGGGCAGAGCAAGAGCAATGCCAGTACAGGGCGTGTAGGTGTGGGACCTGAAATCGAAGTGACTGACAATCCCATCGTTAATTGTTGTGTATTCCCAGCCCCCCCAAATGGCATCTTACGTGGCATAGTCACAGCACAGCGTGAGAACCACAAGGGAAAAGCAGGAGACACTAACGTCCAAGATCCCTCGGTGGCCTGTGTATGATGTATTATAAGCTATCCATTGGGAGCCACTCACTCCTAATGTAGCGGTGACAGGCAAATACATATAAATTCCATGTAAATCTAACTCTTGGGGTTTGAACCATTTCTGGTTTGTGTAAATGTGGTCGTATGACCTGGTTATTTGGAGTTACTGATGTTCATGGAGCTGTAAAGAGGCCAATGGACAATTCATTCCCACTCGCTTGTGGAGAGCCCTTTCTGAAGGGACACAGGCAAGGCTGGTGAACAGACATGGCTTAGTCATCTAAGCACAGGACTGGGCCTCAGGAACTCCTTTGGCAGGGGAAGGCACAGTTGTCAGAGGAAGCCCAAGGCATTTGGCAGCCTGGAATGAGAAGAGGCACTTGTGCTTTCTTTCGAGGAGGGGGAGAACCTCTTACCATCAGGCACACCTGGCTAGTTAAAATCTTGGGTCTCACATGGACTTGCACTGTGATCGTAGCAAAACCATGTAACCTTTCTGCGTCTGTTTCCCTTTCTGTAAAGTGGGGCTAATACGCACTCTCCTACCTCAGGGAGGGCTAGCTAATAACAGAAACACACTTAGGGAATAAAGTACTGTATAGAGGATTATGCCCCAGATATGACCTACCTTCTCTGTCCCCCTAGTTGCTGGTTCTTTGGGTGAGTTTTTATTTTAACTTAGAAAAGGGAACAGATGCCTGGCACTTGTTAAGGCCCCTGGTTCAGGGATTTGCATGGTTCTGAGCGCGCAACCAGACGTTCTCTCGTCCTGCTTCCCATGCTAGCGACGGTTAGACACACTAGCTCAAGCCAGGTGTTTTATTTATTTATTTATTTAGTTAAATGCTAGCTTTGCTTTTCTCCTTTGGGGGGGAAACTATGGATCAGCAACTGCAGGGTAATGCATGGGTGTGCAGCAGGAGTGAATGTGTGTCCTTTCCATCCATCCCTCTCCTGCACCCTCCTCCATGCTGGTAATAGAGCCCTCAGGAGCAGCATTCTTGTAAATGTCATTGTGCCACTTCCTGCCCCTGTTCTCCCCCAAGAATGGAGCAGATCAGCTGACCCTTAATAGGTAGGTCATATGTTAAGCATGCTGACCGTGCCACTGTCCTTTTAGGGGGGATGTGGAATAAATTCTATGGGGGGGGATACATTGAAGCTGCCCACTCAGGATTTTTTTGGCCATTGGATGATGCCACATATTCTAAACGAGGGGACATTGATCTATGGGGGAGGGGGTCAGAAAATGCTGCCTCTTAAAGATGGATGTTGGGAAGGGGGCAGACTTGAGCTCTCACAGTGTCGGTTGCCAGGACTGTGCATGGAGGCCCTCAGCTTCTGGCATGACGGAACCCAGTCTTGTAAATGTTGGGGAAAATAGCTGATATTTGAACTTTCTATATCTGCCAATATTTAATTCCGGGAGTGATTAAAAACATCCTGGTGTAAAGAATGACCTCTCTCCTCTGTTTGACTTTCAATAAATGTCTCTGATCATGGCACAAGCCTGAGCAGGGCTCACATAGTCTAATGAAGAGACTTATGTAATAGCTCACATAGCTAACTTTATTTCTCAACAGGATCCACGTATGTATATAATATGCAGATATGAAATCAGCCCACTATGGAATTGGGATAACTGTTCGACCATGTCCAGCAATACCACCATCTAAGATAGGAGCTGGAGAACAGTTTACCTGATTGAAACTCCTGCCCTTCAGATTTCTACTGTCCGGCAGAGGCTCCCTTTTATTCAGAATTAATTTACAAAGATGCATCTTAAACCTCAATGAAACAATGCTGAGAGTTACAAAGTGTATATAACACTCTCCCCTCCTGATAGTGTGATTTTTGAAGGGCAGAGGGTGGCAACAAAGCCCTTTTTCAAAAGTGTTTGTAAGCCAGCTGCAAGATCCAGGCAACTTAAAATCTCCCTGGATGTCTTGAGTATTTTTTTAATAGTATAAAGATGGTTAAAAAAATGGGTTTCGCTTGTAATTGCATAACTAACTTGTTTTGAGCAGAGGATCTGGATTCTTTGTGCCAAGGAACAAACAATTCTGCTTTCTGTGTTCTGCATTCCACAGCCTGAATTCTCTGTGCTAAAGTGGCCAATTTCTTATTGTTGTGAGCCTCTCTCTCACCCAGGGGTTATAGGCACATACAATAGAGATTTAGGTAGAATGTTCCTATGTTGCCAGACTTTGTCCTAATCCTTCAGGGCTCTTCTGAGTGGATTTTTTTGGTACTCTTGTCTCCAGGTCTGTGCTTTACAAAAAGGAGACTTCTCAAAATAACATACTTGATCTCCTCCTCCAAGGAACAGCCATAGTGCAATACAGACACACTTACTTCTAAAGGGCAGATAATTATATATTTTATGAAAGAGAGTTAATTACAATGCTGAAGAGCAGACCAGGCTTAATGCTTTCTCTGGCCTACTATCAGAAGTTAGTCAGGTGGAATGCAAAAACATTTCTTAGAGGTCTTGACTGCTGTAAAATTAGCTACCCATTTTTAGGAGTGATGGAAGTGGTAGATTCATGTGTTTTTTAAGGCCGGACGGGGGGGGCATTATGATCATCTAACCTGACATCCTGCATAAAACAGGTCAGAGAATTTCACCCACTGGTTCCTGAAGCAAGCCTTTAGCTTCTGGGTGAACAAGGGTATATCTTTAGAGATACATCCAGTCTTGATTTAAAGACTTCAAGACCAACCATTTTTACCACCATGTCATCAGAGACTGGTCTGAACAGGTTTTCATGATGTGCTAAAAATACCTGTAGCAATTATAGAGGTGTTTACACCATGGGAAGCAGTGGTGCTCGCTAGCTGCTATAAAATAGCTTAGACCAGGTCTACAGTATAAATTTACATCAGTTTAACTACATCACTCAGAGGGGGTGAAAAATCCACACCCCTGAGCGACACAATTATACTGACCTACGCCCCGGTGTGGTGTAGACCATGCTATATCAATGTCAGGGCTTCTCCCATTGACAGCTACCACCTCTTGTGGAGGTGGATTAACTATGCCAACAGGAGACGCTCTCCCATCAGCGTAGTAGCATCATTTTCCGGACTACTAACTCTCATCTGTAACCTGTCATTTAAATCAGCTTCTGTACCAAATGACTGGAGGATAGCTAATGTGACACCAGTTTTTAAAAAGGCTCCAGAGAGGATACCGGCAATTACAGGCCGGTAAGCCTGACTTCAATACCGGGCAAACCGGTTGAAACTATAGTAAAGAACAAAATTGTCAGACATATAGATGAACATAATTTGTTGTGGAAGAGTCAACATGGTTTTTGTAAAGGGAAACCATGCCTCACCAATCTGCTAGAATTCTTTGAGGGGGTCAACAAGTGTGTGGGACAAGGGGGATCCAGTGGATATAGTGTATTTAGATCCTCAGCAAAGGCTCGTAAGCAGTCATGGGATAAGCGGGAAGGTTCTCTCATAGATTGGTAACTGGTTAAAAGATAGGAAACAAAGGGTAGGAATAAATGGTCAGTTTTCACAATGGAGAGCAGTAAATAGTGGTGTCCCCCAGGGGTCTGTACTGGGCCCAGTCCTATTTAACATATTCATAAATTATCTGGAAAAAAGGGGTGAACAGTGAGGTGGCAAAATTTGCAGATGACATAAAACTACTCAAGATAATTAAGACCCAGGCAGACTGAAAAGAGCTGCAAAAGGATCTCTCAAAACTGGGTGACTAGGCAACAAAATGGCAGATAAAATTCAGTGTTGATAAATGCAAAGTAATGCACATTGGAAAACATAATCCCAACTATACATATAAAATGATGGGGTCTAAATTAGCTGTTACGACTCAAGAAAGATCTTGGAGTCATTGTGGATAGTTCTCAGAAAACATCCACTCGATGTGCAGCAACAGTCAAAAAAGTGAACAGAATGTTGGGAATCATTAAGAAAGGGATAGATAATAAGACAGAAAATATATTGTCTATATAAATCCATGGTACACCCACATCTTGAATACTGCGTGCAGATGTGGTCGCCCCATCTCAAAAAAGATATATTGGAAGTGGAAAAAGTTCAGAAAAGGGCAACAAAAATTATTAGGGGTATGGAATGGCTGCCGTATGAGGAGAAATTAATAAGACTGGGACTTTTCAGCTTGGAAAAGAGACAACTAAGGGGATATGATAGAGGTCTATAAAATCATGACTGGTGAGGAGAAAGTAAATAAAAAAGTGTTATTTACTCCTCATAACACAAGAACTAGGGGTCACCCAATTAAATTAATAGGCAGCAGGTTTAAAACAAACAAAAGGAAGTATTTTTTCACACAACGTACAGTCAACCTGTGGAACTCCTTGACAGGATGTTGTGAAGGCCAAAGAACTAGATAAATTCATGGAGGATAGGTCCATCAATGGCTATTACCCAGGATGGGCTGGGTGTCCCTAGCCTCTTTGCCAGAAGCTGGGAATGGGCGACGGGATGGATCACTTGATTACCTGTTCTGTTCATTCCCTCTGGGCCACCTGGCATTGGCCACTGTCGGAGGACAGGATACTGGGCTAGATAGACCTTTGGTCTGACCCAGTTTGGCCGTTCTTATGATGCACTACAATGGTGCAGCTGTGCCAGTTCAGCATTTTAAGTGTACACCTGTGCATAGATGCTGGAACTAGAGGTGCTGCCACAGCTGGCTTGAAGGGGTTGCCATCATATGCAGGGTTTACAGTTTGGTTCAATGCCTCAGCACCCCTACTATAAAAATTGTTCTAGCACTCCTGGATCCATGGTTCATGTAGACTTAAGCCTACAGTCTTCAGCAATGATTCCTTTTGGAACTGGCTTGCTTAGCCTAGTCCCTTACTCCTAATTTCCTTGGCTCTGTGGTCTTTACTCCCATGCATTGAGTGAATCATGCTTAACAAGACTTTTGCAAGCAATTAAGTCGGTGTTTATCAACTGAAGCCCCCTACTAATGCAGTGGAAGCTCCATTGTGTTGTGCTGCAGCCTTACTAGCAGAAAAGAGTGCCAGCCACCCCCCACCCACCTGAGGGCACCCAGGAAAATCTTGAACATTAGCTCCCTGTATGGTCCCAGGGCATCACCTGCTGGACAAGCAGGAGCTGAAGTTGCACCATAGGGGGATACTAACACATTGAGGGGGGAGCTGTTCTAGCAGACCTCCACATGTCCAAGAGCATTACAACACCAAGAGAGGTAGTTATGCTACATCCTTGAATATCTTTGAGGCATTAACACTGCATTAGGAGGACAGTTACAGTGGATCCCTCATGCCTTGATGGCACTCTCAGATGAGAAAGGGCACATTAACCTAGACCATTGCACAGCTGGACGGTGGGCAAGACCCCTGTGGAGTCAGACCATTCCTCTGCCAGTCACTGTTCTGCATGAAGGGCCATTGTGTCTACAGAAAGAACTCCAGACCCAGGGCTGAAGTGGAAACCACCCATTCCCCTCTTCATGCCTCCTATAGCTGCTGCTTATGTGCCAACTTTTCCTGCTCTGTGCTTAGGTCTCCAGCTAAAGATTAGATTGATCTACATCACTCTGGGTTGTGAAAAATGTCATGTCCTATGCAATGTAGTTAACCCCTTAGCCCCATTGTAGACGTAGCTAGGTCAACGGAAGAATTCTTTCATCAGCCTAGCTACTGGCCCTCCGAGAGGTGGATGGACCGAAAACCCTCTTCCATCAACGTAGGAGACATCTATACTCCAGCGGCACAGGTGCACCTCCATAGCTATGCTGCTATAGGTGTAGTTCCCCTCAGTGTCTATCATTTAAGGCTTTTTGTGTATTTGTTTTTGGCGGGGGGGGGGGGTGTTAAACTGAATTTCAGGCTAATAGATTCCCAGCCAAGTGAGTGCAGCTCCCTGCCAGCAGCACTGCCTGAGTGACCCAGGCCCATCGGCAACAGCCACAAGACTTATCAGCGTTGCCTGAAAATGATAAAGTGGGGATTCCACCCTGGCTGTCTGGGAACCCAAGGAATGTGTTCCAAGGGGAACAGCTTATCCTCCTGACACAGGGGATTCTGGCCCTGATGGTGGGTGATTTTTCAGAGTCTAGTCTGTGCTGAGCCCTTGACAGTAGGATGCTTTCTCATGGCTTTACTGTTTTGCCTACAGCACCCACATGTGCAGGTGCTAGACAGTGTAACAGAATCCCTATCCAGTAGAACTGGCTAAATCTCCCAGCAGCTCCCATACAACTTGGCTCTTCAATGAGACCATTTCTCAAAGGGATTACATTAGTCATATAGATCAAAGGAGGTCTCAGGTAGGAAGAAGCTTTCCTAACCAGCCATCAACTTGCACATGTTTGATGAGGAATCTACTGCTGGGACAGTTTTCCCTGCAGCTCTCAGGGGCACTAATGGGGAAAAGAGGAGCAAGAAATCCAAGATCACAAGGAGTGTGGGGAAGCAAATAAGGGAGTGGAGGTGTTAGAGAAGCAGAGGGAGTCTGAGATGGGGAGTGTTAGAACTAGGGGGCACATGATTGCGAGGGATTGAGATTGTAAAAGGCTGGGGTGGGTGGGTAAGAAAGGGGGTAGGGGTCAAAGGGAGGGTTGGGAGAGCCCAGGGTCCATGCACGCATGTGGGGCTTTGTTTGTAGGAGAGACCCAAGTCACAGTTAGGTGACCCTTGGCAGGGGCTGGGGTTGGAGGGAAGCTGGGGTAGGGGAGGGAGTCCCTGTGTGGAGAGAGGGGTTGGGGCCTACAGGGGAGCCCTGAGAGCAGGTTAGATAAACTGTATGTGTGTGTTCAGGCTGTCCTGGAGCCCTGTTGGGAGTGGGAGCAGCTGGTGGGTGTCAGGAAGCTGGGACTGGAGGGAAGTATGTGTGTTCAGGAGTGGGGGCTATCCTGGAGCCCTCTGGGGGGCAGCTGGGTGTAAGGGAGGGGGTTGTATGGAAGCCAGGGCTGAGGGTGTGTGTCTTGGGGGAAGGCTGTCCTGGAGCCCTGGGGATTATAGAAGGGGGCTGTAGGGGAGCTGGATGGAGCTCTATGTGTATTTGGGGGGGTGCAGGGAGCTGGTGGATGTAGTAAGGGGCTGCTGGGAAGACTGGGTTGGGGGAGCTGTGTGTATTCAGGAGTGGGGGCTGTCCCAGAGTCCCGGGGGGATCAAGATGTCTGGAGAAGCTCACGAACATGGGTGCCAACCTCAAGGCAGACTGTCAAGAAGCAGGATACAAACCCCAAATTGGTTGTGTGCTCTATCATTAGATTTCACCCACCAAGTAACAAGTATGAACTCTGCAAGCAGTAGAACAACCTTCCCATGGAGTCACACACAGTCCCCTTGGGCAGGCACTCTGGTCTATCTTGCCACCCAGGCAAGGCCGCCTTTGTGATAGATCAGGGGTCGGCAACCTTTCAGAAGTGGTGTGCCGAGTCTTAATTTATTCACTCTAATTTAAGGTTTCGCGTGCCAGTAATACATTTTAACGTTTTTAGAAGGTCTCTTTCTATACGTCTATAATATATAACTTAACTATTGTTGTATGTAAAGTAAATAAGGTTTTTAAAATGTTGAAGAAACTTCATTTAAAATTAAAATAAAATGCAGAGCCCCCCGGACCGGTGGGCAGGACCCGGGCAGTGTGAGTGCCACTGAAAATCAGCTCGTGTGCCGCCTTCGGTTACTTCCAATCCCAAAGGATCAGTCACTTACCCTAAATCAATTGCACCCCAGATCTCTCACCAAAGACAACACTGGTAGTCAATCCTGTAATAGTTAATACATCTTTAGTTAGATTAAGAAAATAAATGAGTTATTTACAAGATTAGCGCAGGTGAATGTAACACACAGTTAGTCTTAGGTTCCAAAAGGTGATAGTAACTGCTATATATGCAAGCTCTCTATGTTCTTTAGGGCTAACCCAAACTAAAAAGCTTGGGGATCCCTTGCTTATACTTAGAAATATTACCCTTTCTGAATGCCAAGCAGCATAGGGATGATAATTTCTCTTTAACAGAACATAAGAACGGCCGTACCGGGTCAGACCAAAGGTCCATCTAGCCCAGTATCTGTCTACCGACAGTGGCCAATACCAGGTGCCCCAGAGGGAGTGAACCTAACAGGCAATGATCAAGTGATCTCTCTCCTGCCATCCATCCCCATCCTCTGACGAACAGAGGCTAGGAACACCATTCTTACCCATCCTGGCTAATAGCCATTTATGGACTTAGCCACCATTAATTTATCCAGTCCCCTTTTAAACATTGTTATAGTCCTAGCCTTTACAACCTCCTCAGGTAAGGAGTTCCACAAGTTGACTGTGCGCTGCGTGAAGAAGAANAACAGGGATTTTTATTCCCTTCCCCCAGCGGTCAAGCCGTGAAGGGATAAGGGCTTGGGCACCATACCCTCTTCATGGGTGTGAAGGAAGCAAACAACAAAGTCTTTTGTCCACTGATGTTCCACAATGGTTTGTCTGGCATCTATAGGCCTTCTTTTATTGGGGAGGAGGAGGTAAGGTAAATAGTATTTAACACTTAATGCTTCTCCCCTGACTGTGGGTTTGACAGTTTTAGCAAACACTTAAATATTACCTTATAACGGGGGGGGGGGAAGATGTTACTAGTAAGATTAAGTAAGCAGCCTACAAGCATTTCACAAAGTCTGAACATTAAACACATTCTTATATCTCTTTTAACAATGGTAACGCACAGACGAGCCAGACTGGTATCCAGCTATGCATTTGTCAATGTTCAGTGGGGCCCAGGGGCCTTAGCAGGAGTTGGCACCTGCTCTGCCAGCATCACAGAGGAGCTGGTGGGTGTAGGAGGGTGCTGTAGGGAAGCTGTGTGTATTCAGGGGTAGGGACTGTGCTGGACCCCGGGGGGGCGGAGAGAGCTGGTGGGTGTAGGGTGGTCTGTAGGGAAGTTGGGGCTGTATGTTCAAGGGAGCAATGTGTGTTGGGGGACTGTAGGGAACTCTGAGTGCTGGGGGACTGCAAGGAAGCTGGGGGGGCTCTGTTCTGGGGGGCAGTAGGGAAGCTGGGAGCTCTGCATGCTGCAGGGCCCTAGGGAAGACAGGACTCGGGGGGGGGGCTCTCAGTGCTGTGGGGCTGTAGGTAAGCTGGGATGGGGGGTCTCGGTGTGCTCAGGGGGCTGTAGGGAAGCAGCCAGGGGGACTCTGTGCTCAGGGAGGGCTGTAGGGAAGAGGGGCTGGGGGCTGTGTTGGGGGACTGTAGGGAAATGGGCCAGGGGGGCTCTGTATATTGGGGGGCTGTAGGGAAATGGGCCAGGGGGCCTCTGTATATTGGGGGGCTGTAGGGAAGCAGGGGGGCTATGTGTGCTCGGGGGGCTGTGGAGAAGTGGGGGGCTCTGTGTGCTCAGGGGGGCTGTGGGGAAGCAGGGGGGCTCTGTGTGATGGGGGGCTGTGGGGAAGTGGTGGGGCTGTGTGATGGGGGCTGTAGGGAAACGGGTGGGCTCGGGGGCTGTGGTGTAGTGGGGGGGCTCTGTGTGATGGGGCTGTGGGGAAGCGAGGGGGGCTCTGTGTGCTCGGGGGTCTGTAGTGAAGTGGGGGGGCTCTGTGTGATGGGGGGCTGTAGGGAAGTGGGGGGGGGCTCTGTGCGCAGCCCCGTGTACGTTGCTGAGGGGAAGCCGCCCGGGAAGGGGGGAGCGGGGCGAGGCCGGGCCGGGCCGCGCTCTCGCTGCCCAGCGAAGCCCCTGGGACGGGGGGCCGCGGGGGCGGAGCCGGAGCCGCCGCCGGAGTTTGCGCTGTAGCCGGGCGGCGCTGGGACCCGGAGAACAAGGGCGAGGGGGACCCACCCCGCGAGAGGCCGGGCCGGCCGCTGTGTTTGAGGGGCTCCGCGCCGGGGCCGAGGGGCGCCGGGCCGGGTGGCCGTGCTGGGAGCCGGGCCTGGTGGCGCTCGGGGTCTGGGGGGCTGCAGGCCTGGTCGGGGCCCGGGCGGGGGGCGCCATGGCGGCCGCCGAGACGAAGATCATCTACCACCTGGACGAGCAGGAGACGCCCTACCTGGTGAAGCTGCCGATCCCGGCCGAGCGGGTCACCCTGGGCGACTTCAAGGGCCTCCTCAACCGGCCCAACTACAAGTTCTACTTCAAGTCTATGGACGATGACTTCGGGTGAGTGGGGGGGCACCCCCGGTACCCCCCATCCCGCCTCTGGGGTGTGCTGGGGGGCACCCCCGGTACCCCCAATCCCGCCTCTGGGGTGTGCTGGGGGGAACCCTCGGCTCCCCCATCCCGCCTTCGGGGTGTGCTGGGGGGCACCCTCGGTACCCCCCATCCCGCCTTCGGGGTGTGCTGGGGGGAACCCTCGGCTCCCCCATCCCGCCTTCGGGGTGTGCTGGGGGGCACCCTCGGTACCCCCCATCCCGCCTCTGGGGTGTGCTGGGGGGAACCCTCGGCTCCCCCATCCCGCCTTCGGGGTGTGCTGGGGGGCACCCTCGGTACCCCCCATCCCGCCTCTGGGGTGTGCTGGGGGGAACCCTCGGCTCCCCCATCCCGCCTTCGGGGTGTGCTGGGGGGCACCCTCGGTACCCCCCATCCCGCCTCTGGGGTGTGCTGGGGGGAACCCTCGGCTCCCCCATCCCGCCTTCGGGGTGTGCTGGGGGGCACCCTCGGTACCCCCCATCCCGCCTCCGGGGTGTGCTGGGGGGAACCCTCGGCTCCCCCATCCCGCCTTCGGGGTGTGCTGGGGGGCACCCTCGGTACCCCCCATCCCGCCTCTGGGGTGTGCTGGGGGGAACCCTCGGCTCCCCCATCCCGCCTTCGGGGTGTGCTGGGGGGCACCCTCGGAACCCCCCATCCCGCCTCTGGGGTGTGCTGGGGGGAACCCTCGGCTCCCCCATCCCGCCTTCGGGGTGTGCTGGGGGGCACCCTCGGTACCCCCCATCCCGCCTCTGGGGTGTGCTGGGGGGAACCCTCGGCTCCCCCATCCCGCCTTCGGGGTGTGCTGGGGGGCACCCTCGGAACCCCCCATCCCGCCTCTGGGGTGTGCTGGGGGGAACCCTCGGTACCCCCCATCCCGCCTCTGGGGTGTGCTGGGGGGAACCCTCGGTACCCCCCATCCCGCCTCTGGGGTGTGCAGGGGGGCACCCTCGGCTCCCCCATCCCGCCTCTGGGGTGTGCTGGGGGGGCACCCCCTGCTCCCCCAATGCCAGGGATCCTAGGACCCTCAAATGTCTATATCTGGGTTAGAAGGTTGGGGGGATTTGTACCTTCTTCCCCCAAATCCTCTCTCATTGTGGGGCTCCATAGTCTAGTTTTTCTGACACCCCCCAACAAACTCTACATCTCTTTAAGGAACCACCAACCATGTAGGCACACGCTTAATTTTCCTATGGAGCCCCTGATCCATTCCTCTCCCCAGGATATTCACATCCCTTCACCCCATTCTGTTATCTCCCTGCATCCTACTCTTTTCCAGTCTCTGGTGAAGATCCCATTTCTGTCTGGGGAGCTCTGCTCCTCCTCTCTTGCAGAGCACCTGCTTGGGAAGGGGTTGCAGGGCCTGTCTTGCTTGTTATTTTTACCTCACAGGGTTCACAGTTTACACTAGAACTTGTGAGGGGGCAACTGGGGCTTGCAAGAGGTCTATAGTTTCATACTCCTCCGAGCTCCTTTCTACTACAGCCAAAGACTGCCCTAGGCTGTGACCTTGTTAGATCTCATAAATTAGAGCCAAGCCCATAAATTGGGCCTGGTTACTGCTTGGATGAGAGTCTTTCAGATAATTACTTTCTCTGCTGAGTCCGTTTTGACGCAAATGCCCCAGTCTGGTGTTAGGTCTGGAGATGACAGCTTTTAGATTAGACTTAGAACCAATGTTGAGCCTATTCATGGTCATGAAAGATTCCTGGCATTTCTCAAATGAGTTGGTATTACCTTTTGTCCAAATTCCAGTTGAGTTAAGTACATTTTCCTGCCCTACCTTCCCTCTGGAATTTCAGTTGTTTGCACTACATATTCTGTGCCTAAATTGTTGTATCCCGTTGTTGGGTACTGCCAAACTGCTGCTGCCTTCCCTTCAGAGGAGGCTGCATTTCAGTGGTGGGTGAAATGATGCTCCATGCATATTGTTTGTAAATAAATGCTTTGGGATCCTTTGAAATGTTGCTCTCAAAATGAATTGAAACCCTTGAGTGCAACACTGCCATATAGGTGGAAAAGTGTCTGCATTTGTCAACCAAGAGTAGTAATAAATAGCAATGTCTCAAGCTGTGGCCAGGGGGTCTGGTGGAAGCTGCAGGAACCTGTGTTAGGCCTGGTCTTATTTCATAGCTTCACTAATGATCCAGAAGAGGAGGCATATGGCAGATTAGTGAAATTTGCAGATGAAGCAAAACAGGGAGGAGCTGCAGATACCAGTGAGGACAGAGAAATGATACAGAGAGAGACCCAGTGAGACTAGAAATGGGCTGAAAATAATAAAACAAGGATCAGCTTGGACAAATGCAGCTCATTCAATGGGGGAGAGGAATAACCCTAAACCTGGATCCTCTTTGGGTGGAAGAAATCTGGAGTGTAGAAGTGGATGAGAGAGACTGAGGGGGTGGGCAGCAAATCAGACAGGAGTCTGCAGTGTGATATGGGGTAAAAAACTGGTCAGTGTGGTTTTGTTTTAGTGCCACGTACTTCTGTGCTGCTGAATAAATCATCTAATTGAGGCTGCAGACGCAGAGGCCTCAAGTTCTGGAGCAGGGAGGGGAGAGTCTCTCTCTGTCTGACTCTGGGGAGAACCCATCTGGAATGTTGCTTTTAGTTCTGGGTACCTGCTCGTTCAGAGAAGTGCAAGGAGAATGATCTGAGGGCTGGAGGGAGACAGTAAGACTGATCCAGCTGTGGAATTGTCTCCAAGGAAGGGCCCGCGGGGGCCCTGTCACTTAAGATGTTTTGGTAACTTCTAAACAGTATACAGGAGGGAATAATCTTCAACTGACCCATGGGGAGGTGGGCTGGCAGGAACCTACTGGGGTCTTGTATCTCCATCTTAGTAAGATGGATGGGGAGGAGAGATCGTTGTAGAAGGGCATGGACACTTACTCTGCCATGTGAGTGACTGAAAAGAATTGCTGTGTGATTGAGATAGAAAGGGGTGGTATTCATGTGCACTTATTACTCTTTGCCAGACAATCTGCCCCTTTTCCCCAGGTTGCCCCTTCCCCCAGCACCTGCAAGGAGGAACATGACTCCTGTGGAGTGAGTCTCCTGAGCCAGCCTGGTTCTGACAGTGGGAGAACTTCTAGAAACTACTTCTTTATGAGGCAGAGGGAATGTTGGAGCCTGAAGGTTCAGTGGCAGCTGGTAACACAGAAAGGGGAAGCCTCCAACTGGGATGGGCCTTGGGCCTTGGCTCTAAGGAGGCAAAACTCCTAGGGAATGAGGGTGAGTTCTCTGCAAGCCGTCTGTCAAGGATGGATGCATTTCACCCTCCCCAGAGTCAGCCAGATTTACCTGCTAATGCAGGCCTGACAATTTCCCCTTCCCTCCTCTGCCCTAAGCTCAGGCCTGATCAACCATCTTTTCCGCCTTTCTCCAGGCAGGACAGCTCTGGCATGGCGTTCCCTTGGGAGCTCCCTTCAGCTCTCCACATCCCAAAGCAGCAGTGCAGCCACTGCCTTAGGCCATGTCTTTGCTATGAGCACTAGGGCAACACAGCTACGGCACTGCAGATATGCCATGGTCATGTGGTAGGGTAGACACTTACTACGGCTCTGGAAGGCACTTTAACGGTAGGTGAGTTGATAGAAGAATTCTTCCATTGATCTGGTCATGTCTTCATTGGGGGTTAGGTCAGCACAGCTACAGTGCCCAGGGGTGTGAACTTTTAGCTATGCCAGCCTAACATTTAACTGTAGACCCGGACTTAGTGTGTGGGATTTTCCTTTATTTTATTTATCTTGTTAACATCTGTTTGCTCTGAGTATCAGGATTGCAGGGAGGCTGATTCAGTGTTTACATCTCCTTGGAAATGTGAACCAGGATTCTCCTTACTGAGTGTGGAGCTGCAGGGGCGATCAGCAGCTATTGCTAGCTAAAGTGCAGGGTACCCAGCCTTGGAATAAGTGAATCCCAGAACGGTATCTTCTGTGGGAAGGGAAGAAACCCAAGAATAATTAATCTTGCAAATTTGGAAGAGGGGAGGGTTAAACAGAGAGGTCGCAACATTTCCTGAGCTAGTCCTCATGGGGAAATGTGTTCATTACCCACCCACAGAGTAGGAGTCTGTTACTGGACTGATGTGACAGCACATACCTGTTACTGGACTGATGTGACAGCAACAAATGGCAATAGAGTCCCCTTGGGTAAGTCAGTTAATCTTTCCGTGCCTCAGTTCTTCATCTGTAAACCAGCAATTATAATACTTGCCTCCCACCCTTTGTTTGTCTTGTCTCTTGAGATTGTAAGATCCTCAGGGCAGGGACTCTTACTTGTGTGTGTCTGTATCTGTGCAGTGCTTAACACAACGGGCCCTGATCTCAGTTGATACCCTGATTTTTTTATTTTTTTTTTATTACTGTATCCATGCAAGGACATGACAAACACCACACCTCCTGAAGCCCCATTGTAGCTTGCCTGGTTATTCAGTAAGGATCTGGATCTCAATAATGTGTGAAAAGGCTCCCCCAAGTTGTCATAGTGAAATGGTGTCTTGCTTTGTGCATCACAAATGCAGGTCTTCTCTGCAGTCTGTGCTATGCACACAGTTGCAACAGTTAAACTAAAGGTGTGATTTTTAAGCCAGTTTATTTAAACTGGTGCAACTCTGTGGCTGCTCTCTTAAATCAATTTAAACCAGGTTTAGATTTTACCTGTAACCAATATAACCAGTTTTAAACCAATAGAAGGATGTCCATGCAGTCCTTGCTCTGGTTTAATTTAAGTAGTCTTTCAAACTCATGCAATTTCTGTGTGTAGGCAAACTCTTAGCAACTGGCTCAAAGGTTTCCGTCTTCTCTCCTCTCCCTAAATCCTTGACTGCCTGAAAGTTTTAATTTTCCCCCTTACTCTGTTTCTTTTTTCTCATAACTCCTGTTGTGCTTAAGGAACTGGTTGGTCTGGGCAATTGATTGTTTTGCTTGTCTCCATTGTGCCTTGCCAACTCTTCTATTCCATTCCATTGCGGTCTCTGGACCTTTGTGATCTCCCCTTTTTTTGGCAGTGATAAGACCGCTCCCATACCCTCTTGTGTTGCATCATTTAAGGGGACACAAGTGATTTGGGATGATGGGGTGCTTCTGCTGCTTCTCCTACTTGTGTTCAGGAGTCGATTCCAACTTTTAACCTCTGAACAGTGGTGAGTGATTTCCAGGTCTCAGCTGGCAAGCGAAAATTGGTATCCAACTAATCACCAGCCTGATAACTAATCCAGGCCTGTTTAATTATCACTCAGCTTTCCAAAGCTGGGTTCAAGGCTGAGATTAGGAGAACTTTCTGGAGACAGAACAAAGCAGGCCCTGCTGGAATTCCCAGCTCGTGGGTCTGACACTGTTGGTATTTGGCGACCTCATCTCGCGCACATGTGCATGGGGAAATGTGTTGATGTCTGCTGAGAGGCTGATTGATTTATTTTGATTGTGGGATCTTTTTGAAATCAGTGCCAGGAGCCTCTGTCTTTCTGGTTGAGAGTGTTTGGAGACAAGGAATGGATCCTAAACTTAATAAGCAGTGTCAATCCCTAAGAAGTGGTGAGCTGCCTCATAGTGTGCCAGCCCTTTGGAGCCTGAGATGATATTTTCTTGTATGCCTAACTTCCTTGTTTGCAGAAGGCTCTTGGCTTTGCCCTGTTCCTGGTGATAGGTGCTGCTGTCACTCAGACTGGATTGCATGCAGGGAGAGGGTGAGAGAGAATCTGTTGACAATGTAAGTGAGCTCACAAGGCTTGGAAGCCTTGTGTGATTCGTTTGCTTACTTATTTCCCTTGTGGTAAGTCTGGGTAAGGGGTAGTGCTTGTCCTGCACCTCTCATCGTCCTCCAGCCAGTGACCTGCTAACTGTGTCCTTACTCATACTGAGGGGTAGGGTGTATGCTGTCCCTGTGGCGTTCAGGGGCTGAGCACAAATCTGTTGTTGAGTCTTTCCTAAGCAGTTAAATTCCCTAATTGAGGAGAAGAGTTGTTCATTCCCTGGATGTCCCCCAATCTGCTGCTGCAAAGACAGGAAGGGCTAAGGGGACAAGACAAATGAGTTTAGTTGAATTGTAGATGCCTGCAGTGCTGGGTACTCTGTGTAGCTCTGCTTAGGACAATTAGACTGACTCAGCCTAGAAATCTTTGTGAAAAAGCACCTGCCTTCTAGGACAGAATTGAGGTGGTTGGCCGATGCCCAGCATATTGACTGGCCCTCCCCCAACCAGGTTATTCCTTGTCAAGCTGATCAGAAAGCTTGAGGTCCTTGGAGGGGAGTGTTCAGCTCTGAGACATGTTCACAGTACGCTCGTCTATTGCAGTCTCTCCTGCTTAGCTGTAAGGGCACAGAGGTCTCCCTGCTGATCAGGTGGGATGGAGTTGCCTGAGTGGGGGCGAATGGTTATTTGAAATGTTTCTCGGGTGTCTGAATGCTGGGCGCTGCACCCACTGACCGGCTGCACTTCCTGCTTTGTAGGCTGCTGAGCACATGGCTAGGGACTGCCAACCTCTCTGTGCTCTTCTGGTGGCAAGTTTCCACACCATTCTCCCCACTGGGGCACCGGTGGCACATAGACACTGGAATTGATCCTAGTCGTGGCTATTGCAGGAGCCTGTTCCCAAGTCGTGGGGGGAGGCAGAGCAAGAGCACCAGGGCTGGGGTGTAACAGATGTGTGTGTGGAGGGTTAGTTGCTGTACTCGCCCCCTGGATGGCATTGCATGTGCCTGCATTGCTGCACCCTCCTGCTCAAACCCAGCTATTAGACTCTGTCGGTGTCCAGCCCTGTCTGTGTTGTGGTTGGCACCATGTTAGCAACCACCATGTTTGATGACACTCGTACCCTGGCTTCTTTGCCAGGGAGAGGTGTTCTGTAAGACAAGCTAGCCAATTTGGGCCCTGTCTACACTACACAAACAAACCTTCACAACACCTACTGAACTTGGTTGCAGCTAATGATGAATTGAAAAGCTGAACACGGACTTCTCGACACAATTCTGATTCCTGAAAAAGTCCAGAAGGTTTTGGTTTTGTTCTGGTGTGGAACATAAACAAGTTTTGGGACCTCAAAAGTTGTCGTGAAATGGAATTGCTGTCCTCTAGCCATCTCTAGGTGCAGCTTAGCTGAGTTCCAGCATGTCTGATCTGGCGTTTGATCTGTGATCATGGCCAAACATAGCCTTGTTCTCTGCCTGAGCTGTCTGCTCTTGGCTGTTACTGTCATGGTTTCAAGCATGGTTCTCTGCCCATCTGCTGAAATATATTCCACTGTATTTAACTCTTGTGTAAACATGGCCCTGCACTCGTGTTTCCCTGAGTTGCTGTATGCTGTCCATCACAAGGTCCTATTTGGTTATGGTGTGGCGAAGTGGGAATTTTCTGTAAATTTTTTTGAAACCTACGTGTGCCTCAGTTTCTCCTGTATTTCACATGGCTACCCAGTGGCGGGGGAAAAGGGACCGTTTGCTCTCAGGGCAGGCTGAGCGAGAGACATGGGTATGAATGTCACCTGTCTGAGCCTGAATGGGTCCTTAAAAAGGACAGGCTGACGCTGACCCCATATCAGTGGAAAATCTGAGAAGACCATGGCAAATCCAGTCACCAGGACATTGACACCTGGCAACTGATGCCCAGAGGGAAAGGGGTTTCCCCACCACTCCGCATGGAAGCTGAGCAAAATCCCCAGCTCGAGAACAAAGCACTGGGAAGGAGTGAGGTGGAGGGATCGGATTTGGCTGTTGGAAGGAGTCGAGCCTCTCACCTGGGAACTGCCCAGGGAGGTCAGACTGAGAGAGACAGAGACAGAGCCTGAACATAGAGTTCATCACAGCTTGGCTGGGCTCTGGGCTAACCAGAATGGGCTTTGAAGGTTAAAGCACAGTCCGTCTCTGGGCTCACCTAAGGACTTCCTAGGCTGTGTCCAATTGACTGATAAACCTGATTTTTTTTGACACTAGGCGTCACTGCAAATACTGGGGGAGGTGCATTAATCCCTGCAGGGTGGACAAGTCTCTACCAGGGTCTGTCTCAGCTGGACTCTCTGGACGGAGCTCACAGGGTGAAGCAGGAGGGCTGGAGCCCCAGACGTTCAGTCTAGGAGGTGGTGAGGCCTTCCCCGAAGGAAGAGTGATACCCCTTGGGAGTCTGGCACATTGAAGGGATTCCTCCCAGAGACTGTTCTAAAGCTGAGGGCATAGCACCAATCCTGTGGATCTGAGACATATGGTTCTGCCAGAAAGGGTGTTTTCTGTACTCAACATTAAATTGGCTTCAGTTCCTGACTCCGTTTTCTGAGCTCAGTGGTCTGCCAGTGGCTTTCAGTGACAGCAGGGTCTAGTGCTCCGAGTGAAGGAAAGAGGCCTCATGCACGTCGCGGCCTGCCAGGGAACATGTGAGGCTTTGGTGGGGGGTATCTCTGGCTTCTGTGGTCAGGACAATGAGTGCCCTCCCCGAGTGCTCACTGGAAGAATATGAAACTGTTGGTTTTCTGGTTTACTTTTGCCTCTTGTCCTATTAGTGAGCTAATGATGACAGTATGGCAGCCATTGTTCGGTCTTCTGGTTTCCATTTAAAATAAATGTTTGAGAGTCTCATTTTGAAGTTGGCAGAGCTCCATTCCACACGGGGCCCTTCGCTCCCTTTGTAGCCCGGCTGCCTTTCAGCGATGTGTCTGGGTGGTACTGCTTGGGGACAATGTTAGTGTCCCTTTTGCCGGGAGCAGCCAGGGGGTGGGATTGCCAGGGAATTAGTGTTGTTGGCTGGCTTGGAGTTGGGGAAGCAGATGGTGGTAGATCGTGTCCCTCATGGCTCAGAATGCTGAGCCCCCACTAGTTCTCCTCAAGCTTAGCTCCCATGTACATGACCTGTTTGCCCTTGGATTCCCCACCTGCTCTCATCTCATTGGGAGCTCTGTGATTCGTCTCCGTTGCAGTGTCCAGTCCAGTGACTGTGGTCATATATTGTTGTAATGGCTGTATTGTCATCCTCCCAGAGGACTGGCTGTGCACCTCCCAGAGGACTGGCTAATTTCTGTCTCTGATGAGGGCTTGTCCTGACCTAGGCAGTCGCTGAACTGGTGCCATGTGCTCCCTCC
This sequence comes from Platysternon megacephalum, assembly GCA_003942145.1. Lineage (NCBI taxonomy): Eukaryota > Metazoa > Chordata > Testudines > Platysternidae > Platysternon > Platysternon megacephalum. The sequence continues at coordinate 285,760 of QXTE01000348.1, forward strand.
CCAGAGACTAGGGCATAGCTGTGCAAACACTAAGAAACAAGCTTTGCTCAGTCCTGCGGATCCCCAGGAGGCTGACAGGACCAAATGTGTTTGAGCTGCAGCATTCTGGCCCAGAGCCCTCTTGAGCTATGGAAGCTGATGTGCAGAGCTTGGCTTGATATTGCTCAGCCAGGAGGGAAGGGGAGTGCGAAAAGGAGTCTCTGTGTGGACAGAGGTGTGAGTCCCCCAGTAGCTCTTTCTTCATAGTTGTGCTTGGTTTCCAAAAACCAGCCCCTTTTTCTAGACAGTCAGGCCATACGCCTTTCTCTTTAGCTATGTAGAGCACATTGTTAAAGCTCCTTGTGTCCTTTCTGAGGCTTCTGTGATGTAGGTTAGCGGGAGCCCTCCTGTGTAGCTGTTGAGGGTGGTGGGAAAGGGCTATGCAACTGATGGGATGTTTCAGTTTATGCAGGGGATGCTCCTGGAATGAGAGAATCGGTTCGATCCTGCTGATCCTTCACCTCCCCTGCCCCTGAGCTAGCCTTGGCTGCATCCAGTGTAAACATGCAAGAGAACACAGCAGTGTCCTGGGCCAGGGCATTGCTTTTACCTGACTCTTTGTGAAAGCCCCTGCAGGACAGCTGGGCTTGGGTTAGTTTGGTTTGTAGAATGCTATGCAAGCTGCTGATGTGGACATTGCCTGTGTGTTGCCTAGTCCTCTGTGCACACTGGATGCTGTTTGGGCTGCATGGAGGCTTATCTGATGGGGTGACAGCCAGAACCCTGTTTGGTGTTTCCAATTGATTCCCTCCTCTTTCCCCTCCCACCCTCTTGTTTGTTAGTTGGAGGCTGCTTCCATGACCTTTGCTATCTGGCTGGTGGTTTTCTGGAGTGTGTAGCGGGGTGGGTCTGGCTGCAACATCATGTGATCCCAGCCCTCATGGCTTGTTGTTCAGATGGAACACGTGAACCCCATCATTTCATTGGGGAGGGGGAAGTGTTAGACAAGACTTTGTTGGAAGCTACTGACCATAGTACAGTTTTCAGATCAATTCTCCCCAACACATTTTTGGGGCACTTGGAGCCGGATCTGATTGGGGGGGTTGGGCCAATCTCTCAGCTATTTTGTCTCCATAGCAAAACCTTCCACTCCCTCTGACCACGTCTACAAGAGAGGTCCCAATTATTATTCTTGTTTATAGAGTGCGCCAGTGTGCTCTGTACTGTGTGCTCCATCCCTGCCTCAAAGGACTCTCAGGCTAAGCAGTCAAGAGCTTTGGTGACTCGCAGACGAGACATATTGGCATCTTCCTGAGCTTCCTTCCTGCTGCTCTCAGGCTCTTGGTCTGGCTTTTCTCTCTCTCCAGCCTTGTGATGTTGTGACTGTGATAATTACAATGGGCCAGCGCAGCTAGGAGCTAAGCTGCTCTGGTAGCTTTGGCAGGCACAGAGTTGGAGCCGGGCTCTTCTCCCCTGGGATCACTGGGCTCACAGTTATACAGGCAGTATTGTTTGGTGTTGGAACAATTATGATTTTATATCAGTTACTTTTTAGATTGGGGGGGGAAAAATTCCCTAGGACTGCCCCATCGTGGGTCAAGTCTCCAGGGCAGTGGGAGCAGCATTCAGTCAGTGTGTCATACTGGCTGGGCTTTGAATTCGTTGTCCCCTCTCTGCTCTGCCTTGCTGGCCAAGATGTAAGTAAAACTACAATGAATTTCTGTAATAATGACTGAACTGGCAGAAAAGAATCAAGCTTGTTGGCCCTGGCGTTACAGGCCGGATCCGAGCTGCACTTAAGCTTTAAATCCCTGGGAGGGAACAGGCTTCCTCATGCCCCCCAGGGTACAGCCATTGGCTTCCCCATAGAGAACAGCTGCTAGGAGAGAACTAGCAGCAGCCCTGTCTGGGAAAGTCTTTCCTCTCAGCTGACTTCTGGATCTGCCCTTGCAGTGCTGAGAAGAGCGTCTGCTGAATGACCTCCCTCTTTGTTGCCAGCTGTCTCAGTGGCTCATGGGGAGTGCTGGGTGTGAATGAGGCAGGCTGTGTTTGGGTTTCTCTGTTCTCTGATGCCCAGCAGCTGCTGCCGTACGCACTAGTCTACCTCAGAGATGAGTCTAAGGGCCAGTCAAACAGGATTGCATTCTGGGAGCTGTGTCACAGGCTTGGACTACAATGGAGAGGACGTTTGTGCTGAAAGCGTAGGCCTAAGAGTCGGGTGCCCTGGATTTTGTTCTCAGCATTGCCACCAATTTACTGACTTTGGCCAAGACACTTCCCTTTTGTGTGCCTTAGAGTCCCCCTCTGTAACATTGGAGTAATACTGACCTACTTTATTGGGCTAGAGATTAGTGTTTGGATAGTGCTTTAAGATCCTTGGCTGGGATGTGCTGAGAAAGGGCCAGGTCTTATTCTAGCCTCATGGGGTGAATTCCAGAGGGATTTATTGTACAGACAAGGTTCCTCCTGAGTTGTTACTAATGTGGGTATCCTAAGGACTTTGCTAGGATTTCTGATGGAATTCTTTCCTAAACTGGCCCCTTGTGATGTCAGCTGTAAATCCAACCACTTCAGGCTCTGTAGTGAGTACCAGGGACTGAAGAGAGAGCACAGAAGCTAGCAATGAAAAAGGCCTGTGGGTGTGAGCTCATCTAGGCCTTGTCTTCTCTAGGGAAAAAAGTGTTTTATTTTCACCATTCATGTTTACCTCTGCCTGTTAACACGTGTTAAAACTACAACTGCCTTGTCCATAACTTTACCAGGTTAGTTACTATCAGTGCTTAATTTGTAATGAAAGAGGTGCCGGGTCTCAAGCAATATTTTTACTTTCATAACTGATGTGTCGAGCATCAGTGCCGGGGTTACGAACTGCCAAGCCTAGAGGTGCAAATTAAGCCCTGGTTACCATCTGTTAGCAAAACCCACTTTTTTCTTAGTGTGGATGCACCCCCAGTCTGGCTTGCAGACACTGGGGCAGTTTTATTCTTTAATGCACTTTTTCTAGTGTTTTGCCCCAGTCTAGTTTTAAATGTCTGAAGCAGTTGGACTTCCACCTCTTTTCTAGGAAAATGATTTTCTCAGGCAGGTTTCTCTCCTGACAGCGTTCTTGCTGATTGCCTGTATTATTCCTTTTCTTAATAACATCCTCTTTGTCCTACCTACACTCCACTGTCTTCCCCTGAATAGCTTTCAGTGTCCAGGAGGCTAATAGCAAATCACTGTACCTGTGACTCAGTTGTCCTGTGGGTAATGCATACGTGGGCAAACCAAACTGTTCGCTGTTGGGGATTCTTATGCTGTTTGGGAGGAGAGTATCTCATGCACCTATCGTACAATGAATCCTGCAGGGCAGCTTCTAGTCTACCCTTTTGTTTTCATTGCACAGTGTCCGAGTCATTAAATAGCTGGGGGGTAATGTGCAAAATATTGCAATAAGTGTGACTTTGGTACTTGATGTGATCGCCAGTTTGGTGGCAAAGCAGAGAAGGTCACTAGGGTGCTAGTCATTGTGGTAGCTGACTCATCCTTGTGTTACTTAGACCTTCCTAACGCAACCTCTCCACTCCCACAAGTGAAACAGACTAGGCCAGGAGATGCCTTCATTGTAGTATGGTAGAGGGACTTGCATTATAGATACATTTTCAGATACATACAACTTTCTCCCCAAGGGACCCTCTTGGATAAGATTTCTCATGTTAGCTGAAGCTAACATGAGAAATGCTGATAGGGTGGGAGAAGGTCGAGACAAACAAAATCCTATTTCCCCCCCCCCCCCCCCCCCCCCCNGGTCAAGAATCAAGGTGTATGTGTGACCCAATTCAGCTGCCTTTTTATGCACAGATATCTTTAATCTGGGCCCTTTTGAATCTTCTAGTCCCCCCCAGTTGACACAACCCTCCATGTGGCCAATGCCTTGGGCTGTGCTAAGTATGGGGAAATTGCCTGCTGCTTGTGTGCTCTTAGTGAGATGTAGAGTTCACATGCATCTGAGCTGAGATGTGCACAGTAGTCATATGCCTGTGTTGCTATGTGATCCCGTATGGATCTCCCAGTCTCACAAATGCGTTGTTATAAAGCGCTCCCAGTGACTTAACTGCGGGGCAAGGAGACACATTCCATGCAAATAAGAACAGCCATACTGGGTCAGACCAAAGGTCCATCAAGCCCAGTATCCTGTCCTCGGACAGTGGCCAATGGCAGGTGCCCCAAAGGGAATGAACAGACAGGTTATCATCAAGTGATCCATGCCCTGTCGCCCATTCCCAGCTTCTGAGAAACAGAGGCTAGGGACACCATTCCTGCCCATTCTGGCTAATAGCCATTGATGGACCTATCTTCCATGAATCTATCTAGCTCCCTTTTGAACCCCGTTATAGTATTGGCCTTCACAACACCCTCTGGCAAGGAGTTCCAGAGGTTGACAGTGCGTTGCATGAAAAAATATTTTCTTGTGTTTGTTTTAAACCTGCTACCTATTAATTTCATTTTGTGGCCCCTTGTTCTTGTATTATGAGAAGGAGTAAATATCACTTCCTTATTTACTTTCTCTATACCACTCATGATTTTATAGACCTCTATCATATCCCCCCGTAGTTGCCTCTTTTCCAAGCTGAAAAGTCACAGTCTTATTAATCTCTCCTCAAACGGAAGCCGTTCTATACCCCTAATCATTTTTGTTGCCCTTTTCTGAACCTTTTCCAATTCCAATATATCTTTTTTGAGATGGGGCGGCCACATCTGCACTCAGTATTCAAGGTATGGGCATACCATGGATTTATATAGAGGCAATATGATATTTATCTATCCCTTTCTTGATGATTCCCAACATTCTGTTTGCTTTTTTGTCTGCCGCACTGCACATTGAGTGGATGTTTTCAGAGAACTATCCGCAATGACTCCAAGATCTCTTTCTTGAGTGGTAACAGCTAATTTAGACCCCATCATTGTATATGTATAGTTAGGATTATGTTTTCCAATGTGCATTACTTTGCATTCATCAACATTAAATTTCATCTGCCATTTTGTTGCCCAGTCACCCAGTTTTGTGAAATGCTATATTAATGCTTCAATACGGCTAAGAGTGAGAAAAGTGAAAGTCTTGGGTCACATAACAACTTTGCCCATCCTGCAGATACACTGGGGCAGGAAGTGGATCTGTTGCTGAACGTAATTATCAGCAATGGGCCACTCTGAAGTGGTGTTGGAAAAGGTTTAACTAACTGCTAGTGTAACCACTTTTCAACACTGCTACAGAACTCAGAATTCTGTTGTTTATTCACATAATAGCTGCAGCTTGGGTAGCAGCAGGGCAAGTCCTACCACCTTCCACTGTGTCTTCACCCTGCTCTGGAGAGACCGCTACAGGATTGGGCCCTGGCAACCTAGATTTGCTGAGACTGCCAAGAGGAGGACCAATTAGTGCCAGTTGTGACAGTGAGCCAAGAGAAGCAAAGGAGCCAAAGCAGAATGACTTTAATTTTGAGAACAGCCTGGGAAGGGGTGGGGCTGCTGGGACTTTCCCTGTCCTGCACATTTGGCTAAGCTGCTGCTTGGAGCAGTATGCCATCTCCTTGGGGAGTGGTTGACTTGACTCTGGTCAGTGTTAGTTTTGTTCTGTGACTTGCTCGCTCTCTGGGTCTCGCAGTCCCAGCTCAGCCTCTTTCTTACTAGGTAGGATCAGAGCATCTTTTTCTTTTCTTCTTCTTCCAGTTGCCAAAACCAGTGTCCCCTTCCTTTCTGTTGCGCTTCCCTGGACCCCAAGGTCTGGTGTTTGCTTGGCACTGGGAGTAGTGCAGAGGGCAGGACTAAACCAAGAGACATTGATTTGTCTGGAAAATAATCTTTTTTATGGTGGCCCTGCTGAGAAGCCATGTCTGTCCTACAGCAGGTACATTGCTCTAGTGCTGGGCCCAGGCTCTAGGGAAGAGCCTGAGAAATGGCTGGATTTAGTATAAAATGCTCGTAAGATCTGTCCCNATGGGCATACCATGGATTTATATAGAGGCAATATGATATTTATCTATCCCTTTCTTGATGATTCCCAACATTCTGTTTGCTTTTTTGTCTGCCGCACTGCACATTGAGTGGATGTTTTCAGAGAACTATCCGCAATGACTCCAAGATGTCTTTCTTGAGTGGTAACAGCTAATTTAGACCCCTTCATTGTATATGTATAGTTAGGATTATGTTTTCCAATGTGCATTACTTTGCATTTATCAACATTAAATTTCATCTGCCATTTTGTTGCCCAGTCACCCAGTTTTGTGAAATGCTATATTAATGCTTCAATACGGCTAAGAGTGAGAAAAGTGAAAGTCTTGGGTCACATAACAACTTTGCCCATCCTGCAGATACACTGGGGCAGGAAGTGGATCTGTTGCTGAACGTAATTATCAGCAATGGGCCACTCTGAAGTGGTGTTGGAAAAGGTTTAACTAACTGCTAGTGTAACCACTTTTCAACACTGCTACAGAACTCAGAATTCTGTTGTTTATTCACATAATAGCTGCAGCTTGGGTAGCAGCAGGGCAAGTCCTACCACCTTCCACTGTGTCTTCACCCTGCTCTGGAGAGACCGCTACAGGATTGGGCCCTGGCAACCTAGATTTGCTGAGACTGCCAAGAGGAGGACCAATTAGTGCCAGTTGTGACAGTGAGCCAAGAGAAGCAAAGGAGCCAAAGCAGAATGACTTTAATTTTGAGAACAGCCTGGGAAGGGGTGGGGCTGCTGGGACTTTCCCTGTCCTGCACATTTGGCTAAGCTGCTGCTTGGAGCAGTATGCCATCTCCTTGGGGAGTGGTTGACTTGACTCTGGTCAGTGTTAGTTTTGTTCTGTGACTTGCTCGCTCTCTGGGTCTCGCAGTCCCAGCTCAGCCTCTTTCTTACTAGGTAGGATCAGAGCATCTTTTTCTTTTCTTCTTCTTCCAGTTGCCAAAACCAGTGTCCCCTTCCTTTCTGTTGCGCTTCCCTGGACCCCAAGGTCTGGTGTTTGCTTGGCACTGGGAGTAGTGCAGAGGGCAGGACTAAACCAAGAGACATTGATTTGTCTGGAAAATAATCTTTTTTATGGTGGCCCTGCTGAGAAGCCATGTCTGTCCTACAGCAGGTACATTGCTCTAGTGCTGGGCCCAGGCTCTAGGGAAGAGCCTGAGAAATGGCTGGATTTAGTATAAAATGCTCGTAAGATCTGTCCCATTCAGTATTCGTTCTGGGAATTTCTTGCAACTTCCTCTGAAACATCTGTACTGGCCACTGTTGGAGATAGGAGACCAGGCTAGCTGGTCCAGTGCTCTGGTCTGTCCGTTCCTATACTGCATGCCTCCTCTCACAGTAGACAGGTGTATTTCTGTAACTGTCTCCTTGCAGGTTGATCATTCCAGCCGCATTGTTTTTGTTGCTTTTCTCTGAATTCTTTCCAGTTTGCTGACATTTGTCTGGTGGACACACTATACTAGGCGTGTGATTTCCTCCTTCCCTGCTTGGCTCTGGTGCAGAGGAGTTGTCCAGTAATTGCTCCAGCTGTGGTTGGAAATAGTTCTCAAGCTGGCTCTCGCTCTCCTCCCCTGCATCTGAGCTCTGTAGGGAATTGGTGTAACTGCTCGCCCTCCCTTCCCCCAAAAGGTATGCTGGGATGTAGAGTCCAGGATCCATGACTATCCAGTTGTTTCTTAAGCCATCATCTGCAGCTGCCCTGGCCTTACTTTTGGAAAGGGACGCATCCACTTTGTGGGGTTCCTTCTGTCATTGTCTGGGGCTAATGCTTTGTCATACTATAAAAGGAGGTGATTTGGTGCTTGTTTTTGACTCCCCTGTTGGCTTTGCAGAGGCTGTCTGCGTGGGCACAGAGTGCCCTGGTCAGGAGAGAAGTTGCTGTTGATAGTCCCACAGGCCATCTGGAGACTTTGTGAGTCTGTGGAGAAAAGGGCACAGGATTCTGACTCTCCCCACAGCTGCCCCTCTCTGTCCTTACAGGGCATTTCATTGGAAATGGGAGCAGGGTGTAGAAGGAACATAGCTGCTGATCTGAAGTGATGTGTTTGGGAAAGAGCCTGTGTGAAATTCGTGTGCTAGGGCTGAGAAACATGACTTTGTCCTTTAGATGCTGCTTCAAATGAAATAGCCATCAAGGCCCAAGAATGGAGCTTTCTAGTTGCTCCCACATGAGCAGAAGCCAGTGCTGTTTCCTTACTGTAGGAAGCGGAGGTGCCCCATCAGTGGGTGCACTGCCTGCCATTGTCCAGCCCAGCATCCCATATGGAGTCATCCTCATCCTGGCCTCAGAGGCCTATGGGTAGAACTCCCAACCTCACCCACACTGCCCTTGCTTTACAAGCCCCTCTGGGCAGCTGCACCGTGGGAAGCCGTGGGGGCTGACACTACTGGAATCTTCCGACCTAGAGTCTGATTAGAAAGGTTGTGCCTTCTCCTTCATCCTGAGTGTCTTGTGTTTGGGTTTCCCCCTCCCCCCCTTCCACTGTTGGAGCAGTGAGAGGACAGTAGGCGATGGTCGGTGACAGTTTTCCCTCTAATTTTCCCCACGCATGTGCGGAAAGAATTTTGTTATGTGTACCAATATGGAGGTGATGTGTCACACATCGCCTCTGTATTGGTGCACATAACAAAATTCATGTGGCAGGGGTGGGGCCGAGGGGTTCAGAATGTGGGAGGGGTCTCAGGGCTGGGGCAGAGGGTTGGGGTGCAGATGGTGAGGGCTCTGGGTCTAGAGTGGGGCCGGGGATAAGGGGTTTGGGGTGCAGGCTGTCCCGGGGCTATGGCGGGGAGATAGGATTCCCGCCCAGCTCTCTCTCCCCGCAGCAGCACCTGGGCTGGGGGGGGAGAGGTGCCTCTCCCCACCTTGGCAGTTCTGGGCTTGGGGCCGCAGGATAGGCACCTCTTCCCTGACTGGGGCTGGGCTGGGTTGGGCCTCGGCGAGGGGCACCTCTGCAAGGGCTGGACTAGGTTGGGGCCGGGGGAAGGGCGCCTCTCCCCTGGCCGCGGCAGGTCCGTGGCTGGGCTGGGGCTGGTGGGGAGAGGCGCCTCTCTCTGCCGCAGCCCTGAGCGCCTGCACGGCGCTAAATAGGCTGCTATGCGGCTGCGAAGCTTAGATGGAACTTAGGTCGGTGACATGAGGCAAGGGTGTAGTCAGAGGCAATTTTGTTGCCTCCCCTGCCCCGGGCAGACCTGTTGGTGGTGGTGGTGGTGGGGATAAATCCAGTGAATATTTACCCTCCTCTCAAGAAATGTCTGCCCAGGACTCAAACGTGATTGGAGGTGATTTTGTGCCTTACCAGTTCTGCTCTGCGAGGAGGCTGCGCTGTTGACTGGTCCAGGAATATGGGCTGAGAACAAAGGGGCTGTGCTGGGCCTGTTGTGCGGAGAGGCCAGGAGGAGGGGGGTGCTGGTGAGCGAATTGTTTTGTGGTGACTCCCTTGTTCCCCAGGTCTGGAGGTTGAGTTGCTCAGATCCCCCCTTCTCCCTCCTTGCTCTCCTGCTGCGTTGATGCTTTTCCAGGAATGAGCTGTTCTGCTAACCCAGCACATTCCACAGCATCAGCATTTTTTTGGCAGGAGCTTTGCCTGCTGTTAAGAAAGAGCTAGGGCTGGCTGGGCTTCTCTTTTCCAAAGGCCAAGGAAGAAGGGCCTCATCCCGCCGGCTACATTGCACACACGGGCTCATTGGTCTTCTCATCCCTGTCTGCTACACTACACATGCTGGCAGTGGTGGGAGTCTCCGATGCCTTTGTTGCAGTATCCCTCCACATCTCTGGGGGGCTCTTTGCACCTCCTTGCTTTGATGTTTTCCTTGTTTCTCATTTTAACCCCTGTAAGATCCCAGGCCCTGCAGGTGAGAACAGAGAGCGTGTTACGTTCTCAGGCAGCCTGGAAAACAGTGACGTATTGGTAGAACTGCAGGGATTCCACAGAGAGCTCATTAACGAGATACTAAATAAGAATGTGAAGTACACCGGATTCATTGTAACCACTGGGTTCGCTACTGCCATTGGCCCAGTAGATCTTTCCTTCCATCTAACTGGCTAGTCCCTGCTTTTTCCTCCGCATTCCAGTGGGAGCTGAGCTCTGTTCTGCTTGACACCATCAGATCATCAAGCTGGCAATTCCTGTTGGATAGTTAGTTGGTACGTTGGTGAGTTTCTTCTCTCGTCTATCAGCAAGTGTTGCAAGGGGAGTTGACACTAGGGTGACCAGATGTCCCGATTTTATAGGGACAGTCCCGATTTTGGGGTCTTTTTCTTATATAGTTTCCTATTACCCCCACCCCCTGTCCCGATTTTTCACACTTGCTGTCTGGTCACCCTAGTTGACACCCAGGTACTACAGTGATGGGTGCTGTATAGTGTGCTTAATCCCTAGGTTCGTATCTTTGGTTTTGCTGTGGCGTCTCCCAGCTGCTTGGATCCAAATGGAGCTGAGCAGCACTGTTGGCCAGGCCCTGTTGTTTTTGCTTGCCACCCCCACCATTAAGATGAACCTTAAACGCCACCTTTGGATTGTGCTTAGCCCACCCTGAAATACATCCGTCTCCTTTCAGTTGCAGCTTCTCTGAACCAGTTTTCCCTCAGCAGGAGCCCAGCTTTCAGTCCTGAGTGTGTTGCTATGTCTGCTGGCTTGCCCAAGGTTTCCTGAATTTGTCTGTAGGGAGTTTTTTACCCAGAGGCCCTTCATTCATTCCCCCAGTGTGGTCCCTTTAGGCTTATCTGCTACCCTTGTGGTTGACCTTGTAGACTAGCTCATTCTGCCCCAATGAGTTGAAGCTGCTTGGATTACAGGAGTGGGGAGATGGGTTTATTTTTAGTTGGGGTGTTTCCTTTTGCCCCAGCCAGAGGGAATGAAAGTGGCTTTGAACCTTCAGAGGCCTGGAGAATGGCTCCTTTGATGGCTTCTCTAAACATTGTTGTGGGGGTGGATGCCAGAGGTGTCTGCTGGGCAGGGCAAAATTAATTAATGTGGAAATGCCTCTGTGTCTCCTGCAGTTTTCTCCCCAGCTTCCTGTGTCTGTTCAGACTGACAGGTCTGTGGAGCTTGTTTGCAGGGCAGCTCCTACAGCAAGATGGTTACTCTGGCAGCTCGCAGAGATCCAGGTGGGAGAGGCCACTGTGGGTCTTCGGCTTAATTTGATTTCTGGGTCTCATGCTTAGTTTAGCTGGTGCTAGACAGGCCTCTGAGGTCAGTTGGTTATTTCCAAATCCTGTTCCTTCCGCATCCCTGGGCTGGATCAACTCTCAATCCTGGGTGGGGTGGGGTGGCATGGAAGTGGGTGCCCTCTTCACTGAGCACAAATCCAGCAGGAGCTGAATGTCTCTGCTAACTCCAGCTCTGGGACATAGGGCCTGAGCTGGTTTCTTTTCCAATCATTGAAAGGGCCTTTCTAAGGCTTGAGTGTCTGTCTAGGGCAGAGAAATCATAACAGGAACCATCTTCTTATTGTGTGTACGGTGCCTAGTTCGGTTTGGCCCCGATCCCTAACCAGGACCTTTACACTATATTGCAGTATAATAATAGGTGCCTTGACAAGGCCTCATGACTGCAGTGATGTGGAGCGGGCCAAAGGAGCTCGCTAGGAGCAGGGAACTATAAAGAACCTGTCCAACAGTGACAAAGGAACAGTGAGTGACCAAGGCTTCATTGAAGTGCTCAGCCCCTTAGGCTGGGGAGAATTTCACCCCCCCCTTTGCCTGTTCTCAGTTTGAAGGAGTCATGGCCCTGAGTAGCCTTGCTGGAAAAAATTCTGCACGACTGATTCCTTAGATTCCAAGGTCACAAGGGACCATTGTGATCATCTAGTGTGATCACCTGTATAAAACCGGCCACAGAACTTCCCCACAGTAATTCCTTTTTAATACAGCATATCTGAGAGGGCGTGGGAGGGAAGTTGTTACAGTTGGGTATGCGCATGTTCAGTCTTTTGCTCCTTCACTGACTCCATTACTTCCCTTAGCAATAGGAGCACCAGGTGGTGAGACTGTTGAGTTGGCAGGCCAAAAATGGCAGGGCCTGGTGATGTGCTTTAGTTCCTGGGTGTGGCTTTCCCTGCTGCCTCTGTGAGCAAGCAGTGAAACAAAACGTGCTCTCTGAAGACTCCTTGTAAAGTTCACTTTATGACTTATGCAGGAGAACAGATGACAGGTGCCTGCTATGGCACTGTGTTATTGTAGGGTCCCAGTTTAGCAGATCAGTTGCTTTACAATCCTTGCTTCCCAAAAACCTCAAACGAAGGCAATTGTGTGATGAAGTTCTCAGCAGCACATTGGGACCAGGTGATGGAGACACTTGAGGACAGCCGGGGTACAGTATACTGCCTTCTGAGAGGGAAGGCTCAAGGGAGCTGGAGTGCAGTTGAGTCTGTAAGCTCCTCGTGGGATGAAATTGGAATGCCGAGGAAGATATTGCTCGTGGGGGCTTGGGAAAGGAGTTTGAAGGGGAGGTGACAATCTCATCTTGTGCTCCTAGAGCCCTTCTCACCCCAGCATGCCTTACAGACTTAGTGCACGTGCGTCTCCCAGCCATAAAATGTAGTTTAGTTGGAGGTTGTCTCAGTTACTTAAGTGGAAGACCCTTCAGAGAGAATGTTGGTCTTTCAAGGAATACAAATGTTACCTGAAAATGCAGTCAGTCAACAAAACATCCTTTTCTCTGTCCCGGTCCCCTCCATCCCATACACCATCATGCACCTGCTGATGCACATGGGGTGAAGACATGTTGATGGAGTTTTTGATTGACTCCGGGAAGCCCCTGGTTTATGACTGCAGACTTCTCAAATCCCCTAAGCCTATCTGATGCACATAGTTTGTCCCTGGAGATGAGGGCCTCTGTATCTGATACACAAGTGTGATCGCTGGCATGCAAACGCCCTGATTTGGGATCCAGCCTTTCAGAGGGTGATAACCCACGTACAACAGCATTATGTCTGGGCTTGATCTCTGAGGACATTTCACGTTTGAAATGCCATCTTTTTTCAGGAATTGCCCTACATAATTGTCCTCATTAGGTGATCTTTTCTGGTAAAGAGATGTCACAGCCTGTTTCTTTTTGGCAACAGCATTTGGCCTTGCAGAAGAAACTGAGGAGGATTTATCTGTAGTGATAAGGGCTGCAATATTTTGGTATAAATGCACAATTACTCTAGTTATTCAGCACCATTAACCTGCATGGTGGTTGAGAGACAAGACCTGGTTCCTGCCCTAAAGAGCCTATGCTATAGATGTGGAGAGCTAAATCACATTTCAGTTTTTTTAGTCACTGAAGCATGTGGTGGTGGTGTTAAAGGACAGGATCGTCTCCTGGTTTTCAGTTGGGTGAGTTTTCATATTGGGGCAGAGTTAATGTTATGTGGAGGATCTAAGCTGTGCACCTTACTTTCTGATGATTGGGGTTTTGTAATGTAAGGATCATAGAATCATAGAATCTCAGGGTTGGAAGGGACCTCAGAAGGTCATCTAGTCCAACCCCCTGCTCAAAGCAGGACCAAACCCAACTAAATCAGCCCAGCCAGGGCTTTGTCAAGCCTGACCTTAAAAACCTCTAAGGAAGGAGATTCCACTACCTCCCTAGGTAACCCATTCCAGTTCTTCACCACCCTACTAGTGAAAAAGTTTTTCCTAATGTCCAACCTAAACCTCCCCCTCTGCAACTTGAGACCATTACTCCTTGTTCTGTCATCTTCTATCACTGAGAACAGTCTAGATCCATCCTCTTTGGAACCCCCTTTCAGGTAGTGCTCAACATTGAGTTCTTGCCTTTCTGATGTTTGAGAAAATGCCACTGTTCTGTGAAGGGTTTTTCCTTAAACTAAATTAAGCTTTTTGCCTATGAATTTCCTTACATTAAAAAAAAAAAAAAAAAGCGCCCTCTGATCTCACTATTCTGAAGTTTTTCCTGATCTTCAGCCTGAAACTGCCATTGCTGAATTGAATCTCCTAGCTCCCTGCCTTACTCTTGAGGAATTCCTTTCCATCCTTGGTATTTACATGCCTCAGATGCTTGGTGATTGAATTATTGCCCCCTCTTCCCTTCTCAACCTCTTCCCCACCCCCCAAACTATGCGGATTTTGGATTTCTGATCTCTTCCCCAATAAGTGAGTCCTCGTCTGCTCTTGATAATTTCTATGGCTTTTCTCTGAACTTTCTTCAGTTTGTCATTATCTTTCTGATAATGAGGCTTCAGAAGTGAACACGATGCTGGATGGGGTCAGGGAGTCTATCCCCTGTGTGCCCCAGGATATTGCTGTATACACAGCTCAAAACTGCATATCCAGAGCTAGCTACTCTCACCCCCAGGCTTCTCGAATGCTTCGGGGTTTCTCCTTCCCACTGAATCTCTCTCTCTTTTGCCAGATGCATTAGCTTTCCTGCGCATCCCCCGTAGCCAGTGGGCCCTGTCTAGGAGAGCCCTGGGCTGGAGTGACTCCCATAGCTCCCCCATAGCCAGCACTGCTGTGCCAGCGGGAGGTACTGCAGGGAAATGGGAGAGGCTAGACTCAAGCAGCTGCGTTGGAGGCTAACTGGAAGTGGCTCTGCAGCCCAGAGGCTCCATCAGGGACACAGGCTAGCAGTCTCCACGTATGTGTTTGATTTCAGCTGCCTCCTCTCCCCCTGCCCCATTCCTGCTACCTTCCCCTCACCCCCATCCATCCTGCTGTAATATATGAAATCCCCTGTGCTTGTGAGCCTGGGATTGGGTCTCTCTGGAGGACACTTTGCACTCCTCTCATCCATGGAGTGATAAATCCCAGCCTCTCTGCCCCAAAGCTACTAGCCTGCAGGAAATTCCCTGCTTGGTCGCTGCTCTGCCGGTGGAGGGCGCAGCCTGGAGGCTGGTGTTGGGGAGGAGCAGTTGGCTCTGCTGGAGGGAGAAGGCTGCAGGAGGGTAGGGGTCTGAGGAGGGCCTGAGCGGGCTTCCTCGCCTCCCTCTCCTCACAGGCTGCCTCTGCCCCTCCCCCACCGGCATGGGAGCAGATGTGCTGCTTGTGTGAGCGTCTCCGCAGACAACTGTTTCACGAATACCCAGCA
The DNA here is from genome assembly GCA_003942145.1 of Platysternon megacephalum. Classification (NCBI taxonomy): domain Eukaryota; kingdom Metazoa; phylum Chordata; order Testudines; family Platysternidae; genus Platysternon; species Platysternon megacephalum. Next base: position 300,766 of record QXTE01000348.1, read on the forward strand.
AACCCAACCCTGGCTCCTGTGGCTGTGGAAGTGTCCCCCCTCCCCCAGCCTGGCTCCATGTACAATCCGCCTCCATGTCACTGGGGGATGGAGCCTCAATCATCCGCCCACTCACCCTGCCTCCCCCGGACCCCTCCTCCTTCCCGCCGGTCCCTTTGTTGGCAAATGCAGCACAGAGGAGTGAGGAACACTGCCCAGGGGCCAGGCCCCGTGTGCAGTTTGCGTGTGGCGTGCTGCTCTGCCCACGGCTGCTGCGCTCCGAGTGCCTATGGGTCAGGTTGAGGCACAGCGTGTGCAGTCTGTGCAGGGCAGATTGCTGCAGAAGGCAATGCAATGCGCTGTCGTAGCCCACTGAGGGCCAGGGTATCTTCAGTCCTCTCACACCTGGGTCTGTGCTGCCACGTACTGACCACACACCACGTAGGTCGCTCTTCGGGGATAATATGGAGGGATGATGGCCTGTGAAGAATACAGATCCCATCTGGAGCAGTTTCCTAGCCCTATTGACTGCTGGGCTCGGTAATCTCTGTGGGTTGCAGGGCCATTGCAGTCTGCTCTGTGTCATGTGGCCTACGCCACGCTCAGTTGGGCAGGGTTAGGGCTGCCCAATAATAGCTAGGAGTTCTCATCGGATGGGAGAGGATATCATTTCTCAGCATGCTCCAGAGCTACCTTTGCAGGTGTGAGGCCAGCCTGCCTTGTGCACAGCAAACCAGGGGTAGTTCTCCTGGGATCAGCCTTGGCCTGGCAGCCTGCTGGGCTCCACAGGGCTGCCATGGCTGCCACTAGGTAGAAGGGTCCTGAGAGAGTTGAGAGTGAAAAGCCACTTTGTCTCACCTGGTGCTTTGGGAACCCTGGGGGAAGAACCCCACCAGCTGAGGATTTGTCCCCAGGAGTTATGTGGCCCTGTCCCTCTCCATGGCTTCCTCCAGGGTTGTCCTGTGCAACCTATCGAGAACAGATGTGGCATTACGCACGTGGGGGTCTGCCCAGCTCAGGTGTGACTGACCTGGGGTAGCGTGAGGTGTAGAGGGGAGGAGGATCTTAGCTCAGGATTGAGAGGCATCAGCAGATCTATGGAGTGGAGAGGCTAGGGCTAGAGTAGCCTCGGGAGCTGTGCAGACAGGATTGACAGGCGTCGGCAGAACTGGGAGGGGTAGGAGGGGGATGGTCTTGCTCAGCATGTGTCTGACTAGCTCACTGCTATCAGGCTTTCCTCTGGGGATTCTAAATATGTATTCATTGCACACTGGAATCCTGGTGGTAAATACATGATAAATAATGCAACATGCATGCTCGGAGCAGGTTATGGAGGGAAGTTAGAGGGGTAGATTGGGAGGAGCTTGTCCATGTACTATGGGGAAAAAATCTGCTCCCAGCACCAGTGTGAATCCTGAAAGGCCTGTTCCTGTCCTGGAGCAACTTTGTTCCTTCCGTTTCTCTGTGGGAACATGGGGAGCAGATCCCTGGTGGGACATGCCATCTGAAATTGTGGGGTCTCCCCTATCACCCCTGTGCGGCTGTTCAGTCCCTTCCTGGCTGTTGGTCACTTTGTCCCTGCCCGTGGGTAGCACTGCCCCCTTTGCCTGCATTTGGGGCTCTGTACCCCTCAGGAAGCTGCAGACAGTACTGGGAACTGGCTCTGCCTGGAGCTCTCTCTAGGAACTGGATGGAGTCCAGGCTGCCTGTGTCAGTCTGAGTGGATGTTAGTGCTGCCAGGCAAGGAGGGGGTGTTGGGGGAGCCTTCCAGAAAGTGAGCCGGACTGGCCTGGGTGCTGAAAGAGACTGGTGTCTCCTCAGCAATGTGCCAGCATTTGACACTTGCTCTATGGAGCAGAGCCATGCTGAAAGTGTCAGTGGAAGACTGCACAGACTACTGGAAGGAGCATTAGGCTGGCCAAGTTTTAATCCTGGGTTTGCTGCTGCCTTGATGTGACCTTGGGTTGGCTACACCTTGGAGGAGGAAGGATTAATCTGCTCTGAATGCTGTGTTCATGCCCTCCTGGTCTGTGGATGTACCTTAGGGTGACCAGATGTCCCGATTTTATTGGGACCGTCCCGATATTTCGGTGTCTGTCCCGCGTCCCGACTGATCTTTGGTCGGGACGCATTTTGTCCCGATATCCGCCGGCAGCAGTGTGGTGGGGGTTTTTTCTCCTCAGCCGGGGCAGGACTCACTCGGCTTTTTTTTTCTTTGTTGTTGTTGCTCAGCCCCCCCATGTGTCCCGATATTTTCTTCCCATCATCTGGTCACCCTAATGTACCTTCCCTTGTACCCAAGGGATATTGCCTTCTGGGCTGTTGTGGAATTGAGATGCTGCATCTCTTCTCTTCCTCCCCCAACCCCTTAGGCACCACTGTTTCTCTGCCTTGGGAAGAGATCATGACAATTGTGTGTTGACAACCAGTGGTGATCTTGAAATCTGTTTGGTTTAATTCAGTGACTCCCTTAATGGGAGCCTGTGGCACTGAATGGAGCAGCTCATATTGCTGGCAGGGTGGGGCAGAGCCTGTTCCCCAGATTTTGGCACGTAGCATTGTCCATTTACCTTTGGTTGATGCTTTAAGAGTGTAAATGCAGTTTGCTGCCCTAATTTCGGCAGTTATCTGAGCACCTATGCTCCCATGTCTCAGCGTGCTCTGCCTTGATCTAAGTGGCCAGGTTGCATTGCATGCTGGGATGATGGGTCACAGTCCAGGGAAGACAGCTGCATCCAGTTTTATTTTCTGTAAATTAGGGGCAGCCCTTAGACACCTGGGGCGGGGCTGACACGGTCCTTGTTTTGTGCCTTCCTGCTTTGCTGTAATAGTTACTTCCAGAATTGAGTGATTTAAATCACTAATTTGAATCATGATTTAAATAAGCAAGCTGGAAACCCTGACTCAAGTTGAATTCTATTTTGCATTTGTACTTTTTAGTTCTTTTACTAAAGAAAGGTTCATTCTCATTGGTTGGTAGCTATTAAAGCATATTGATTTGCAATGAAATATAGCCTTTTTACTAAATTATATATATGTATAATATCTATGCACATATGCATTTATTTAAGCAATTATATAACTTAATATTCAGAATCTAAATTTTTACATTTTTTGTTAGAAAATGGTAAATGATACATTTCTTATTTACTAGATTAACTTCTTGTGTGTGATTTGTGTCAAGCTACAGTTGGATGGAGATTGGAATGCAATTAAAAATGCTCAAAACCAGCATTTTAAAATTGTTTTTATTAGCTGAATAAAATCACCTTAAATGTGCTGGATACATAAAGGGGAAAAAAGTAAGGTTATCAAAACATGTTTTGCATTTAAAACTGATTTGTTAAATGAAGGCGATATTAACTGTACTTAACCAAGTGGCGGATAGTTTCTGGTCACTGTAAGCCAAACTTTCAAAGGTGTTTGCAGTTAGGTGCTGTTTTATTTCATCTAAATTAATATATGGGCCAAAGGTGTTGTCATAACCCAGTCACTGTCCAACATTAAACAGTGTTAACCAAGGTCTGGGGTTTGGTATACAGAGACCTCAGAGACCATGGCGGACACACCAGTACAACTTCTTTTAACCTTTTATTAAAGAAACTGAAAAGAGGGGAAACCAATTACAGCATTTGAAATGTAAAGTATTAAGTAAGGCTTTCATTGTAACAACATTTCCTGCTCCCTTTCCCTTCAGTGGGATTTTGAAATCAATGAGAGTTGGATCAATGGGAATTAGGCACCTACCCTGCTCGGGTGCTTTTAAAAATCCACCTAGGTACCTCTCCGCATCTTTAGGTCCCTAATTACCTTTGAAACTCTGCCCTCGTGTCCCTCAGGATTTTAGTCATAGAGTGGAAAAGGAAAACAAGCTTTCCTGCTTTTTCAACTCCTAATCAGTTTGTCAACTTTGATGAACCAAGCCAAATGAAGCAAATATTCTCTGCACTTGCTAGCTAAACTGAAATCAACAATAATGGCTTTTCCATACAACAGAAACGGGAAGTACTTACATTTGGAAAAATGAAGATAGCAGCATTGGCTCCATTGCAAATACTGTAAATGATACGGATACTTATTGCATGGCATGTACATGGCATTGTGACATCTTTAAAAAGTTTGAGTGGACCTCAGAAGATAAAGATGTTTTCCCCTGAGTCTGTACGTAATTCAAAAAACCAGCACCCTTTAACTCTTTAAAATTTGAGGAGGGCTCCTTGCAGCATATTATTTTTTATTTATTTTAAATGATTTTCATTGATCATAGTGATGTTAGGCCTTAACATAGCTGGTCATAATTTCAAATGTATTTTTAAAAGTTTTTTTTAAGTGCATTTAATTTCAATTTAAAAAATCCAATTTTCAAATGATTTAACTTATCGATTTTTATGCGCCCTGGTTACTTCCCTCCATTGGTTTCTCTCCAGGCATCCCCCTGCTCCCCGTGTTCTCTGGGCTCTGTTGAGATAGCTGAGCAGCTGGAGTCTGTACTGCCTCCAAGGCTTTCCCCACCCCATCAAACCTGCGATTGGCCATTTTTCTGAACTTGCAGTGGGGTCTTCTGCTGCCAACGCCATGGGGGATCAGAAGTGACACTGCAGCCCAGCGTGGGTGCCTCTGTGAACAGCAGGAGTTCCTTGTCCCCTCTCATCTCCGCCTGCCCCATGACCAAACTGATGTCTGATCTGATGGCTCAACCCAGAGGCTGCCTTCTGTGACCTTAACCATAGGCTTTGAGCCTTGTTGCTAACCTGTCTCATCTCTTTTTTCCACAGGGTCGTGAAGGAAGAAATCTCGGATGATAATGCCAAGCTTCCCTGTTTCAATGGCCGGGTGGTGTCCTGGGTAAGCAGGCCTCTTGGCTGGATGTCTGTCTGTCTGTCCGTCTCTACGTCAGACTACACAAGCAGCTCTGAAAATCACCATTCCCATTGTACAGTGCTAGGTAGAGCAGTGGGACAGCTGTGCTTTGGACTGAAGCGGCACTAACTGTAGTAGGAACTGAAGCCATGCTGAGCTCCTGAGTGTCTGGGCTGAGGGTCCCACTTCCCATCCTAGTCCTGAACCCTACAGCAAGTCTGTCCTGCGTTCCCCACACCCACTAGGAGACAGTCCTGGGGATACAATAGTTAAGAATGTGTATCAAGCCTTTTTGTAACTGTGTCCTAGTGTAGCTGCTGCTTGGAGCGCTGCTCTTGGCCTGCCTAGGGTAACCAGTGTGCCCCGACACCAGGGTCAGCTTTCCAAGTTCCACCACAGATGACTGTAGCAAAGGGTTTTAAGTGCTGGAGAAGAGGACTGGATTTGACTGTCGTGAAGACTGAAGGTACTGTCTGGACAGCCGCAGGCAAGCTTCTCCCTCCATCCCACACCAGGCACATGCTCTCCCCCTTGCCCTGGAGGGGACCCCAACTTGGGACACGAGGAGAGTTCGGTCTCCATGGCCCACTGAGCCCTTGCCCTCTCTGCTGAGGCTACAGATGATGCTAGTTGGGATGTGAGTATCTGCCTACTAGAAATTAAACTGAAATCCAACAGCTCATTTCCCAGCGGTCCCCAAATGGAAGCCACCATCAGGCACTAGCGACCTGGGCCGGATGAGAGCTGATGCCTCCCAGTGCAGATAAATTACACGCAGTCCCTGCCTCAAGGAGCTTACCATTTACTGTCAGACAAGGGGCAACGAAACGGCAGTGGTGGTGGTAGGACAGTTGGGGAAGAAGGATGGGGAGCAGTAAGGTTAGGGTAATATGAGACTAGCCAGTTGGGTGTCCAGGGCATGCTACATGCATTATCCCTGCTATGAGTATGTCTGAAAAAGGCACCCATGTCACTGGGGTTGAATCCTTTGTTTGTGTGTGCAGGGAATGGGGGCCTCTCTGCCGGCTCAGACACACAAACAGTTGGCCTTTTTTTAGTTGTTGCCGAACAGTTTGCAATTCTCCCTCTAGTGGCTTGCTGGGCACCTCCACTGCGCAGAGCTTGTCCAATTCTCATCCCTCTCCAGTATTTATTGCAGCTGCATCTGTCTGCTCTGCTCTTCCCCATCCCAGTTGCTTTTGTTCTTATGTGCTCAGTCAGTGGAGCCCGCAGGCTGCGAGCCCTCTGCTCCCCAACTCAGTTGCTTTGCCATACTTCTAAATGTGGCTCGTATGCGTGCACAGCAGCTGGCTTCCCCTCCTGCACCCTGATGGATTCAGGGCCTGTGGCTGAGCAGAGTCATATCATGGCTATAACACAGTTTGGTCCGATCTACCTATACAGAACCAGTCTGTGTTCTCAGTGCCCCAAGCAGGTTAGCAACTGATACTGCTGTAGGTGGGGCCTGAGTTAATTGGACTCCTTGTGGGGCGGTCAGACACCTGGAGTTAGCAGTGGCTTTCAGCCCTTGTGTGTTGTGGGCAGTAGCACTCAGCTCCCTCTGGGCACAGCTGACATTCCGACTCCCCCCTTCCCCCCCAAGATTCCCCATCAGTTGGTGGCTTTGGGAGCTGTGTGGTCTGTTCTGCTGCTGCCAGACAGGCTGGAGTGAGGCTATTTCAGGAAGCTAGTGCTAATTTTAGCAGGGGGGATTGAGTCTGAAGCCTTCACGGCAGCTAAAGAGGCAGGGAAACTGCAGGAGTGTTACAAAGCAGTGACAGACCCTCGCCCAACAGAGGAGGGGGAGTTCCAGCCTGGTGCTGTTAGATTACTGCCTGGATCCAGCCCCCTGTCTGTCTGTAGTTCTTTCTCTGGCCCCATTCCCACAGCGTCTAAATGGAGAGGGCCATGGGTGCCCTTTTCAGAACCTGTCCTCTTGTACTGGCAATTTAATCCTCAGCCCACCACACAGCATAACCAATCCCGCTTTCCTGGGCCTCCCAGCCTCTCACCCCACCTTCCTTTGCAACAAGGTTTTTGCTTGCCTGGGGGCTCATTGGAGCCAGGACTTTGTTCACTTCTCTGAATAACTGCAGTGCCCTCCGCTGACGGAAAGCAGAGCTGCAGGTGGATTTTCCCCAGCTGCATCACGAAAGCGAGGATATGATGGTATCAGAGAAAGCAAAGCCCAGTTAGTTGCCAGTCAATTCCCTCCTCTTCCATCCATGGTGACCTTTCCGGCACTCTGCTCTCCAGAGCTCTGTCTACCTGCAGTGGAGCATTCCCTGTTGGTCCTATGATCAGGCCCTGTCCCCTCCCATGGCTAGTGATAAGTAGAAGAACTGGGGGCCAGGTGGTCCAAGCAAGTAAGATCAGGGCCTGCCTTTGCTAGGCCTAGTACCTCTCGCCTCCAGCTCTCTTGTCGTTCTGGCTCAGCCTGTCTCCAGACTTGCACCAGCTCCTGTTCTAGGGCCAGTGCTGCACTGGGCCAAGACTGAGGGACAGTGTCAGAATCCTCTCCTGGGGCTTGGAGAGAACTCGCTGCCAATCCCCTTGCTCTCCAGCTCAGGGAACATGCCACGTAGGAAACATGTTTGGGGCAGCCAAGCCCAGCAATGAAAGGGGAAACAGTGGAAGGGTATTTATTTATTGTTTGTATTGCTGTAGTGCCTAGGAGCCCCAGGGTGCTAGGCACTGTACAAACACAGAACAGACAGACAGTCCCTGCCCTGAAGATCGTACAGTCTAAATAGAGCAGACAGAGGAAGGGGTAGAACACACAAGCAGAGTGAACAGTGTGAAGGCCGCAAACGGCATGTTAGTTCTATGATTTGTTTTTTCTTTTCTTGGTTGGTTTAGTTTGGGGGGATCAGCTAAAGGGAAGTGAGCGGGGACATTGAAGGGATGGGGAAGGAGAGAGATAGAGAAGGAGACAAGAAGGTAGGAGGAGTGATGCTGAGGTGAAGACTGAGGAAAGGGAGAAGGCTGGAGCAAACAGCCAGTCAGCACAGGGCAGAGAAAGTCCAGTGAAAACTGTAGATTGTTCTCCAGGGAACCAATGGTCCCTGCTTTGGCTGCTTCTGCCCCTCCCGGCTGGCTCCTCTTTGTAGCTTTCTCCCTAGCCTACATGGCCTTGGTTTCTCTGTCTCAGAGGCTATTGATCAGCCCTCATAGGAAAGTGACTTCTGATCACTATTCTCCTAGGCTGCATTTGATTTACTGACCTAGGTCCCCACCTCTCCTACAGACCAAGTTTGGGAATCATGCTTAAATGTGGTGCCAGCAAAACTACTTTCAAACACAGCTTGGCAGCAGTGTGGAGGGATATTTCCAGTTAGAAACTACCTCAGCTGGAGCCATCTTCAAACAGCTCCATAACTTGTCTAGAGCATTCTGTCCTTTCCCCAACCCTCCTGAGCCAGCCAGTTCTCCCTGCCTGGGCTATGCCGGTGTTGGTGCCTTGGTGATGATAGGCACTGTATCCTATTCTCTGAGCCTGGGCTCAGGCGGTGGGTGGTTGTTTACAATAGTACCCAGAGGCCCCAGTCCAGATTGGGACCTCACTGTATTTGGTGCTGTCCCAAAACACATACAATCTAGGTTACTTCATGGCCAGTCTAACACAATGTTGTGCAGAGCACAAAGCCCTGGTGCTTAGTTTCTGCTCTGGGCAAGGCACTGAGCCCTTCGCAGGGCAGGTTACAGGCCGTGCCCACACCCCCTGGTCTGACTGAGGTTGTGGGTTTGCAGAGTACTTGGAAAAGTCAGGATGGAAAGCACATTGGGGTCTGCTCCAGGGTTGGGCACAGCCCAGCCCTCCTCCTCCACCAGCTCCTAGGGGCTGGAGATATGGAAGCCCCAGTTGCTCCTGGGGCCAGTGTAGTTGTAAATGTCCCTCACGCTGAGGTTCCCACCCTGTTCCTGAGCCGCTTCGTTCCCTTTCTCTCCTCTCTCCAGCTGGTGTCTGCGGAGGGGTCGCACTCGGACGGGGGGTCTGTCTGTGCCGATAACCAGCCGGAGCTGCCGCCCTCCATGGAGCGTACCGGGGGCATTGGGGACTCCAGGCCTCCCTCCTTCCAGTAAGTCATGTCGAGACGCATCTCAGTGGGCTTCCCGAGGACAGGCTGTCAAGTGAGCTCTGAGCTGGGAGTGGCCACGTGATCCCATTCGTCACAAAGCAAGATGGGGAGAGTGATGGAAGGGTAGGGGCTAACCAGGGATGCAAGCTGGCAGAAGTGGGGCTGGGACTGGAATGCCAGGACAGGGTCCCTTGGGTGGTGGAGCTGGGACTGGAGTAATGAGCACTAGGACTGGAGTTCTTTGATCGTTTGACAAGCAGGGCATGCTGCAAGCAGCAAGAGGACCCACACCGCCTGCTGCTGTTGCTTTGATCTCCCCTTGCCCATCACACATGACACGTTTCCGTCTCCCTTTCCTTTAACAAATGGTACCAGCATATTTCACTGAGGGCTTGCCAGGGAGTGGGGAAACTGCTCCCTGAACTGCCTTGCCTCCCAGCTCCGTCCCAGTGTGGGACTCAGATTGCACCCCCACTCCCCTGTCCCGTGCTGAGGCTGTGTGCACCCCAAACCCCACATGTCCCAATCCCACACTAGAAAGAGGGGGGTGGAAGCTGTCACTAGTGGCCACGGTATGCCACTTTAAAAGTGAGGGGATAACAGGAAATATGACTTGAGAAGTGCAGCGTAGCTGGCGTATGTCAGAGCAGAGAATGCTGGGAGGTGAGGGGGGGCCCCTTCATGTCTGTGGGGAACCACTGAGTTCTCTGTTGGATGTGTCACCCCTCTGCAGCCCCAACACCGGGGGGAGTCGGGAGAACCTGGATAACGAGACGGAGACAGATTCAGTGGTTTCATCGCAGAGGGAGAGACCTCGCCGGAAAGATGGGCCTGAGCATGGTGAGCCCTGATGACCTGACTGGAGCCTCTGAGGGGCATAGCTGGGGCGCAGGGAGGGAGCTGCTCCAGGCATGAAGAGCTGTGTCCACAGTGCCCTGCGGAGCTTGTGCGCTGACTCCTGCTGTGCAATCAGGGCAGCAGTGAGGGTAAATCCCCCAGCATGAGCAGCAGGATCCCAAGGGTGTGACAGCCTCGTACCACTACCGTGAGCTAGCCCCCAGATCCTAGTGTACCCATGTGTCACCTCAAAGTGTTGGACATGAGTCTCGGGGGGCAGGAGGGGCAGAACACCCATTGCCCCTAAATACCACAGGGGGCAGGGACTGTCCCCCACTGGGCAAGGCACCTCTCCGTTGCTGCATTTGGGGAGAGGCTGTTTCCCAGCACCTACAGGCAGGACGTGTCTACAAGGGGCAGCGCTGCAGAAGATCCGGGGCCCACAGGCACCCGTGTTGGGCTCTAACCCCTCCCAGGGATTGGTCCTGCTTTGAGCAGGGGGTGGGACTAGATGATCTCCTGAGGTCCCTTCCAACCCTGATATTCTATGATTCAGTGAAAGGCTGAGACGGAGGAGAGAGTGATTCCCAGCCTGGGCTGGCACTGCACTGCACTCACTGCCCACGGCCTGGCACCTCTCACCCGGAGGGACCATCTCTGAGTAACTTTCCCAACTCTGTAGGGATCGTTGTGGCTTCAACCCTTGCTCCCAGTGGCTCACCTTCCCCTTCCCCATTATCTAAAGAGGCATGGAAGTTGTAACCCTGAAGAGACGGGGAATGGTCAAAGTATGGAGGGCAGCACAGCGCCCCTCATGCCAAGATGGGGTGTTTGATGGCCAGGTTCCTTCCCTTGGAATTCCTTTTGAGCCCCAAGATTCCCCCCCGTGAAGCGCTGAGCCCACCTGATGCTCCTGGAGGAGGCCGGGATTCAGCTCTGCTGCAGCAGTATCTCCCTGCATCTCCCAGGAGTGCTGACTTCTCTCTCTCCCCCCAGCACCCAGAGTGAATGGGACGGCAAAAGGAGAGCGGCGCCGAGACCTAGGCGGGTACGAGAGCTCTTCCACTCTCATGAGCAGCGAATTGGAGACCACCAGCTTCTTCGACTCGGATGAGGATGACTCCACCAGCAGGTAGGAGAGCGTGAGGCCTGAGGGAACATGGGCACCTCTTTCACTCTTAGTGCCAAGGAGATGCCAAATCGTGATACCTCAGCCCCATCCTTCAGGGCTCTTCCCTCAGCTAGTGGCCCTCAATCCCAACCAGCAGCCCCCTCTGCTATTACAGTCTTCTGCTCCCCACACAGCTTTGTTGCTGCCCCCAGTCCTTGCCCGCAGCGTTCTCTCACCCTGCTCCTCCTTTGTGGCCGTCTTGCTGACCCTCGCGCGCAGTGGAGCTGACTGTCTCCTTTGCCACAGGTTTAGCAGCTCGACAGAGCAGAGCAGCGCCTCCCGCCTGATGAGAAGGCACAAGCGACGCCGGCGGAAACAGAAGGCCCCACGCATCGAGCGGGTACCTCTTTTGGGAGGGCAATTGCAAAGCTGGGGCTGGGCTTTCTGGTGCCTGCGGCATACCCCTCCCCACTCCCATGTGGGGGCTAGGCTTCACCCTGGCCCCCAGGAATTCAGCTGGTGGAATCTCCAGTCACTATAAACCGGGCCCAGGTGCTGAGAATCTGCTGGTGAAAGTACCACAAACCCTTCTGGGTCAGTGCTGCTGCTAGGACCAAAGGCCTTTCTTGTCCCAGTCACAGTGGGAATGTGTGGGGTGCAGCCACCAGTCCGTTTGTGGAGCTTCCTGCATTGACTGGGGTGGGGTCAGAGGTGGGAGCATGGGGACAGCACTACAGGGAATAGAAGGGACTGTGGGGAGCATAGGAACAGTATACAGTGAGCAGGAGGGACGGGGGGAGGGGGGCAGCAGAGAGCAGCGAGAACTGGCAGGGACTGTGCTTGGGCCAGGGAGCAGGGGGACATCTCATTGTGCCTCATTGTGTTGCAGTCGTCGTCCTTCAGCAGCATCACGGACTCAACTATGTCTCTGAACATCATCACAGTCACTCTAAACATGGGTGAGTGAGAGACTGTCTTTCTGTTTGGGCCCGAGGCTCTCCCGAGCTCCAGGAGTGAGATCAGGAGGTGCAGCGGGGGAGCAGGGAGATGGAGTGGGGAAGTAATGAAGGGAGAGGGTCCCCTGGGGAAACTGATTGGTCCTGAAGCATTAATCCCCTTAAAGATTTGCCAGTTTGCAAGAATGTGGTTGGGATTGGGGTGGTGGGGAGAGTGGTTTTGGGTCCTGGGATTTGGTCCAGGATGAGTTCCAGCCTCTTCTCCTCCTCCTCCTCCTTACTTGAGCTCAGCTCCCTCTGTGTCCCATGTGCCATGTTACCCCACTGTTGCTTCCCTGTCTGCTTTCTGTCTGAGAGCCTGAGAGGCCAAGATGCACATGGGGAGGGCAAGGGGAGAATAGAAAACTCTGATGTGGAGGCCAAAATGTGTCTCTGTCAAGGTGGGCAGTGTCCTTCCAGTGCTTGGCACACAGGGCCAGGTGCAGGAGGGTGCAAGGCAGGAGCACAGCAGGGTAGGGGTTAACTCTGCTGTCATCCCCATGCTCCAGTTCTCAGAGCGTTGGGAGGCTGAGGAGATCAGGGCTGAGCTGGGTGGAGTTGGGAAGGGAGGAAGGTGCCAGGAAGCCACTTGAGGGGGTGGAGGAGGGTGGTTGTGTGGCTGGGACTAGTGGAGGGGGATTGCCCAGGTGTGGGGCTCTAGGGCCAATGCAGTGAGGCTTTGCTGTCCCATCCTGCTCTCACTGTGCTCGTTCTCCGCCCATCCCTGCAGAGAAGTACAACTTCTTGGGCATCTCCATCGTGGGACAGAGCAACGAGCGCGGGGACGGTGGCATCTATATCGGCTCCATCATGAAGGGGGGCGCAGTAGCGGCCGATGGCAGGATCGAGCCGGGAGACATGCTCTTGCAGGTACCGCACGCCTCGCAGCTGGGGCTGGGACAGTGACGGTGAGGGGCAGACTGGAGCCCCTGCTCACAGACTGACGGGCCAAGTCGCAGAAGCTGCTCTCAGAAGGAGCCCAGCCTACAGCCGTGTCTCTGGGATTCAGCCTCTCTTTGCCTTGTTTGCAGGTGAACGATATCAACTTTGAGAACATGAGCAACGATGATGCTGTGCGCGTGCTGAGGGAGATCGTGCACAAGCCAGGGTAGGTGCTTTCCCCCACCAGCTCTCCTGTCTGGGGCAGGTCGCCCCCAAACCTGCATCTCCTACTAGGCTACAGTCTCCTTTGCTCTGGCTCATCGGACACTGGTAATGCAGCCAGCCCTTGTGTCTGAGAGCAGCAAGCCCTGCTGTCCTCAGCAGCCAGCCCCGCACCCTTCTTATGCTGGGTCTGTGGAGGCAGCCCAGGGCCCTCAAACACCCTCGCCTTATTAGTATCGCTCTGACTCCTGGGTGTTTATATGAATAACCTTGAAAGAGCCCAAAGCAAGAATTGGAACTGGGAATGTCTCCATGGTCAGGTCATGAACCAAGTGTCCCAGCACTGGTCCCCTGCCCCGAGCCCCTCCTTTCTACCTAGGCTGGGTTTGCTGAATGCCCCTGCAGTTCCCACTGCCCTCCTTGTTACCGGCTCTGCCAGCTGGGTGGGGGTGATCCCCAGCTGAGGGATCTGTGCTGGCAGCCTGCCAGTAGCCCCAGGCAGGCCTGTACCTAACCTGCCTCCGAGGCAGCAGGTCGTGGCCACTGAGGGCCAGCACCTTGATGAGAGCAGCCTGGTTGCGTTGCATGCTGGCCTCTGTGCATGTTGCAAAAACGGTTGTGTTTCTGCTGCAGGCCAATCACCCTGACTGTGGCCAAGTGCTGGGACCCCAGCCCCAGGGGCTGCTTCTCGTTACCCCGGAGTAAGTGGATTGCTGACTCGCCCTTAACGCTGGTGCCCAGCCCATGTGAGAACCTTGCCGCGAGCACCTGCTTGTTTGCGTTATTTTCTGTCTGTTTGCTGTGAGACGGAGACTGAATGTGGGGTCGTTGGGGGATGCACCCCGCTCCCTCCGCTATGGCCTCAAGGCCCCGTTGCAGTGCAGACCTTTGAGCACTGCAGTCTCCCTCTCCTTGTGTCCCACAGCTAGGAGAGCTGAAGTCCCCCAGTGCCCACTCTCCTCCCTCACATCATGCCTGGGACATACCCACCTAACCAGGGCGGGGAGGTCACCTTTCTCGGAGCTCCAGAGGAAGGAGAAACACCCCCAAGATTGCTGCCACTGAGCCATAGGGGGACTCTCTCTCTCTGCGCCCCTCTTGCTGACCCTCCCTCTCTTCTTTCTCTCCCAGTTGCTCCCCAGCGGATCTGGGCTGGGCCAGACTCTCCGTGCTCCGATCCGGGTGAGTCCCGGCTGATGCTGAGAAAGGAAGGGGCTGCCCAGGGCACCCCCTAGAGGTGGGTTTCATGAGGGAATGATTCTCAGACAGCCTCTGATTGTCTCTGCATTCACTCTAGGTGAGCCCATCCGACCCATCGACCCGGCAGCCTGGGTTTCCCACACGGCAGCGATGACTGGCACCTACCCGGCGTACGGTATGAGCCCATCCATGAGCACAATCACTTCCACCAGCTCCTCCATCACCAGCTCCATCCCAGAGACCGAGCGTAAGTCCCTGTGCCTGTGTGCTCCCGCCACTGCACGGCTTCCAGTCACCTGCGCTGTGCCTGCCGGCACCCCAGCCTGACGGGAGCAATACATCTGCACGGGCAGAAACCAGAGGTCTGGGGTGGGGCTAGGGAAGGGGGGTCCAGGAACCAAGGGGAACTCCCTACCAGCAGGAGTAGGGACTGGAGGAACAGGAGCTCCCTCCAGGCAAGGGCCAAGAGAGCATGGCTGGGGTGGGAAGAATTCTGCAGGCAGGCACCTGGGGGTGGTGCTGGGGAAGGCTAAGAAAAGTCCTTTTGCCCAAAAGCCCAGGACAAGTACAAGTTTTGAGTGGGCAAATTCACATCCGTTTTCCTTCTCTCCAGACAAGGACAACAAGAGAGGCTGGGCACGGGCTGAGTGACATAGAAACACAGGGTTGGAAAGAACCTTGAGGGGCCATTCCTTCCCATGCTGAGGCAGGACCAAGTAAACCTAGATCATCCCTGACGGGTGGTTGTCCAGCCTGGTCTTAAAAATCTCCAATGACGGGGATTCCAAAACTTCCCTTGGCACCTTGTTCCAGTGCGTAACTATTCAGATAGTTAGAAAGGCGAAGGGAGGAGGCAGGCGGAGACTATGCTGTGGGAGGGGAGGTGATGTCAGCCACGCAAGGAATGCCTTGGGAAAAGTGAGCGGGGCCAGGAAGAAATGCCCTGCTGGGCATGCCTGAAGCTGCACCTCTGCTTGATTAGTGGTCTGATCAGAGGCCTGTGGTGGCTGGGAGGGGGAGAGCTTGGGGCTGGGCCTTTCAGCTACAGGCAGGTAATTCAAAGGTAGCTGCAACAGGGAGGTCTGCCCTGTAAGGGCTGGGGGCCTGGAGCCGGCCAGCCCTGTTCTGAGGTGGAGCCCCATTAGGCCCCATCCTGTTCTGGGTAGTTTGCAAAGGGTAAGGTGATTGCCCGATGGGCACCTGATTCCTATAAAGGCTGAAAGAGCTGAGTGGAGTGAGAAGAGCTATAGGACGCAGGCTGGCTCCTGTGGTAGGCTCTGGAGCCAGATGCTCAGGCAGACTGCCTCCAGGAGGACTATAGGAGAGCTGCCAGGAGCAGAGAGGCCCCGGCAAAGAAGCCACTCAGGGGAATTGTTTAGTTGTATTTTGGAGGGTTGCTGAAGGTTGTTGGTGCCACCAGCAAATGGTGCTGTGAGGACAGAGCCGAGGCATGGCACTGGTTCTTTCCTGAGCTCGTGAGACTGGCCTTTCTGGCAAAGCTGGAAGGTGCCAGTTTAATTTCCCAGCTAAACCAGCATCCGGCACGAAGCAGCTTTTAGAGCCTTGCAAACTTAGCAGCAGCTGCTGCTGGCCGGAAGCAGGTTTTTGGTTTGGTTTTGCGAGGGAAGAAAGCTGAGAAGATGTAGACCAATGGGTGCTGCAGTGTGTTGGCCAGTTCCTCAGTGTTATGGGGTGTGCCTGCGATGTATTGTTCCCTGGCCCATCCCCTTGTGTGTGACACCTCCATGTGGCTCCGTGGCCTCTTCCGTCCCCTCTCATCTCTGCCTCCCTTCCCTTCGTCCACCTCGCAGGCCTCGATGACTTTCACCTGTCCATCCACAGCGACATGGCCACCATCGTCAAAGCCATGGCCTCCCCCGAGTCAGGTCTGGAGGTGCGCGACCGCATGTGGCTGAAGATCACCATCCCCAATGCCTTCATCGGTAAGAGGCAGCCACTTCCTCCTCTGGGACTGGGAGAGGGGTAGACACATGGGTAAAATAAATAAATAAATATATGGAGATATACCTATCTCATAGAGCTGGAAGGGACCCTGAAAGGTCATCAAGTCCAGCCCCCTGCCTTCACTAGCAGGACCAATTTTGCCCCAGATCCCTAAGTGGCCCCCTCAAGGATTGAACTCACAACCCTGGGTTTAGCAGGCCAATGCTCAAACCACTGAGCTATCCCTCCCCCCTCAGGCACCTTCCCTGTGTGAGGGGATCCTGTTTGGGGACCTTTGCCAAGGGAGCATCCTTCACCATTATGTCCCATTGGCTCGTCCTGTTGGTTGTGCTAGGGAAACAAATCGAATCCTTGGCCTTGTGCTGCCCCTCTCTCACCCATGGACCACTCCCATCCCTCACCCCTGGAACAAATTCAGGCCACCCTTGTCTGCCCCCAGAGCCAGCCCTTCCTGCCCTTGCTGTGTTTAACCGTGCTCTTTGGTTAATCTCATGGCAGGTTCAGACGTGGTGGATTGGCTCTATCACCACGTGGAAGGTTTTACAGATCGGCGAGAATCCCGCAAGTACGCCAGCAACCTGCTGAAGGCCGGCTACATCCGACACACTGTGAACAAGATCACCTTCTCAGAGCAGTGCTACTACATCTTCGGAGACCTCTGCGGCAGTACGGCCCCCCTGCTCTAGTGCTGTTGGGGAAGCGGGGGGGTGGTGCGGGTGCTGAAAGGAGACGCTCTGCTCTGCCCTGACAACTCTCTGAGGACAGTCTTGCAGTGGTTTGCCACCTCTAGACTGCCAGCCTGATCCCCTTCCATACTACTCTCCAGTGCTCGGTATATGACTGTGCAGCCAATGTCACCATCTTCTGCTGCACAAGCCTTTCTCCTGGGCAGGACAGGGAGGAGTAAAACGTCACCTTTCTTTGATCCTGGGCTAAACCTAAACTCCTGGGTGGGTGGGGCTGGCTTCGCTCAGTGCTATCAGAGTCTGCACTGTCCTTGGAGGAAGGGGCAGGGAGCTGAGACCTAAGGACACCTGGCTGGCTCTGCTCACCTGAGAGGGATGAGAAGGGAAGGGAGACAGACCTAAGGGTGTCTGGCCAGCTCTGATGTTGTCCTTTCTCTTCTGAGCTGGTTTATGACTGACTAGCACAGGGGTGGGCAAACTTTTTGGCCTGAGGGCCACATCTGGGTATGGAAATTGTATGGCAGGCCATGAATGCTCATGGGGTTGGGGTGCGGGATGGCGGGAGGGCTCCAGCTGGGAGTGCAGGCTCTGGGGTGAGGCTGGGGATGAGGAGTTGGGGGTGCAGGAGAGTGCTCTGGGCAGGGACCGAGGGGTTCAGAGGGTGGGAGGGGGATTAGGGCTGGGGCAGGGGGTTGGGGCATGGGAGTGGGTCAGGGGGGCAGGCTCAGGGCGGTGCTTACCTGAAGCAGCTCCCAGAAACAGTAGCACAGCAGTCCCCAACGCAGTGCCCGCGGGGGCCATTGTGCCCGCCGGGGGGGTCTAAGTGCGCCCACGTAGCGCTCGAGTTTTTTTTTTTTTTTTTTTTTTGCTCTGCCGGCAGCGCTCGGGGTTTTTTTTGGCGCCCGCCAGACGAAAAAGGTTGGGGACCACTGCAGTAGCATGTCCCCCCTCCAGCTCCTATGCGGAGACATGGCCAGGCGGCTCTGCGCGTTGCCCTGTCCACAGGTGCCACCCCTGCAGTTCCCATTGGCTGCAGTTCCCGGCCAATGGGAGCTGCAGGGGTGGCACTTGGGGTGGGGTCAGCGTGCAGAGCCCCCTGGCTGCCTCTACACGTAGGAGCCCAAGGGAGGACGTGTTGCTGCTTCTGGGAGCCATGCGGAGTGGGGCAAGACCCCGACCCCGCTCCCTGGCTGGAGTGGGGCAAGCCCCAGACCCCACTTCCCAGCGGGAGCTTCAGGGCCGGATTAAAACATGTGGAGGGCCAGATGTGACCCCCGGGCCATAGTTTGCCCACCTCTGATCTAGCAGATCGTTGATCCTCTCTCTGACCAAGTGGGGAACAGTAACCCCCAACATAGCCTAGGCTGGTATCTGGCAAGGAGGTGTCCATAGCTGCCCCCTGAAATCTTCTGCCCCTCTTGCAGGCACCCCATGATTACCTGTCAGCTGGGATGGGGGTGAGGTTGTCCCACTATACATGGCTGTTTTCATTTCAGGACTAACCCAGGTTCTCTATTTGCTTCTCTCCAGACATGGCTAACCTGTCCCTGCATGACCATGACGGATCCAGCGGAGCCTCAGATCAGGATACGTTGGCTCCACTCCCCCACCCAGGAGCCGCACCGTGGCCCATGGCTTTCCCATATCAATACCCACCACCTCATCCATACAACCCCCACCCAGGATTCCCTGACCCAGGCTACAGCTATGGTGGGGGCAGTGCTGGCAGCCAGCACAGTGAAGGTAAATGAATGAAAGGAACTGAAATGTGCCATTGGGGTATTTTCCTTAACACCTTTAGAGAGCAAGCCAAGTTCTGGGTCATCTCCTGGAACGAGGAGTATGTCTTCTCTCCCCCGCACCCCATTCACGTGCACACAGCACAGTTGGGCAGGTGCATTGCAGAGCTGCTTTGAAGCATCAAGTATGGGCCATGGCCACGGGCTAGATCCTGGGCATGATGGAACCCGAGTATGATGCCTCCTGTCACAGAGCCTCTGGTGGGCTAGAGGGCAGAGTTTGAAAGGAGGCCAGCTTTGCTGCAGTGGTGCCCTGTCCTGGGGCCGAGAGCTATCATTGGTCAGGTTTATTATGGTAGTGCCTGAGGACCACCCAAGACCGGGGCTAGGCCTGTCCAAATTCAGAGTAGCAGAGAGTCCTGGCCCTGAAGATCTTACCATCTAAATAGACCAGACAGACACGGGGTGGAGGAAGGGGTAGAACACACAAGCAGAGTGAACAATGTGATGGCAGCAAATGGCATGTTACTCCTGTGATTCTTTAAATGTTTAGTTTTTATTTGGTGGGGAGGGCTAGTTCAGAGGGTATCAGCTACACGGAAAGAAAAGGGAAGGGAGAGGGGGCATGGCTTTGGCTGCTTCTGCCCTTCCTGGCTGGGGTCTGGCTGGTTCCTCTCTGCAGTTTTTCCCAAGGCCATGTGTTGTGGCCTTGGCTTAGGGGAGGCTCCTTTTATTCCAGTCTCTCCCTTCCCCTGCTGTGCCGGCTGGGGTTGCATGTTGCGGGGGCGTTGTCGGGGCCATTCCCTAACCTTGCCTTGGGCTTCTTGCAGGCAGTCGCAGCAGCGGTTCAAACCGCAGCGGCAGTGAGAGGAGAAAGGAGAGAGACCCGAAGGCTGGCGAGTCCAAGTCGGGCGGCAGTGGCAGTGAGTCGGACCACACCACCCGGAGCAGTATGCGGCGAGAGCGGGCGGCCAGTGAGCGCTCGGTGCCAGCCAGCCAGCACAGCCAGCGCTCCCTAGCTCACAGCATCCGCAGCCACCACAGCCAGCCGTCGTATGGGCCGCCTGGCCTGCCACCCCTCTACAGCCCGCCCATGCTGCTGCTGCCTCCGCCGCCTTCTGCCATGGGGCCCCCAGGAGCCCCGCCGGGCCGTGACCTGGCCTCTGTGCCCCCTGAACTGACGGCCAGTAGACAGTCGTTCCGAATGGCCATGGGCAATCCCAGTGAGTTCTTTGTGGATGTAATGTGAAGCACCCGCCCCCCTGTCTGTCTGCTGCCCTCGTCGGTTTGTCTTCTAGGAACAGCCCTGGCTTCACTTTGTTTTTGTTTTTTTTGTCTTGATAACTAAAAAAAGGGAAAAATAAACTGAACTAAACCTTGATTTTAATCCCTACTCCCGTGGCGTGGAGGCGGGGGCCAGCAGCCCCGCCGGCCCAGCCCCACCTCCGGACTCGTGTGTGCAGAGGCAAGTTGCTGCTGCTTGTGCAAGCCCCTAACCCCCATCTCTAACCCCATTAACCCGCATCCCTCCTGGTGCCTGTGCTGCTCGCCCGCGTGTAGCTGCCGCTGCCACCTCACTCCTTCCACCCTAAACGTCTCCTCTTTCTTTTCACCCTTTTGTGTTTCTTCTGTCGAGCAGCAAAGAATTACGGGGTGTTTGACTTCCTCTGAGCTTGCCGCCCGCAGGGGTGAGAGCTGGAGCATGGCATGGCAGCTTGGCCCAACAGAGGAGGACACGAAGCCCCAAGGGCGCTGGGCACGTACGGTGCTGAAGATGGCTTCTTTCCCACTAGCTGAAGACGCCCCCCCCCGTCCCCTCCACAGCCCTGAGAGGGGAGCAGGGCCCAGCTCCAGCCTTGTGTGTGTTCAGATCAATAAATGTAGCCATCTCCTGGCCAATGGGATGAATGTACCATGGCTTCAGTGCCTCTGGGGCGTGGAGAAGGTGAGGCCTCAGCTGGGAGGGTACCACTCCCTGTTCCCCCATTCCACCACAACATGCTCAGGCTTGGGCCAGGGTCTGTTCCTCTCTGTACAGCATTAAACCCAGGGCACCCCTGTGGCAAGGCCCCACTTGGGTTCGGAGGCAGTACACTAACGAGGCTCTGTTCCTGACTGAGTGCTGTTGGGTCATTAACTCCCATAGGAGGTACAGGCCAGCATCAGGAGCCTGAAATTGCTGAAATACCTGCCATCCATTACTCAAGGCTCTGCTCGTGCCCATGAGCTGCGTGGTGTGGATTTGGCTGAACGTGAGGGTTTCATTTGCCCCCGCTGCTCTGCACGTGCGGGTGTCTAGCTCTGAAAATGTGCCTTTAGTCTAGGCAGCCTCTCCTCGCCTCTCCCACCCCCTGCATGACCATGGGCCTGACGACCCATTCCATGGCCACAGAGCATGCTCCATCCAGGCCTGCTGTGTGTAGCTGAGGGCATCGGCTCCTGGCTGTACTCTCCTACACTGGTGCTTAGCAGCAGGCTCAAGGTGCAGAAGCTATTAGGCCTAATCAGAGCAAGAGGAGGGGGTAAGAAGCTGAGAAAGGGGCAGCTGTGGTGTTTCCAGAGTGTGGGCGAGCACAACGGCAAGTTCCCCTGCGTTTGCTGCCTCCCCCCGTTGTTCTAGAGGGGTCCTCATCCTCTCCATGGACAAGGGAGGGGTGGGGACGGACCAGGCTCCAAGGAGACTGGAGAGTGACAGCCTTGGCCCTGCTGTGACAGTCCCTACTTGAGAGGCCGCCCCCTTCTGTGACGTGGCACTGCAGCCCTTGCCTGTGGCATGTGTGCAGGGCCTGGGCCCTGTCCCTGTGGAGGACAGCGGTCAGTTTAGCTCTTAGAGAAAAGTTCCCTTTCTCTCCCTCGGCCTCCTGGAGTCTCTTGGAGCCCTGCTCCTCCTGCCTCATGCTGGCGTGACAGAGAGGCTAGCTTGGGTAACTGGCTAGTGCACGGGGCAGGACATGGTACGCTAAGCTCCACCGCAGCCAATGGGGGGCTTTGCCACAGTCTTTCCCTTTCCTCCCTGGGTCCTCTCGCTGCCGTGCAACAGCTTCCTCTGCAACAGTGTAAACTCCTTGGAGTTGTGGTTCTTCTTCTTCTTAGCAGGTGAAATATATCTTACACCTGGCACCAGCTCATCTACTGCCCCCTATTCTGCCCTGTCTGCCATCCCAGCACCAGCCATCCTGCCCTATATGCCATCCTCCTGCCCCTCTATCGCAGCACCAGCTCTTCTACAGTCGTCCATTCTCCTAGCTCCCTACCATGCTACCAGGGCATCTACTGTGCATAATCCTTCATATCTACCCTGGTGCCAGCCTAATATCCACTATCCTGCCCAGTGTGCCATCCTGCCAGCTCACGCTGCCACCTACCATCCTACCCTGCCTTCCAGCCAACTCATCATCCTGGCATCGGCCTGGCTCCTCCCCCTGCCCGCTGGGTTTTATAAAAACAAAACCAATCTCCTTGTTTTTATTTATAAACATAGTTTTATTGGAATCCTGGCTCCTGTTGTTTTTATTCCTCTTCTGTCCTGTGTCTTCGGCTGGTGTGGCTGGCCTGCAGCAGGCTTCCCTCGCTGCTGAGGCCTAGAAGGCTTGATCCTATTCATTTCCTGATGAGCTCTTCCCAGATGTTTCCGGCTCTGGCAAGTGAACAGTCACGGTCTGTCCTATACTGCTGCTCCTCCAACAGAAAGAGACTCTCATACTCACTGGTATATGTTCAAATGTGTGCCGTGATGAAGGTCATTAGGAAAAAGAAGCTGTGACATCTCTCTTAATTAAAACCTAAACTGCAGGACTCGATCTATTCTTTCTTAGGCCTGTCTTAAATAGAGGGAAGCTAATGCAACGCCCATAGAATTGGACGGGATGGGTGAATAATCTCCCCCCCCCCCCCCCCCCCATCTGCTGTGTATGCATGGGAATAAATGGGTTTCAGTAGCAACCCCCACCCCTCAGACATGTATGGGGTTCAGTATACAGCAGGCTCTACACTACAAATTTCTGCTGGCATCGCTGTCGGGCCGGCAGTGTGAGGGGCGTGCAAAAAGCTCCTAGTTTAGGTGCGGTTATACCTGCAAAACCCTGCTTTTGGGGGGATGGCTTATTTGGCTCGGAGGGGGATAGAATAAGCTATGCTGCCAAAAGTGAAGTTTTGCCTGTATAAGCTGTGCCTGTGTCTATGACAGGAGCACCTTGATTATTGTATAGGTATAGCTGTACTAGTAAAGCTTTCCAAGTGCAGACTGGGCCTCTACACCTCCCACCTGTCTCTTCCATGTGACTGCAGTTCTGGCTCCAGCTCAACTTGGCTTCCTGCCTTTGATACCTTTATCTTTAATAGCATCATAGAAGAGAATGTGTCCTATTGCAAATACAGCAGGCTCGGGCTGAACTGGTCCCTTTGGACATTTTAGGGCTTTTTCCAGGCTCTGGATTGAATAAATGAGGCAGAAGGGTGACAAATTAGGAGAGTTGCCAACTCTTGCAATAGCTGGTGTTTAAACTTGAAGCCCCAGCTTCTGGAGGCAAGTGACGGGGGGAGAATCTCAGCTTTATTTTTTTAAAGCCCTCATGGGTGCGAACCAAAGCCTAAAAGTGGGCCCAAGACATTAAAGTCTCAAAAACCAGAAGGCAAATAAAAATAACCTCTTTAACCTCACAGTTTTTAAGCTAATCTCATTATTTGATTATTGAATGTTGGGGGAGAGAGTGAGGTGGTGGGGAAGGTGAATCGTTTTGCCAATCTGTGCCTCAGTTTCCCAATGTGAAGAAAGAATGCTGGTGCGGCTCCCACCTGTCAGGCAAGTGCAAGTGCCAGCAGGGCTTTGGCTGGGAGGGAACCTATAAGCTTGGGAGTGGCATTAAAGTGCCTGCACCGATGGGGCTCCGACCCCTGGAGACACCCACAGGTGCCATGTGGCCCCTGCTGCCCCATCCCACCGGGGACCAGAGCTGCTCGTGCCACATTCACTGGGGCCCGCAGGCTCGTCCCCAGCTCTGGGAATACGGGGGTGCCTCCTACCCGGCCCCGACAGAGCCCCGTGGCCGCAGCCCAACCCTCTGGATTTGCGGGACTTTTCTTTTCCCCACCCTCGGGCTCGAACTCACCCCGCTGGCGCTGTCCATCTTCAGGGACTACAAGCCGCAGCATGCAACGCCCCCTCCTGGAGGTCCACGGTCTCCAACGCGGCGGTCTGGCCGGGGAGACTACAAATCCCAGTATGCGGTGCGAGTGGCCTCTGACGCCGCGCGGATCAAGCTGTCGCGGTGCATACTGGGACATGAAGTTTTCGCGTCCTCGGTCTGCGCGCTTCTCCCTTCCCGCCCCCCCCCCGCCCTCCTGGAGGCACATGCGCAGAGGCTGCTGGGCGTGGGTTGGGCATGCGCGGAGGCGGCGGCTCTGCAGTAATGGGGGGGGCGCCTTAAGGAGGGGGGGAGTAGCCGCCATCTTGGGGACTGGGCGGAGAGAGGGCGCGAGAGCGAGCTGAGGCAGCACTGGCAGGTGAGGCCGGGCAGCGGCTCCTGGGGCGCGGCGGGGCCCTCCCCTGCCCCGGGCTGCTCCGGGCGGGTGCCTCATCTCAGGGGCCCTGTGGGCCGGGATAGGGGGTGATCTCCCGTCAGGACGGGCTGGGGAGCCCCTCTCGGGAGCCGCCTGCCCCGCGGGGCGTGGGTCACAGCCTGGCCCTGCTCCGCCTGCCTGGAAGCGAGGTACTGGGCTGGGGGCTGGGTCGGCGAGTCCCCCCTTCCTCGGTGTCCTGTGGTGGGCGCCGGCTTGGCATGGGTAGGGCTCGGCCCCCTAAAGCTCCCCCAGGTATCTGGGCGGGGGGTACTATGGAGAGAGATTGGGGGAAATAGACCCCGCATCTAGGGGGCAGGGGCAGGAGACACCCTGTATTTTGAGGGGAAATAGGCCCTATATCTGGTGTGTGTGTGGAATACCCTGTGTACTCTGGGGGGAACATAGACCCTATATCTAGGGGGGGGGGGTGCAAGGGAGGGCAAGACCTTGTATTTTGGTGGTGGTGGGGAATAGACCCTGTATCTCGGAAGGAGTGTGCAAGAGAGGGGGTGATGCTGTATTGGGGAGGGGGAGAAATAGATTGTACTTGGGAAGGGGGTGCGAGGGAGGGAGAGACCCTGGCTCTGGGTTTCTTGTGTTTCATCATTTTTCCTAACCAAGTGCTTTAGATAAGGAAGTCTGATGGCTCCTTGGTTGACTCACCCCTGACCTGGGAGAAGCTGCAAGGAAAAGAATCTCTCCATCCTTGGCTTGGGGTGGGTGGGAGCTTGGCTTGTAGCTACAAATGCCTTGTGCTCGGACTAACAAATGTTGAGCTAACCAGTACCTGGCTGGGTCAGCACTTAGGTGGGAGACTCCAAGGAGAAAACAAGTACTGCAGGAAGTGGTGAGGGTGGCTTTTCTCCTGTGTCCGCATACAGCCCGTTGCTCCCCTGTGATACTGAGTATGGTAAGAGGCAGTATGCTCAAGAGAAAAGATAAAACCAAGGTCTTGTGGTTATTGTGATCTCCTGACCCTTTGCTATGCTATGTAGGCCACTTTTCCTCTTGTAATTGGGCTATTTTCTTGTGCATCCTGTGTAAATTCTAGTCTGGCTCACTAAAAATCTCCCACAGTTCCTGTTGGATAGAATTATTCCTTTCTTGTTGTATAGGGTTGCTGGGCAGCTGTTAAACAGCTGGGGTGCTCCCCCTCAGGCCTGGTAGTGGTAAGTCAAAGATATTGAGAGCTAAATGCTATATCTGTAGTCTGTTCTCCAGAATGCACATATCCTCATCGCTAGGTGAGAACAGTGTCTATTTGACACCTCTCTAAAGCACTGTTGCTGTGGGGTACCAGCTGGTTATTGGTGATCCATCTGAAATACCCATCCTGGCAACAAACTATTATGAGTCATCTTAGCATTGATTATGCAGCTGAAAGTCCTTGAGTGAAATGGGAATTAAGTCAGGATATGTAGATCTTTCTTGAAGGTGGTGTGGTGTAAGCTAACATAACAGATTAAAGTGAGCAAAGGCCTCATAAGGGGATCAGGAGTACCCCCTCCCCAAAATTATCTGCATTATTGATGTAAGCATGAATTAGCTGGCTCATGGATTGCAGATTCTTTCTGTAAAAACTTCTGGGCTGAGGCATTATTAGCTCTGGTAACTGTAAATTGTTGTTCCGAGGTTGAAAATTGGGCCCTTATCACACAGCTCTTCCACTGCATTCCCATTTCCTTTCCCTGGGCTTTTGGATTCTGTACAGTTGCAGGAAACCCAGTGTCTGTTTATCAGGCAATGTAATTGGCTTCTCTCCCCACTAGGAAGCTAATCTTCTCTGATCTCTCTTTCCTATTTTAAGCTGTAGGCTTTCTGATCACTACTCTTATCCCCTCAGCATCATAGACTGCTGTCAAACTTTACCCTCTGGCTGCCCAAAATCAGAACCTGGAACCTTTCCAGGTAGGGGAACCTGAATGCCTTGTGCATTCCAAAGGTCTGGGATATTAGGGGCCCTTCTTATTGAGCACATATTCTGTGTAGTTACAGGCTGTGTTTACACTGAAGAGTCTGTGTTGGCATAGCTATGCTCCCATAGGCCCCCTAATGTAGCATGCACCAATAGGAGGTTTTTTTGCTTGTGTAGGAATGCCACCTCCCCAAACAACATTAGCTATGCAATCAGAAAGAAGCACTCTTCTGTCAGCCTAGAGTCATCTACTCTGGGGGGGTTTGTTGGCATAGCTGTGTTGATGGGGTGAGTGGATTTTGCACACTCTTGACTGATATAACTATGCCGATATAAGTTTAAAATGTAGACCAAGCCACAGCCTGTTATTAGAAAAGGTTTACTTGGGCTCCTTAAGAAGTAGAGCTGATGCCATTCTGATCAATTAGCAGGAGTAACATTACTTGTCCCTGAAAGCTTTGTTAGCAGTCTGGTCTCTCATCTGGTGTGATGCTACCAAACTGTCTTTCTCTAATTTTTTGTGTATGTTGCTTTGGTAGAAGGCAGCATCACTTCTCTTGTGTTGTAAGGGCTCCATCCCTGCTAACTAGTACCTCGGTGTTGTCCGTTTCTTGGAGCCACAGTTTGTCAAAGTTTCCTTTCAGGGCGGTTGGGGAGATGTCCTTTGAAAGAGATCAGGAAACCTCTCTGCCCAGGGATGCCCAGAATGGCACATTTAGAATTTCTCTCTTATAAAAGATGATGGACCCCTGGGGTTATGAATGGCTTGCAGCATGAGAAGTAAATGACCGGAAATGTGGTGCATTGGTGTTGGAATGAAAGAAAACGTCTCTTCTGTCTTAGACTAAGGATGAATAAAGGATAGTTCAGGGTGCTAAATGCATCATAAAGACTTGCACCATACAGCCTGCAGCTTCCTTTCTCTTTAATGCAGAGAGGTGACCAACAGAGACTGCAGGTCCCAGTAAGCAACATTTCATCTTGATCCCAGCAGGAGAGCTATTAATCTAAAAGCATGCTGGGACCCAGGACTGAAAATACACTTGTTCATTTAGCAATGGCAATAGGAAGCTTTCCCTGGTGAGTCGGGGGCCTAAAACATCAATTTTCTGAAGTCTAAGCGTTCACTTAAACCCTAAACCTAAGTTTCTAGCTTTTAATCTTCCAAAGGGGGATGGAATGTAACTCATTTTCATGAGATGTTAGTACCTCTTTCTGCTTCTCAGAGCTTTGTCAAGCAACAGCAGTGAGAAATGAAAGACTCGACTGTTGCTCTTGAGAACCCTAAAAGCAGCAATGAAACTCAACTGTTGACTTCACACTGCTGGTTGGAAAACTTATGAGCAGCAGTGGAGGGAGAAGCTGGAGCTATTTTTGGGGAGAAAACTTCAAAATCAGAGGCTAAAGAAAGGGTAGGATATTGAAAATCTATTTCCCCACATCTCCAAGCAGCAGTCTAGAGCAGAGAGAAGCAGAAAGCTCTTTATCCCTGGAAGTAGTGCTTCAAACGGACACCCTCGGTCCACAGATTGATTATATGAAACATGGCACCCTCAAGTCAGATAGAAATCCCAGTACTCTTTTCCCTCCTGCCTTCCTGCTCTGAGGACTTACTGAGCTGGAGGCTCAGTAAGTTTCACCTTTGTCTTGAAACTATCTCTGGCTGGGTTTAGGCCTCCATATTTGTAAGGGCAGCTGCTGTCTGTTCCCTCACCATAAACCAAGTGCAGCTCATGGACTCCTTATCGGGCCACATTAGGTACTTGCCAGGAAAGTTTGGGTGCTTGAGTATTCATTTGTCAGCTGCTTTATGGGCTGTAGAGTGGCATTGTCTGATCTGATAATACCAACCCTAACCAGAAAGTAATTGGCTTACTAAGCAACCTCATTTTGCTTAACTCAGATCTCTGAACTAATCCTCTTCCTCTTTCAGCCACTGTCATACTTGTACTGGGCTTCAAGAGCAATCTGCTTTACCATGTAATGCTTTATGCAATGCTGAATTCCTGCCTCGGTGGGAGTTGGGGGTTGCTTGTGACTCATTCCTGTAGATATATTGCTACTCAGAGGCAACATTTTCCTGGATTCTTCCTAGGGCTGTCCTCATCTAGCTGCTGCTGGGTCTTGGGCTGCTTAGTCAGATAAGCTTATTAATGTTCAGGAACCTCACTCATTACTTGGAAATCACAGCTCAAACCAATTTAGGCTACTAAATAAAAACAAATGGTTTGGGAAGTGAACAGCAGACCAGATTAGGTGATGGCTGGTGAAAAGCAGTGCTGTGTAAGTATCATGCATACTGAAGAAATAGTTACTCTTCAGCTTTCATGCATTTCCATCCATGTGCAATTTGTGCTGGGGAAGGGTTCTGGTTTGGGAGCCATGGAGACTGAGCACTTCTTAGCTGGAGTAGGTACAGCCTGGGTAAGGGCAGTGCAAGCTTTCCCAAAAGCATGGGCTCCCACCAGAGTGCCTCATTCCTCATCCAGCCAAACTTCTTGATGGCTACTAGGAACTGGACTGAAACTACCAACTTGTTTTGCAAAGGGGCTGTTGCACATGGAGATGGCTTTCAGTCACTACCAACTAGAGTGACTTGGTGGGTATTGCATCCATCTACCAAGTCTTGACCTTTTCCTTTCTGGCAGCTGTTTGGTAAGGTAGCCAGATAAACGATGCTTCAAACGCTGCTCTGATCACCTACAACAGTGGTTTTCAAACTTTTTAGGGTGCACATCTTTTTCCAAATGTAGTTTACCACATACACCCCCAATGAGAGCCCATGTACCCCTACGGGTACACACACCTCAGTTTGAAAAGAGCTGCCCTACATCAGACAAGAGCCAATTTGCTTTGACAGACTGCTGCTACCTGCTATCATTCTCCTTTGATGGAGGGACATCTTCATAGTAAGGACTAGCACAGGGGTCGGCAACCTTTCAGAAGTGGTGTGCTGAGTCTTCATTTATTCACCCTAATTTAAGGTTTTGCGTGCCAGTAATACATTAACAGGAACCAGACCCTTCTCAAACCCTCAGACCCAACACATGGCTAGAGACTTACCATCCCTTATAGTAATACATTTTTAGAAGGTCTCTTTCTATACGTCGGTAATATATAACTAAACTATTGTTGTATGTAAAGGGGATTGTAACAGAACGGGTTTCAGAGGGGTAGCTGTGTTAGTCTGTATCAGCAAAAACAACAAGGAGTCCTTGTGGCACCTTAGAGCAGTGGTCCCCAACCTTTTTGTGGCCAGTAACACATTAATGTTTTTAGAAGAGTGTGGCGGGCGCCAACAATTTTTCAAGGCTTATTTTGTATTTGTACATTAAATAATACAAAAAACATCATATTTAATATTACATAATATATGAATCCAAAGAGAAGCCGCGAGGACAGAGAACACCGGCGTACTCTGTGCCCGGCAGGCGCGGGGCCGCGGCTTCTCATCAGGTTTTAGCCCATGAAAGCTTATGCCCAAATAAATTTGTTAGTCTCTAAGGTGCCACAAGGACTCCTCGTAGTCTACAGAACAGGCAGCTCTAGGTTCAGGCTTGTCACACACAACAGTGATAACTGCATTCACAGTAGCAGATTGGAACTGCATTTTCACAGCTCTTTTTCTTCCGTTAAAGGTCTCCTTAATCTGCTTCTGATGGAGCATAAAGCCTAGTTGGCCTTTGCTTCAAGATTCTTCAGGATAAATAACTCGTATTGTAGGTTGTTTAATGGCTCACCTCTTGAGCTTTATCTTGCACCTCTCTTGGGTGCTAAATCTGAGGACGTATAGGGCCTGCACAGGCCAAGCTACCTTGAAAAGCCTGAAAGTGTAAAGAGAAGAACAGAACATTAGTCACTCAAGGCTGATTGTTTCCCAGTAACAGGATTGCTCATTCTGACTGAGTCATTCTGCTTTGTGCATAGCAGCTTGCTTTCGCTCCATTTTGGATTTTTCATTATGGGGGCCTCCTGATTCCAACAGCTATGAGTCACGAAATATAGCAATGTTTCAGCTAACTGAACTGTGTCCCCTGCATTTCTTAACCACTACATGCTGTTTGTGCTTTACATCCTACTTCTTTACTTACGGAAAAAGGCATGAAAGCTTGTAAGCTCTTTTGTGAAGACCCATCCCATGGTTCTAAGCAGGATTGTCCAGTAGTTAAGGCACTGACCTTTGACACAGGAGATCTGGATTCATTTCCCTGCTATGCCACAGACTTCCTGAACTTGGGCAAGCCACAGTAGTCTCCTCCTTGGTGGTTCGTCTGTAAAATGGAAATCGTAATGCTTCCCTACCTTGCAGGGGTGTTGAGGTTAAATACGCTAAAGATTGCACGGCACTCTGAATCATAGATAGGAAAACTAAGATCTGTAATCCACCAAACAGCTTTGTGTAGTGTTGGATAACATGGTGGCAAAACTGCCTAAATACTGTCTGTGCTACGGCCTTCACCATTGCTGCCACCAGTAGAGCTGCACTGGCATTGGATTATGGGTCCTAGTTTCTCTAGTGTAGTGAAGGCCGCTGACATTTTGACTAAGATGACAAGCTTATAAGTATCTAGGCTTCTTACTAACAGGATGGATTGTTTCACTGCACAAAGACAAGTGAGAACCTAAGGCCATCAATGTGAATATTTCAGACAAATGAAGGTGTTGGTCAGAAAATTATATGAATGGCTGTTTCAGTTAGACTTCAGTAATCTTCTGGGAGGGTGATTTGCTTTGTATTGTGGTGTGATTGCTGTTTAAGCCCCTACCAAATTCACGGCCATGAAAAATGCATCACGGACCATGGAATCTGTTCTTTTGTGTGCTTTTACCCTATACTATACAAATTTCACATGGGAGACCAGTGTTTCTCAAACTGGGGGTCCTGACCCCAAAGGAGGTTGCGTGGGGGTCACAAGGTTATTTGGGGGTGGGGGGGTGTCACAGTATTGCCACCCTTCTGCTCTGCCTTCGGAGCTGGGTGGCCGTAGGGCTGTGGCTGCTGATCGAGGTCTCAGCTCTGAAGGCAGCAGCACAGAAGTAGGGGTGGCAATACCATACCATGCCATCCTTACTTCTGCGCTGCTGCTGGCAGTGGCTCTGCCTTCAGAGCTGAGCTCCCAGCCAGCAGCTGCCACTCTCTGGCCGCCCAGCTCTGAAGTCAGCAGTGCCTCCAGCAGCAGCACAGAAGTAAGGATAGCAGTACCACAACCCCCCTACAATAACCTTGAGACCCTCCCACAACTCCTTTTTGGGTCAGGACCCCTACAATTACAACACTGTGACATTTCAGATTTAAATATCTGAAATCATGACATTTATGATTTTTAAAATCCAATCACCATGAAATTGACCAAAGTGAACCGTGAATTTGATAGGGTCCTAGCTATGTTGTATCTGGTCCTGATGCTCATCAAAACAAGTATGTTTCCTTTGGCAATCTTAAAAATAGTCTAATAATCTTAAATTGCATTCAATTCCTAAGCAGGAGATTATTTTTAAGGCTGGGATGTGCTTTCTAGGAATCTTCTTGAAGGGGGGATGGGGAAAGACTTCTGACATGAGCTGTTTGTTTTACATGATCTACCTTTGTGCATATTACATAAGCATCTAGGAATGTCTCTGTAGTCCACTGAATCAGTGTTTTTAATATGATGGAGAAACTTTGCTTTGTCTGCTATACATTCAAAGTCTCTACTGTAAAACACAACACTGTCTTGTCTTCTCTTGATTACATATTAAGTAACAGTAAAAGTACATGGAGAAGATAACAAGCAGCACTGGCCAAATTAATAGCAATTGGATTAAACTTGCCAGCATGTTGCAAAAGGTTTATCCTAGTGAAGTCAGAGGTGTTTGGATACGTGTTCTGGAGCTGTGCACCTGAGTCACAAGTATCATGAATAACAGTGTACGTAAACATCATAATTTGACCACGGTTATCTAGCAGTGCTAATGCAGAAGTATCCCAATGCTACTTGACAATGTTAAATTTTCTGAATGATATAGTTTATAGGCTCTACATCCCAGTAGGCAGGGTGCTGTTACCTTGCTAAAGATATCAGGCCTGTGGATACTGTGACTTCCAAAGGCTATATTTCAAAATGTGCTTCATGTAGCCTACTGATGGCACTGTAGTTGCCCATTGAGACAGTAATGGGCAGAATAGATATTCTGTTAATAGTCAAGTTAGAGAGATTATGAACTAGTGGACATAGCACAGGAATAGTAAGCATCCTGGCTTTTCTGACTTAATGTGGCCCTGGGTCACTCATCCTGTTTTTAGATCATACCACCTTGCTGCTTGGCAGTTGAAGCTTGTTTGTGCACACCTTAAATATGTAATGTACTAAGTATTATCACTGTATCACTATCAGAACCCTGCTATCTTATAAAAGCATGGGTTTAAAAACAAGTAACTTCCATACCAGATCAGACTAACCCACGAAGTCCAATAATCTTTGGGGTTACTTGCATCCCCTGAAGCATCAAGTGACACAGTAGAAAAGTATATAAAAATAGCATGTCCACAGGGAAAATTTCTGAATAGCTAATGCCTTTAAGCATGATGTGTTACATTGTATTCCTAGTCATAATGTAATAGTCATTTGCCCCATAAGAATGCCTAATCCTTCTAAAAACCTGCCCAACTTTTCTCCTGCATGCGACCATGTAGCAGTTAGTTCCCCAGGCTAAAACTGCATTGAGTAAATGTTTCCTCTTTCTAAATGGTTTGGCTTTTTGAATTTGAATATTACTTTGAGCATAGATAATACATGACTCAGTACCATTTGCTATCTTATACGTTCTTCCACTTATGGATTGATTTTTTTTTTTTTAATCTCTCTCCATGGAAGTCTTGTCATCTCTAGACCCCGCTGCTTCTGATCTCCTTGAGGTAAGCAGGGGACAGAGTAGTTCAGCTTCTTTTCTTGGTGTGTTCTAGGAACATCACGTACATCTAGTTCATTATCTCCTTCAGTTTGTTGCCTCTTGCTATCCTTTACTTATTTGGGATGGATGGGAAGAACAGCATGTGGCCATTGGTTAACAGTGTAAAGCTGTGAAATATTTGCATATTGATATTCTTGTGACTGCTTGTGACGGTCCTGTCTGCTATCACCTTTGCAGTATACTACTCTCTGGACTAAGCCACAAGAGCAGCTGTTAGAATAGATACTATGACTTGAAGGAGCTAATTGACTAAAGAGTGCAAACAATTGCATTGCAGAAACTGGATCTGTGTTAAAGCAGCTGTCTGTTATTAGATAAAAGCTGTCTTCAGTCTGGTAACCTCTTAGTGGCTATGAAGCCAGTAAGCACACATGAGGGTTCACTGGCAAATAGCTGATCTTGGCTGTTTTGTAGAGGGGAAAAACTTTTGATCACTTTTCTCAAAGAACAAATAGTTTGGAAACTTGAAGTGTCACCAGCAAGTGCAGAATAGAGTCTAGGGTTGCCAAAGTTACCT
Organism: Platysternon megacephalum; assembly: GCA_003942145.1. Classification (NCBI taxonomy): domain Eukaryota; kingdom Metazoa; phylum Chordata; order Testudines; family Platysternidae; genus Platysternon; species Platysternon megacephalum. Next base: position 334,263 of record QXTE01000348.1, read on the forward strand.
GACTCTCTTGCTGAACTTAGTGGAGGCTTTGATAAGGATGAAGAAGGCCATGGCTTGCAGCTAGACATCTTTAACTTATTGTGTCTTTAGTGTAGGTAGTAGAATTCTGCAGTACGTGGGTTTGACTTTGTAGGTACTTACAATACAGAAGTGCAGTTCTACACCACTCTTAGTTTTCCTGATGGCATCAAATCTGTCTGGGATCTTACGTTGCATTGTTTCTGGTGTGTGGTGAGGGAGAAGCATGTAGTGCCATGTGAGATGCTGTAGAGCAGCTCTTTCTGTTAGAGGTAAATGTAGTGGGTAAAAGCTGATAGATGACATTTGTAATCAGCAGCTGGGTTTCCAGTGGTAGTCTTAAGCCTAGCCAATACTAAAAAGAGTTTAAACATAGATGCAGCATATAGCAGCAAAATTTCTTTTACCAGTATAATATCTTTATAACTGTTTCTGAGCAAAATAAGCTATGCCAGCCAACACACTCAGTATAAAAGGTTGCATTCCTCTCCAATATAAATTTTGCTGGTATAGTATCTGTATAGACCTAGTGTTAATCCAGTCTTGGTTTAGTGGTATCCAAGATGCCATGACTTGAAGCAGTTGTGGAATAGGAGGGAAGGTCTTCTCAGATCAGTAACCGGTTAAAAGACTAGAAACAAAGGGTAGGAATAAATGGTCAGTTTTCACAACGGAGAGTAGTAAATAGCTGGGACCCCCAGGGATCTGTACTGGGACCAGTGCTGTTCAGCATATTTATAAATGATCTGGAAAAAGAGGTAAACCGTGAAGTGGCAACATTTGCAGATGATACTAAATCACTCAAGACAGTTAAGTCCAAAGCAGAGTGTGAAGAGTTACAAAGGGATCTCACAAAACTGGGTGACTGGGCAACAAAATGGCAAATGAAATTCCGTGTTGATAAATGCAAAGTAATGCACATTGGAAAAAAATAATCCCAAGTATCCTTACAAAATAAAGATAGAGATCTTGGACTCATTGCAGATAGTTCTCTGAAAACATCCACTCAATCTACAGCAGCTGTCAAAAAAGCTAACTGTGTTAGGAACCATTAGGAAACGGATAGATAATAAGACAGTAAATATCATAATGCCACATTATAAATCTGTGATACACCCACATCTCAAATACTGTGTGCAGTCTTGGTTGCCCCATCTCAAAAAATATATTAGAATTGGAAAAGGTAGAGAGAAGGGCAACAAAAATGATTAGGGATATGGAACAGCTTCCATATGATGAGAGATTAAAAAGACTGGGACTGTTCAACTTGGAAAAGAGATGACTAAGGGGAGGGACACGATAAAGGTCTCTCTAATCATGAATGGCGTGGAGAAAGTGAATAAGGAAGGATTATTTATCCTTCCATGTAACACAAGAACCAATGACATTGATAGACAGGTTTAATACAAATAAAAGGAAGTACTTCTTCACACAACGCAAAGTCAACCTGTGGAACTCATTGCCGGGGATGTTGTGAAAGCCAAAACTATAACAGGGTTAAAAAGAGAACTAAAGTTCATGAACAATAGGTCCATCAACGGCTATTAGTCAAAATGGTCAGGATGCAATCCCATGCTCTGGGTGTCCCTGAGACTCTTACTGCCAGATGGTGGGACTGGATGACTGGAGATGGATCACTCAATAACTGCCCTGCTCTGTTCTTTCCCTTTGAAGCGTCTGGCATTGGCCACTGTTGGAAGACAGGATACTGGACTAGATAAGCCATACTGGACTAGATCAATGGTCCTTATGCTCTTAGTTTCTTATGAAGCTTTAGTAATGTTTCTGCACTTTAGGACACTTCATTAGGTCTGTGAATTGGGATGAGGTTTACTAATGTGATTAAAGAGCCATAGATATGGGTCATTGGATTTTTATACCTATTCAGTGTACGCAGTCAACAGGTACTGTTTAGCACTCAATGCATGTTAGGTTTTGTACGGACATAGGAAGACAGACCATTCCTTGTAAAAACAGCACAACATAATGCAGTACCTATAGTGCTGTATGGGAGCGGGCTTTTCTGCAGTAAACCATTAACAAGTCAGTTCAGAGTGACATTTCCCTTATCTATGGACTCTGCCTGAAATGAGAGATCTGAGTCAAGAGGAACAAACTCCAATAAAATAATAAATGCTTTGAGACTCAATGAAATACAGTTAAACACTTTATTCCTCTCTAGAAATACTAGATGTTGTTCTACTGGGCCCAGCACTTGTCTATAGCTACAGGCAAGCATGTGCCCTGCATTCTGCTGAAGTGGAGGGATATGAGTATCTCTACTGGGAGGGTGTCTAAGGGCTTGTCTACACTGGCACTTTACAGCGCTGCAACTTTCTCGCTCAGGGGTGTGAAAAAGCACACCCCTGAGCAATGCAAGTTTCAGTGCTGACACTGGCGCTTTACAGCGCTGTAACTTGCTGCGCTCAGGGGGGTGTTTTTTCACACCCCTGAGCGAGAAAGTTGCAGCGCTGTAAAGCGCCAGTGTAGCCATAGCCTTTGACATGTAACTGCATCCCAAAACAGTCACAGTGGGCATACAGCCTCTGGCAGTTCAGGAGGTTGGGACTCTTGACACCTTTGACTGTACAGGAGCTGGTTTTTGTTTGTGGCATATAGGAGGTTGTTGATCTTAGTTCAAGAATTAAAGCCAATCAGTATAGGTTTATAGAAAACAGATCTTGCCGAAATAACTTCATCTTATTTGATGAAATTGCAGGTTTGATAAAACTAATAGTGTGATGTAATACTTAGAATTCTATAAGGTGTTTTGACTTGGTACCACACAACGTTTTGATTTAAAAAAACAACAAAAACCTAGAATAATAAAATTAACATGACAGATTAAATATCTTAAAAGATGGATGATAGATCTCAAAATATAACTGAACAGGGAATCATCGAGTGGGTGTTGTTTTTTCTAGTGGGGCCCTTTAGGAATTGGTTTTTGGTCTTGTGCTATTTAATGTTTTTACCAATGACCTGGAAGAAAACACAAAAATATCACTGATAAGGTCCCAGGTGACACCAACTAAAGAAGCGGCAAATAACAGAGGACCGGTCACTAATACATAGTGATCTGGATCACTTAGCAAACTGTGTGCAAGCAAGCAATGTATTTTAGTAGGCTAAATGTAAATGTTTAGGAATGAAGAATGTAGGCCGTACTTACAGGATGGGGAACTTTGTCCTGGGAAACAGTGACTGGGGGGAAAAATAACTTGGTTGTGGTGGATAAACAGCTAACCATGAGCTACAGTGCAGCATTGTAGCCAAAAAGGTTAATGCAATTCTCGGTTGCATAAACGGGAATCTCAAGTAGGAGTAGATTTTTACCTCAGTATTTGGTATTGCTGCAACTGCTGCTGGAATATTGTGTCCAATATTCAATTCTGGTGGCAACAATTCAAGAAGGATGTTGATAAATTGGAGAGGTGTCTGAGAAGAGCCATGAGAATAATTCAAGGATTAGAAAACATGATTTATAGTGAGAGAGCTCCTTGAATCTATTTATCTTAACAAAGAAGATTAAGGGGTGACTTGATCAGTCAAGTACTTACATGGGGAACAAATATTTAATAGGCTCTTCAGTCTAGCAGGGAAAGATACAACAACAATCCAGTGGCTGGAAATCAATGCTAGGCAAATTTAGACTCTAAGGTGTAAATTTTTAACAATTAGAGTAATTAATCACTGGGACAATTTACAAGGATCATGGTGGATTCTGCATCAATGCAATTTTTAAAACAAGACTGGATTTTATTTTATTTTTTTTAAGAGATGCTTCAAGAATTTTTTTGTGGGAAATGTTATGGCTTGTTACACAGGAAGTCAAACCAGATCACAGTGGTCCCTTCTGGCCTCTGAATCTATGAATTAGTATTTGTGGGGAGGGGGGTATATTTCTTACTCTCCCTTTAAGAAGGTGCAGAAATCACGCTATATTTGAGTGAAAAGGTGGGGTGTGTGGCACTCCTCTTCATTCCAGCAACCCTGGTCAGCTATTTACTACTCTGCTATGCCTTATAACTAGCTTGCTCTGGCTAAATTGATAAGCAGTAAATTAGCTAGTGTCAGTCAAGGTTTCATCAGGCTTCAGAATAAACATTTCATTACACTTAAGGGTAAACACTTAGGGCATGGCTACACTTACAGATGTAGAGCGCTTTAAGTTAAACCAGCCTTCGTAGAGCGCAGTAGGGAAAGTGCTGCAATCTGTCCACACTGACAGCTGCAAGTGCACTGGCGTGGCCACATTAGCAGCTCTTGCAATGGCCACAGAGAGCAGTGCATTGTGGTAGCTATCCCAGCATGCAAGTGGCTGCAATGTGCTTTTCAAATGAGGGGGGTGGGGTGGAGTGTGACGGAGTGTGTTGTGTGTATGTGGGGGGAGAGTGGGCTTTGGGGGGGCTGAGAGCATGTCAGCGTGCTGTCTCGTAAGTTCAGACAGCAACAGACCCTCCCCCTGCCTCTTTCTCTCTCACACAGCATTCCACAGTAATGGTTGCTTTGTCTGGGAGCAGATAAGCATGCTGTCTGTCAGAAATTGAACTTTCAAAGGGCATGCCTGCAGTGATTCCAAAACAATGACAAGTGGCCACTTGACTTAAGGGGATTATGGGACATTTCCGGAGGCTGATCAGAGCGCAGTAATGCAACATCTCGTTCACACTGACACCTGGGCGTTTCAGCCAATGCGCACCAAGTGTTAATCTTCTCGCCGAGGTGGAGTACTGGGAGCACTCTAGCCCTGGAGTCAGAGCGCTCTACGTGCCTTGCCAGTATTGATGGGTAGTGAGCTAGGGTGCCCGGGGCTGCTTTAATGCGCTCTAACTTGCAAGTGTAGCCAAGCCCTTAGTTGAGACAAATGCTGCAATATATCCTTCTCAGGTCTACACATGTCTACACTACCTCAGCACTGCTACCTGCTGCAGCTGTGCCGCTGTAGTGTAGACGCTTCGTACATCAACGGAAGGGATTTTTCCGTTGATATCGTTAATCCATCTCTGAGGTGGTAGCTAGGTCTACAGAATTCTTCTATTGACCTAGCCACACCTACAGTTAGGTTGACCTAATTACAGAGCTCAGGGCACAATGTTTCACAGCCCTGAATGACATGGCTAGATTCTTCTAACTTAAGTGTAGATCAGGTCTGAGTTATTGTTTCAGGCTGTGGCTGTTTCTGAAACTGGGCAGATACTGCTGCCTTACACTTGGTGGTCATACTTCTAAGGTTCCTTTGAAACCCTTGGGCAACAGACTTTCTTATTTAAAAAGAACAGCTTAAATTGTCAACTCAAGCTAACTAGCTTGAATATCCTCAGTTTATGCAAAAAGAATGAGGCGTACTTGTGGCACCTTAGACTAACACATTTATTTGGGTATAAGCTTTCATGGGCTAAAACCCACTTCGTTCTTTTTGCTGATACAAACTAACACGGCGACCACTCTGAAACCTGTCAGTTTATGCAGTCACTACACCTAGAGCTCCAAGCATAATGTGATTGTAAGAGGCAAAATCCTCAGAGCTTCACCAAAATTTCATGCAATACCAAGTAGTATCATGTCCGCATCAAGGAGCTTTAACAGTACAGGTCATTCTATGCCATTAATACCTTAACTAGGAAGTTCATCTCTTAGACTTTAGCTTACTCAAGTTACAAAATGTGCACCCATAAGTAAACTTCAAAATGAATAAACTCTACTGTTGGCTATCACTGCATTGAGGATCGGGAAAAGGGTCTGCTTGGGGTGAAAATCATGAGTAAGTAAAGTAGTCTTGGAGTTCCCAGATAAGATACTTTTTTTTTTAACTACCTCAAACTTTTTAGATCTCGGGATGTAAGAATCTTGGACCAATGTCCTTTTGACCTTTGTAGAACAGCAGTTCAAGATAGCTTATTGCGGTGGCATACGCACAGGTCCAGAGTGACTGAGCCACAAAGCTTGTGTTTCATAGAATCATAGAATATCAGGGTTGGAAGGGACCTCAGGAGGTCATCTAGTCCAACCCCCTGCTCAAAGCAGGACCAATCCCCAATTAAATCAGAGTGACAGATCAGTGTTCGCTTTCCTGAATAATTGGGGCTTCGCTCATAACCTGGTAAACTGATTGAGAAGCCACATCAGAGCTTGTGTAAAGTTTCCACCTGGCTCTAATTGCCAGAATCTTTATGGTGATCGAGTAGCATCCCATGTATTCAAGCCTGTAACTTCATGTAGGGATTTAGTACCTTAATACAAACCTGTCAGAACGCTCACCTTTTACAGTGATTGACTCTACATACATGAGTAATTTGTGCTCATCTCCCAGCTGATAGAATTTAGTGCTGTGAAAAGTCTCTAATGCTGTAAAGTTACACCACTTATTGCCATACAAAAAGCTTAATGCTCCCTCTGTCTTCTCAGGTCTTATGCAATATGGAAAGAGAAGACTAAGGTTCCATCATGATCGGAGGCTTGTTCATTTATAATCACAAAGGAGAGGTTCTAATCTCTCGAGTCTACCGTGATGACATTGGGTAAGTAACTTGGCTCCAGTTTAAAGCCTCTGCATCCTTGGTCTCTGCACCCTAGTTCCACTCACTGTGAAGACAACATTCCAGAGCTGCTTCCTCTGCATTAGCTGTGCATGCATGCGAGACTAGTTCTTAACTACATTAACTTAACGAGCAGGATTTTTTGACATACTCTAGATCTGTTTCTGAATAGGTGTCCTTCAGGTGGTGATAAAGGATACCCTGCTAGTAAGGCTGGGATTCTCGGTTTCTCTTGCTAAGAACCTCTGTAAGGAGATACTTCCTAACTTACTACTTACAGCAAAGCTGGTAGGTTTGCAGTTAAAGCAGGAGTGGTAAAATGGCATTTGAGTGTATACCACATACCAGGCCTAGGGCACATGTGCTAGTCTTCCCTGCACGCATGGAGAGAAATAAAGGGTACGTTTCCATACTTGGATATCGCCACATTGCCCGCAAAGTCGTTGGGCAAAGTTTGCCCATGTCCCAGGAGCCTGAAGGTTACATCTGACTTGTATAAAAGAGGTAGTCTACAGCAGTGGTTCTCAACCAGGGATACACGTACCCCTGGGGGTATGCAGAGATATTCCAGGGATACATCAACTCCTCTAGATATTTGCCTAGTTTTACAACAGGTTACATAAAAAGCACTAGCGAAGTCAGTACAGACTAAAATTTCATGCAGACAATGAGAAAGTAAGCAATTTTTCAGTAACTGTGCTATGACACTTTTTTTGTATTTTTATGTCTGATTTCGTAAGCTAATGGTTTGAGGTGAAACCTGGGGTACACAAGACAAAACCTGAAAGGGGTACGTAAGTCGGGTAAGATTGAGAACCACTGGTCTACAGGGCTCAGCATGCAATTCATTCTTACTGCTTGGATCAAGCCTGTGATATCCACTGGTTATCATAAAGACAACACCAGTTGAATTTAGGCAACCCTTAGAATAGATTTGAAACTTGCTTTACCTGGCACATCTGTCAGCTGGTGCTTCCCTGATGATTGGTCTCTATCCTCTATATTTATCAAGTCAAGGATCTAGCAGTGCTCAACAGAAATAATGTGTCTGATAGTGCCTCCTGATAGTGCCTCCTGATATAGAAACCAGACAGAAACATGCCAATAAAGTTAGCAATCCAACTCTCGAGTACGGCTTTTTCCTAAAGAATGATTGTGCAAGGCACCTTTTTATATAGTGAAACTCTTTCCTCTAGTGGATTCTAGCTAATGTCCAGTATCAACAGATTGGAATCACATAATCAAATCAGTTATGACTGTTCAAATCTTCTGAAGGCAGTAGGACTGCACAGGTGTTTTTGAAGGTCTAACTGGGCCTGTAGAATCTCTACTACTGGTGGTGCAGAAGAACCCAGAACTTTCAGATGAGAGAAGGGAGCGTGATTGTGCAATAAGCAGTCCACCTTGATGTGGAAACGAAGATGCGTGGAACCCCACTGCTATTCTTAATCTCTTTTCAGAGCAGATCTTTGCTTCCCAGGGACCTTTATTTAGGCTGCTGCAGACTGAAGAATGCCTCATTTTGGAGCTGGGTTGTGTAGTGGATTTGTTTGCCTCATAATAAAGTTTAGCTTTTATCCCTGGACTGGAATAGAGTGGTGATGATTGACCCTGTTCATGGAAAGGTGGAAGGGGAAGTAGCTATTTAACACAACAATACAATGAAGCTTATTTAACTGATAAGTTTAAAATGCATCCTTGATCTGTCAGACTTTTTAGGGTATGTCTACACTGGCAGAGTTTCTTTGCCGGCAGTTACATTGCCGTTCAGAGCGCTGAAGGGAAACTGCTGTTGTGTGTTCACACTGTCAGCTGCCTGCGCAATAGCGTGTTCACACTTGCAGCAGTATTTGGAGTAGTGCACTCTGGGCAGCTATCCCACAGAGCATCACTTGACAGTGTTGAAAATTCCACGCAATGTAGTCGTATGTCCCCTTCTGACTCTCTTCCCTGACTGGGAGCAGATTAAGTGACCTGTGAGCCAGCTTTCTCTGCAGGAAGTGCATCTTGTGTAGAAGCTAATAGCGAAGGTGGTGTTGGCCAGGGCTAGGCAGGAGGTAAGCTCTTAAAGCTTCAGTCTTCTGTCCTCCTTAGACTGTCTTGAGCAGTTTTCTTACTAATACCTAGTGTTAAGACTTCTGAGGTCTGTGAAGAATTTAAAATTAAACTGGGTTTGTGCTCACTCTGCTGCTTATTATGTATGACAGCCTGTAAGTTTTCTTGATTTTTTTTTTTTTTTTTAACTTTATCTCTTGGGTTTTCTAGAGGATGACTCTATGCATCACTTGAGACATACTTATGCTGAATAACAAATGTCTAATACACATTCTTGTCCCAAGTGTGCATTATGTATTGGAGTCAGCTGTTAAGCAGGGGGAACAGGTTCTAAACAGTCCCTTACCTTCAATTGCTCATCTTTCACTCTTGTATGTTCTAACTTAACTAATTCTCCAGTTGCCTTTCCCAGGGTAGGCAAAACATGAATTTGTCCTTTAAAAAGGAGAATCTTTCAGGCTTTCATTATGCATAACAAAGAAGAAAAGGGCGCAGAACTCAATTTTGCTTTATAGGCTACCTTTTAATACTCCCAAGTGCTAAATGGGAGAGCTTGTAATAGCTTCTCTCCCTCTTGCTCATGTGATGGCCCAGGAGACGATGCATCTGCATGAATGTTTCAGAATATTCTAACACCCAAAAATAAGCAGCCCTCTGAAGGTTTTGTGTGATGTGCTGGATATTGACACACACCTATACTAATGCAGAATGTGTAGTGGACAAACAAGTATGCAATTCTCTCCTTTCCTGCAAATATCAACATGTAAAGTCTCATAAGAATTCAGTTAAGGGTATGAATTCTGAAGCCTTGTAGAGCTAAAAGTTTATTCTAATGTCTCTAAAAAAGGCACCACTTAAGGATGGTTTATCTAGGGCAGGGGTCGGTAACCTTTCAGAAGTGGTGTGCCGAGTCTTCATTTATTCACAGGTTTCGCGTGCCAGTCATACATTTGAACGTTTTTAGAAGGTCTCTTTCTATAAGTCTTTAATATATAACTAAACTATTGTTGTATGTAAAGTAAATAAGGTTTTTAAAATGTTTAAGAAGTTTAATTTAAAATTAAATTAAAATGCAGAGCCCCCCGGACCGGGCCAGGAACCGGGCAGTGTGAGTGCCACTGAAAATCAGCTCACGTGCCGCCTTCGGCACACATGCCATAGGTTGCCTACCCCTGATCTAGGGTGACCAGACAGCAAGTGTGAAAAATCGGGATGGGGGGTGGGGGTAATAGAAGCCTATATAAGAGAGACCCAAAAATCGGGACTGTCCCTATAAAATTGGGACATCTGGTCACTCTAGCTTTATCTGAATAGCATCCATTGAAACACTGGCTTGCAAAAGGCTGTAGCTGGGTGAAATATAACTTGCAGTTCCCTTTGTTTTGCACCCCCAGCATGTCAGTCTTTCAGAGCCTAATATGCAGTGAGGCATGTGATCTTTTTTGCATGAAAAGTCACCCTTGTGACTGGAAAAAGCTGCTGGCAGAACAGGTGGCAGTACTGGAGCCTTGGCCTTTGCTCCCAGTCCTGTACCTCATTCAGCAGTTCACAACCTCTTGGGACTCAGGACCCATTTGTAAACCTTGATGGCCTGTCATGACCTAGTAAATAGCTTTAGTGCAAAAAAAAAAAAAAAAAATCTGGCTTAAGTATTTGTTACCCATGATATATAATATATATAAATGAATAAGTGCTAAATAAGTACACTGTGCGTATTATAGCAGTAGCTCCTGTCCCCACTCTGGGCATTGCGATCTCGGGGGTTAGCACTGCTCAGGTTTGCCTGGTACCTCTGTGCTGGTTGAGCCAAACTTGTGAGTGCTATTGTGATCTGGTATTTGGGGTTGCAGCGCCACGTACTCATATTTGGATCTTAACTCTCATGACGGAGGGGCAGCTGGGCCAAACCTGAGCAGCACCCCATGCACCAGGTTGCAACTCCTAGAACAAGGAGTGGAGCCCAGCCAGCCCTGTGGGACCAGAGCTGCCACTGCAGAGTAAGCACGGTGTGGGCTCACTCTGCAGCTCTCTGCATGACCCTTTGACGCATTCATCGTGACCCCTGGGTTGAGAAACCTATGGGGTCCTGAGTGACCTATGCCTTGTTGACTAGCCAGTCTGGGCCCATTTAACCTCATTTTACTGAAGGAGAACTCCTACCTCTACCCGGCTGTGGAGATCACAATACTGTCTCTGGATTTTGCTTTCAGTAACTTTCCTCCTCTTACAAATAAGGGAATTGAGGCCCATGTTAAATGCCTTGTCTGGAAGGAACTATAAAAGTATGTCTATAAAATTACTACAACTGCTTGGTACTGAGGAGATTATAAAGTGGGTTGGCCTAGCCTGGGCCTGTACATATGCTCAAGCTGCTAATGTGGCTGAGTGAAGTGGGTACTTCTGCCTTCAGTATAAACTTTGGTGAAAGAGGCTTCCTGAGTGAAGGGTTTCTCTCAGTTTGCAGCTCTGCAAAACTGCTTCAGTTTCACTTATCTTGTAACCTCTAAAACTGGTAAAGATCAATTAATCTTTCAGCAGGAACTTCACCTAGCTCTTAAAGTGCCCAAAGAAATATTGGGGATTTCCTCTGTCAGTGTCTGGAATCTGGTACGGAGTTGGCTAATGGCTCACACATGCTATTTTTATAAATAGTTGTAACTTGGTAGGGAGTGTCCTGTGCGTTCTAAAAACTTGTGATGGAAGTGAGCAATTAGATTAGTGTCTGTGTAGTGAGTAAGGAGAGCTTAATGCTGATGTCCAAACCAGGAAATAGCAAAGCCATGTCTGCTTTAAGCTGTTGCTGGCCTGTCTCTAATGATGTGTTTAAAGGGCAGAAGAGAATGGAATACTATCCAGCTTCTAAGTATTCCAAAGGAAATAAAAAATACTGTTGTCCAGTGTCCTAAGTGGAGTCTGGGTATGAAATGCTCCAATCTTGTTGCTAAAGCATTGCTGGATCCTAAATGGCTGTATTGTGACTCTCCTGGAGCCTGTGGGCTCTCGTTTCCAAACCATCTTAGCGGAACAGTGATGTAAATGCAAAAGTCAACATGAGTGTCATGCACTCTTGTTCATAGAGGGGAGGTATGCATGCCACAAACTATCACTGCTGATGCCCTTGTTGGTAGATAGCTCATTCCCTGCATGTTCGTCTTTCAGTGCCAGAGCTGAGACCCACTGACAGGATGTCTGTCTTTGGAGGGAGAGGATTGAGACTGGATGGGGATGGGATTGGGAAGACTTGCGCTGCTGCTTATGCCTTATGTGAACTCTGAGAAATTAGGGCTTCTGACTCCTTGGCTCTTGTTTGGCCCTTCACTCCTGCCAAACTCTGTGGAAACTTGAAACCTACACGCTGGGAGAGAAACTCAACGCCATGGGTCTACAGTACCTAGAACCCTTTCCCCTGGTGCATATGTAGAATCTTAAACTGCATATGGTAACTTGGTGTCCAGTGAGCAGAGTGGCAGTTAAGTAACCACTGCTTTGAATTTCCTGGCACTTCTGTATAGCAATCAAACTTGAGATTTGTTTGCTTGCAACTTCTCTCTAAAAGAATGGCTTGAAATAAATGCATGTAGTGCATCTGCCAATGCAATGTAACTAGATGCATGCATAAATAGTCGTTACCTTTCTTAAACTCCATATCAAAACACAAGCACAGTGCATTTAATTCAGGACACTATGGAAGGGTTCACTGTAACCTTCAAGCACTGTTTTTGTTTGTATGGTTAACTCCTGAAGTAACCCTACCTGCGTTTAAACTTGCGATCTCCATATAGACACCTGGTAGGAATGTACTATTAAATGGCAAATTGCATGTATCCTCTAATTCTTGAGCATTTGGTTCAAACCAGACTCTATTAATATTGCTCTTGTGCTTTGTGGTTGTCACACTTGTTCTTAGTTGTGCCAAGCTGATGACAAAGTGCAGCATCTGAATCTTCTGGAAGTGCCATCTCTCCTTCATGCTCTGATTGTGCCTGACTTTCTATAATTCCCTGTGGTTGGACCAAGCCTAAGATGCTTCAGCCAAAACAATAGCCTTTTAGGAGAGAATGGTGTCTCAGTCAGATCAGTAATATCACTCCTGATATCTGCTGGTAGGGGAAATCTAAACTCTAAGCAGGCTTCTCCATTAGATGCAGCCTGACACTTTGAGGCTTCTTCATTCTTGGTGTCTGGCATTTTATTTGTAATAAACTGCACATAAGAGTGCGAATTGGGTAATACTGATAGCGACTTGGGTATGGCTCAGACTAAACACCCAATTAGAGCTGCAACTAAACAGCACAGAAATCTGTTGGCACAGACAACTGCTGAGTGACCACTGCATGTTAAGTTTCTGTTTGCAATGGCTTCACTGCTGTCACAGCTTGTGACTTTCCATGAAGTACCTCCTTCGCCACTTGTGCCTGGAAATGGGGAGGGGGTGCTGTTGGTCTCTCCTTATCTCTTTGGATTCATTGTGCCTTGTGTGTGTTTCTAACCCTTTCTCTTGTTGCTGTCACTCCTCCTTTCTTCGCTGGCGCCATTTCTGTCCATCCCATCTCATTGGCTGCTGTAGCAATAGGTAAGAGACACATGGCAGGCCATGACTGGCCCTACGAAGTGGGGAATTGATGTGCTAAAAGGTTTCATTCATTTGAGGCTTCCTCTCTGTCTTGGACCAGTCCATGACTCTTGGGGCTAGAATTAGTTAGTGGGGGAGGATTTAGCTCAATCCTGGAGCATTATCGTTCATTGGGTAACACTTAGGTATTACTGAGGAACTTAAACTCTTCAGGATGAGAAGTAATTCTTATCAACCTGTCTGCATCTCGAAGACAGAAACTAAACTAGTATTCTTCGAGGTTCTTAAGTAGTAATACTTGACAACATACAGCAGGGGTCCCAAACGCGGTGCCCGTGGGCGCCGGGGCGTCTAAGTGCACCCGCGTACTGGGTGGTGGACAAGCATCCGCCGAAATGCCGCCGAGAAGCAGTGTCATCCAGAGGCGGCGGCGACGCCTATTGATGTTGCCGCTTGTTGGCGGCATTTCGGCGGGTGCTCGTCCTCCGTGGCTCGTCGTCTGGCGCCCGCCAGACAAAAAAGATTGGGGACCACTGCCATACAGTGTAAGTGACAAGGATTGAAGGGGCTGGAACTTAGTCCATTTTGAGGATGGGTATTTACTATCAAACTCACCAATATTAACTATACCCAGTATCTTGATTACCAAATTGCAAAGGCATCAGAATTGCAGTAGGCAGTTCAATACCTAACAGCCTATTAGAAATAGTGTTTCTTCTATATCAACGGTTCTCAAACTTTTTAGCAACCCAAGGACCCACGTTTTGATTTAAATTTTTTCATGGACCCCCAAACCCGCTGCTCAGCTCCAGGCCTCACCCCCACTCCACCCCACCCCTCCTCCTTCCTCCCAGCGCCTCCTGCATGCCGCTGAACAGCTGTTCCGCAGCATGCAGGAGGCACTTGGCTGGAGGAGGGGGAGTTGATCAGCAGGGCCAGTGGCTCTGGACATGACTCACAGATCCCCTGGAGTACCCTCACGGACCATCAGGGGTGCACAGACCAGTTTGAGAAACCCTGTTCTATATCATAGGGTCAGTCCCAGAGCAGAGGTATTGGAGGACTATTGTATGGCTCCTAGCTCATTCCTTGGTGTACAGACTGTAGTTCTCAGGTTTGCATCAAGAAAAGAGTGTAAAAAGCCTCCTGACTTACTCCCTGGATTCCTAGTCTTAACGGACTTTCAACTTAATTATGGGAGTACAGTCTGGTAACTATGCAGTGGTCAGGATTCCAAAACCAACCTTCTGCATTATGTAGCAGGAAGAAGAGCCAGCCTCTGGAGTTTAGTTCTAGGTTTAAATTCCACATCTCTCAAAAGTAAAGACATTTGTACAGTAAGGACTTGGTCTAGTGCACATAAATTGTCAACTGTGTAGTGGGTTTTAAGGCAGAGGACCAGAATGGTAGTGCATCATGTTGGGATTAAGGGAAATGGCAGAGCTACATAGGGGAAGCTTGCACAGCACCTGCCTGCACTATGCAAATACACTAGTGCATTTCCATTAGCATGTTGCACCATTGGAATTCTAAAAACCATCTGTCAAACCACTCTGCTGTTCTATAGTTGAATATAGCATAATGACTAGCAGTGTAAACTGGAAACAAGTGAAATATGCTCTAAATTCTACACTTCACCTACTGGTTTGAGCTTCCTCATTAATGCTTGCTGTGTTCAGAGATGAAGCAGATCTGGGAACAGTCCCATTCCTGACACCGCCTGCCTCCATATATCAGGCAAGTGAAGCTAGTAGGATTTGATGGATTTTCACAATGGCATGTGATATGACAGCAATTCCTTCCATGCAGAAGGGGTTGCAGTCAACCTAAACATCAAGCAAATTGTGGGGGGCAGCAGGTGTAGGAGCCAGGCTGCTGTGAAGCTTTAAGGGGTGGAGAATAGGAAGTACCAGGCTGTTGAGTATTTAGTCAGAATTGGGTTTCTCTCTAACTAGGCCACAGCCTGCTATGCCTTTTGGCCTCTGACCGTGCTAGTCCATGAGGGAGCACTAGCAAGGTGAATTGAGAGGAAGCCTCTTGTTAGGCCAGTTGAGAAACTTCCATCTGGAGGCAGATGGGAATTGACACTGAGCCTTAATCCAAAACTTCTTAGAGGTCCAGTAGGTTCTTTCCTTGTCCCCTTCACCTAGTATATTGCAGGATTTAACATCTCTTAACTCTGTTCCTGAACTCCGTTAGACCCCATTAGCTATAATGTCCCAAACACCCTTCCTGATAAGGGCCAGGCACACACAGCTGTAGCTTAACAAATGTAGACATTAGGCAACTGGTCAGAAACTGTGTAGCCAAATCTGCAGGGTGCATATGGAGTTTAATTCTGTTTTCCCGCCTCTTGTGACAATCCCCTAGGCGGAATGCAGTGGACGCCTTCCGTGTCAATGTCATCCACGCACGGCAGCAGGTGCGTTCGCCTGTCACCAACATTGCCCGCACCAGTTTCTTCCATGTCAAGCGTTCCAACATCTGGCTGGCTGCAGTCACCAAGCAGAATGTCAATGCTGCCATGGTCTTCGAATTCCTCTACAAGATGTGCGACGTGATGACTGCCTACTTCGGGAAGATCAGCGAGGAGAACATCAAGAACAACTTTGTGCTGATCTATGAGCTGCTGGATGGTGAGGCGTTTCCCTTATGACCCCTACTTGAGACACCCAGTTAGTTCCCAGGATCCAGTCAGACATAGCTTACCCCCACCCCAGTGTTGGCTCTCCGAGTATCTTTGTGTAGTTTGTATGGGGCAGGGCCATACAGCTTCTAGCTCTGCTTTAACGTTCCACTGTATTCTGCCTTCCAGTGCTCTCAAGTGTAGGACGATGGAGCTTCCCCTATTCTCAAACACTTACACTTGTTAGCTGCTCCTCACTTCAGTAGTGAGATTACCTGTGCTATCATGGTGATGAGGATGGCATAACATGCAGAGAAAGTGAAGCAAATCACTGCTTCAGCAAGCATCATTGAATCTAATCAAGCGCTGGTGGCCATGCCATGTGGGCTATTTGCCCTGTTCCTTACTTGGTGTTAGAGCAAGTCTGGGGAGCTAACACCTCAGCCCTCTCCTCTCACTGAGGAGAGAGTGCAATAATACGCCATTGGAAGCAGCTCTGAACTGCACTGTCTTCTATCTGGCTATTACAGGTACCTCTTTGGATGCTCATTGAAACTTTTTTTGATGCTCAGTGTATTTTTTTGTATTTTTTTATTTTATTTTTTTTTAATCTGCTTGGATGTGGAGGCTAAAGACCTGCACTTGGGCTGATTCTGGGTCCTCATCTTGCCTAACACTAATGCAAAGAATTATTTCTAATGCCTTGACTCTCTTGATAGCCAGTGTCAGCTGTTTCCTAAAACTGAGCTCCCTCTTCCTCCAGACTTGAAATCAAAAGAATGAAACAACTGCGGGTGTACTAGCATTCAGTAACCTGCCCAGAGGTCACAGTTAGTGCTTGATAAACTTTCTGCAGGTCCCTCTTGATGGGGGTGGAGGAGAAGCTATAGAGCTGAAATTTATTGCCATTTCTCTTACATGGCAGGCTCTGCCTTTGGTGCTCAAAGCCTGCCCTCTCCTAGCAGAGTGGTAACAGTTCCTGCATGTGCAGTGTCATGTTATAGTCACATTACAGGTTTGCCATCCCCGCTGGATTTTGTGTAGGTGGCCCGCTCTCCCCTGGAGGGGCCAAGTGCACTTCTTTCTCTCTAGCTAACGGCTGTTTCTCTCCCCTGCTGGCTCGCCCTGCGGTGTCACTACTCTGCTGTTATTTTTTTAGGTTTTGATTTTTATTACATCTTCATGCGAAAATCAAAACCTAAAGAAAATGCTGCAAAGATAGATTATTCTGCTGTTGGATAGACCCTCTTCACTGTCCCTTGGATGTCTGTGGATAGACCCTCTTCAGTGTCCCCTGGATGTCTGTCTTGTCTTGCTGGTATTTAGACCCTGAATTACAGCCCTGTGAGAGCTAGTGAGCTCCCCACTTTCAGATGAACAAACTCTCCCTTGCCCCCAAACTGGCTTGAAAATACGATTTCCCCCGTACAGTCACGGCAGTTTGCAGCAGAGAGACAGCCCTGCTGGATTGAGGAGCATTCTGGTGCAAGTCTTGGGCTGGTCATGTCTGCCCTGCTTCAGAGGCTCCAGGTTCTGTGGGGGGGAGGGGGGGCATCCATGCGCCAGTCCTTTCTCCCTCTAGGAATGTTTAGTGCTGGGGGCTGCTTGTGTTGGAAGTGACTTACACCCTGCAGCTCTCCTGTCTTGTGGGTTCATTGAGCTGATTATTCTTTACCCTTCTGTAGAAATCCTGGACTTTGGCTATCCTCAGAACTCTGAGACAGGGGCTCTGAAAACCTTCATCACTCAGCAAGGCATCAAGAGCCAGGTAATGAGGGGGATTCGGGATATAGTAGCACTGTCCTGTCCCTGGTCTATCTTGGTATAAAAATCTGTTCAAGAAAGTGTAGGGGTCTCGATCTCTTGGGGGAGGGAATCTGTCTAAACTACACAAACTTTGACCATGGGATCTGAGCTGGTCATGGTCTTGAGCATGGTATAGGACACTGGATAGACTGAGGGGAGGAGAGAACCTGAGCAGTGTCTCACTCTGTGCTTATGATGCACTTGCTGCATCTCTTTGTTTCTCTCCCACGAGGGCAGGGTCTGAGCTGGGACAGCTCTGATCGCTCCTTTACTTGCAAATGTTCAATAGTTTGATTTAATTGCACCGACTGACAACGAGGCCGGCAGGTAGAGATAAACATGTATCTGGGTAAGTCATAGACATAGCCCAATTAGGAAGAGAACTTGTTCATATCCCTCTGCTAGAGCAGGATGGCTCTGACTCCTCCAATCTACTCTCCAGTTCTCAGTGTCTCAAGCCATGGGGCTCTCACCTTCACCTGGGTGACCTTTTTTGCAGCCTGATGAGTCTTGCTGTTAATCTCCCTTGTTGTTAGTTACATGGCCTTGCCCGCTCAGATTTAGATGCTACTTTGTTTAGCTTTTGTATAATGGTAGCACCTAAAAAGCCCCAAATGAAGTTAGGTTTCCACTGTGCTAGGTAGTGTACAGACACCATGCAGTGTTTGTCCCAAAGAGCTTAAATCTAGGTAGGTAGGGGGGAAAGGAAAAAACCAGTGCTATCACTAGATAGAAGATCCTTCATGTGCCCGAAAAGGAGGGCTGGGTGTTAAAGGAGGGAAGCTTAAGCCTCACGAAGGAGGGTTTAACCCCTTGCTGTTCAGTGCTTTTGGGCGGCACAACCTGAAGTAGAATTCAGAATTGGGCTTGTTTGAACTCTCTTGGGCAGGCATTGCTTGTTTCCTGGGGCGAGACCTTACTGATGCACTCAACTCCACAGAGCTGTTCATGAAATCTACCTGCCATGGAGCAGGAGTTGGCCATGAGGCAGAAGGGCCAAGTGGGGTGAAAGAATTCTGCCTCTAGTGCAGTTGCAGTTCATGTTGGACCCTGTGGAATTGCTGGAGGCACAGCAGTCATTCAGCTCAGGTTCCGAATGGCCGTCCCCAGAGCAGACCAGCGATACACTCCATCTAGTGTAGGCAAAAGCCATGCAATTCAGAGTGGAGAATATCACTTCTCCTCACCTGCTCTGTAGTCAGTGTTGGAAGAAGAGGGGAGGGGTCTGAAGTCCTAAGCCTGGTGAGTTTCTCCAGGGCTGCAGTCCAACTCCCTTCACCTGCACTAACTTTCCCAGTAACTGCTTTTTTTTAAAACCAGGAATCCAACAGCAGTGGCCTCACCCTTGGCCAGCCCAGAGCCCCGCCCACATTCCCTCTTGCACAAACTGCTGACTTGTACTCCAGCAGGAAGTGTCAGGGGCCAGATGTGAAGGCTCTGGAAAGGCTGCTCTTCCAGGCTTCCTCCCTCCTCACCCCCTCCTGATCACTCCAGCCTGCTGCAATCTGACACTCAGGGCAGTCAGTGCCCAAACTGGCTGAGTCAGCTCCAGTTCCTGACTAACCATCTCCATCACTTCCTTCCTTGATACATTTTTTAAACACTGCTCTTTATTCCTGTTTTTAGCAAATCTTCATGCTGTTCGGCAATAAGCTGCCACATACAGCTCAGGCTCCATCACCATTATACCTAGCTCATTCAGCAGCTGGCCAAAGCCCCAGCTATGCTGTTACCCCTGGAATACAGAGTAGTTTAGACTATGGTCCATCTTGATCCAAATAACAGTTTTGCTTTGCATGCTGGGATTCTGTCAATGGGCTTCACCTTCACATTAAAAAGGTGCAGGGTACAGTCTGCGTCTGGCATTGTACCTACAAGGCCCTCAGATTGTTCTGCTTGAGAGTCCTACCCTATTTCCAGGGCTTTATTGTTCCCACCATCATGCGCTCTGCGTCTTCTATCGAAGAAAGCAAATTTTGCTTGGAACCAGACTTCTGTTAAAGCCAAGGACTTTAACTGCATATAACCGTTGAGACTAAACCTGCAAAAGCATGTACACAGGGCAGTACTAGGTGGCTTGCCTGCCCTGTTTGTGCAAAGACATTTTAGGCCTCAATCTAGCTGTAGTGTGGAAAAGACACATCTTTCAGTTCCAAAGAGCCTGACTTACGACACTTTCCAAATAGGTTTGAACTCTGCTTCCTTTGACCAGGGCTGTCCCTACCAATTATGGTGCCCTACGCAGCCCGAGCACCTGCTCCTTCCCCCCCGCCCCCCCTGCAGAGGGTCTGGGCTGCGTTCAAGGCCTGCGGGGCCAGGGAGGCAGGAGTTGTGGGAGGGGACTTGGGGGAAAGGGTCCCCCCGCACTCACCGGTGGTGGGAAGTGGAGCGACCTGGCTCCAGCCGTGTCGCTCAGGAGAGGGGGAAGGACCACCCCCTGCACTCATTGGCAGTGGGAAGCGGGGCGAGGCGACTGGGAGCTGGCAGAGTGGAGCGGGCTGAAGCCGGGTTGCTCTGCTTCCCGCCGCTGCCGGTGAGTGCAGGGTCACTGGGGGAAGAGGCGGAATGGGGGCAGGCCAGGGGTGGAGCAGGGGGGAAGGCTAAGAGGCTCTGGCTACATGATCAACCATGACTTGCATCTGATCACCAGTAAATGTTCCACTGACTTGTGCCATTACAGAAATTGGAGGCTTGTGCACATGACCAGGTGTCTGTGTCATAGAAACTGGAGCCCCGGGGATTCATGTCTGCTCAAGCCTCCCCATTCCTGCCACTATGCCTAAAATTGAAGCAATAGTTTGGCAAAAATATTCAAAGGATTGAAGGATACACATATAAGGAGGTGGCCAGTGGGGTGGGTGAGAGACCATGGGATACCCTGCAGGGTATCCCATGAAGTGCTGTATGGACAGTGCCCTGCAGATCCTGAGCTAGTATCTCGTTTTTTAACAGGAAGGCAATAGTCTAATGGCAGCATGAACACAAAACTGGAGATATGAGTTCAAAAATGAGGAGCCAGCCTTGCATTAGAAGCAAATTCCCTGCTGTTCATGTGCTTGGTTTAAAATACTGAGTTCCCACACTGCCCCCTTGTGGCTACAGCCACAGGACGTGAGACACAAGGCTGATGTTGCCCAAAACATAGCCATTTTCCTGGAAGAACCAGGATTAAAATCAGAGGGGTAGCCGTGTTAGTCTGGATCTGTAAAAGCAGCAAAGAATCCTGTGGCACCTTATAGACTAACAGAGGTTTTGCAGCATGAGCTTTCGTGGGTGAATACCCACTTCTTCGGATGCAAGTAGTGGAAATCTCCAGGGGCAGGTATATATATGCAAGCAAGAAGCAAGCTAGAGATAACGAGTTTAGTTCAATCAGGGAGGGTGAGGCCCTGTTCTAGCAGTAGAGGTGTGAAAACCAAGGGAGGAGAAACTGGTTCTGTAGTTGGCAAGCCATTCATAGTCTTTGTTTAATCCTGAGCTGATGGTGTCAAATTTGCAGATGAACTGAAGCTCAGCAGTTTCTCTTTGGAGTCTGGNTCAAAGAATACTTTCAGGACAACACTGAACATCGCACCGATACACAGTTACCCTCCCACCAACAGCACAAGAAGAAGAACTCCACATGGACTCCCCCTGAGGGTCGAAATGACAGTCTGGACCTATACATCGAATGCTTCCGCCGACGTGCACAGGCAGAAATTGTGGAAAAACAACATCGCTTGCCTCATAACCTAAGTCGTGCAGAACGCAATGCCATCCACAGCCTCAGAAACCATCCTGACATTATAATCAAAGAGGCTGATAAAGGAGGTGCTGTAGTCATCATGAACAGGTCTGACTACCAAAAGGAGGCCGCCAGACAACTCTCCAATACCAAATTCTACAGGCCACTTCCCTCAGATCCCACTGAGGAATACACTAAGAAACTGCATCATCTACTCAGGACACTCCCTACACTAACACCGGAACAAATCAACATACCCTTAGAGCCCCGACCAGGGTTATTCTATCTACTACCCAAGATCCACAAACCCGGAAATCCTGGACGCCCCATCATCTCGGGCATTGGCACTCTCACTGAAGGACTGTCTGGATATGTGGACTCTCTACTCAGACCCTATGCCACCAGCACTCCCAGCTATCTCCGTGACACCACTGATTTCCTGAGGAAACTACAAAGCATTGGTGACCTTCCAGAAAACACCATCCTAGCCACCATGGATGTAGAGGCTCTCTACACAAACATCCCACACACAGATGGAATACAAGCTGTCAGGAACAGTATCCCTGATGATGCCACAGCACAACTGGTTGCTGAGCTCTGTGCCTTTATCCTCACACACAACTATTTCAAATTTGATGACAATATGTATCTCCAGATCAGTGGCACCGCTATGGGCACCCGCATGGCCCCACAATATGCCAATATTTTTATGGCCGACCTGGAACAACGCTTCCTCAGCTCCCGTCCACTCACGCCCCTTCTCTACCTACGCTACATTGATGACATCTTCATTATCTGGACCCATGGGAAGGAGACTCTGGAAAAATTCCACCAAGATTTCAACAGCTTCCACCCCACCATTAACCTCAGCCTGGACCAATCTACACGGGAGGTCCACTTTCTGGACACCACAGTACAAATAAGTGATGGTCACATTAATACCACCCTATACCGAAAACCTACCGACCGCTATGCCTACCTTCATGCCTCCAGCTTCCATCCCGGGCACACCACAAGATCCATTGTCTACAGCCAAGCACTGAGGTACAACCGCATCTGCTCTAACCCCTCAGACAGAGACCAACACCTACAAAATCTCCACCAAGCATTCTCAAAACTACAGTACCCGCACGAGGAAATAAGGAAACAGATCAACAGAGCCAGACGTGTACCCAGAAGCCTCCTACTGCAAGACAAACCCAAGAAAGAAACCAACAGGACTCCACTGGCCATCACATACAGTCCCCAGCTAAAACCCCTCCAACGCATCACCAGAGATCTACAACCCATCCTGGACAATGATCCCACACTTTCACAAACCTTGGGTGGCAGGCCAGTCCTCGCCCACAGACAACCTGCTAACCTGAAGCACATTCTCACCAGTAACTGCACACCGCACCAAAGTAACTCTAACTCAGGAACGAATCCATGCAACAAACCTCGATGCCAACTCTGCCCACATATCTACACCAGCGACACCATCACAGGACCTAACCAGATCAGCCACACCATCACTGGTTCATTCACCTGCACATCCACCAATGTAATATACGCCATCATATGCCAGCAATGCCCCTCTGCTATGTACATAGGCCAAACTGGACAGTCTCTAAGGAAAAGGATAAATGGACACAAATCAGATATTAGGAATGGCAATATACAAAAACCTGTAGGAGAACACTTCAACCTCCCTGGACACACAATAGCAGATGTTAGGGTCACCGTCCTGCAGCAAAAAAACTTCAGGACCAGACTCCAAAGAGAAACTGCTGAGCTTCAGTTCATCTGCAAATTTGACACCATCAGCTCAGGATTAAACAAAGACTATGAATGGCTTGCCAACTACAGAACCAGTTTCTCCTCCCTTGGTTTTCACACCTCTACTGCTAGAACAGGGCCTCACCCTCCCTGATTGAACTAAACTCGTTATCTCTAGCTTGCTTCTTGCTTGCATATATATACCTGCCCCTGGAGATTTCCACTACTTGCATCCGAAGAAGTGGGTATTCACCCACGAAAGCTCATGCTGCAAAACCTCTGTTAGTCTATAAGGTGCCACAGGATTCTTTGCTGCTTTTACAGGATTAAAATGGGGTCTAATGGTGAAAATGAAACCTAATGTCTGAGAGAGACAGTCCCATAGCAGTGGATGCAGAGTACCCTCCTGCTTCACTCGAATATCCCCTTGGTGGTTGTGCTGGGGCATGGCAAGTGCCAATGACTTAGACTGGGGGAGTGCAGAGTCTAGACCCAGTGCAAGGGCATGTCTTGCTGGCCTGGTGCTCACCCAGGTGTTCTCCACTGTGCCTGCCCTGCTGAGCAGACTGCAGGCTCCTGCCTTGCCCCTGTTCAGTGGTGCCTTGATGGGTCACGTAGGGAAGTAGTCCCTAGCCTGACCTTACAGGAAAGCCTTCAACTTGTTTGTGCTTATTAGCTGCCCAGATAGTGACAAGCTAACCTACTGTGTTCCCCTCCTGAGGTAGCCCTGAACCTAACCTGCCTCTTTTTCCTCTTCCTCCCCTTTCCTGCTACTGACCTGCTTGCCTGTTAACTCTGTGTGCCCAACACTTGCTGCTATACATCTGCTTCCTCTCACTCTGCGTCTGACTGGACCTGCCTATAGCACCAGGTAGGCAAACCTGCTGTACGGCCCAGCAAATCCTTAATGCTCTTAGTGGCGCAGCTGAGTTAGTGGGATTAGATCCAAGAGCAGCAGCTGTTATACTGACCCAATGTATGTGTAACTTGACATGGAATGGCTGTCCCCATCTTGAATATTCTTGAGTGTCTCTTGCTAGCCATTGGAAACTGGTCTGATCCTGGCCTGACAAGTCTAAAATTCAGTACAAAGCGTGTCAAACTCATGTCTTGTTACATTGGTCTGGTGGCATTATTCTTGGCTACCCCAGGGTTTGCTGTCAGCCATCATGGCTCAGTAAAGCCTGAACTGCATTCTAGGTCTAATTTCCCTGTACTTATCCCTTGGTCTAACTATGCTCCACCTGACCAATGGAAAGAGACCTATCCTTGCTTCCTTATGATGTCAGAGACTAGAGCCAGATGAGTGTGAGAATAATCCGTCCCTTTCTAGAACAAGGGAACCCTTCTTATGGACACTGCACACTAACTTGGCTATTGATACCCAACGGGGTATCATGATGGCACCCCAGATCAAGGCAACATGGCCGATTGTCTTGCACTGCAAGCAACTTGCTCTATATTCAGCTGTAAACTATTATTCTGGATTCAGTCTTAATGCTTAATCTTGGGTTTCCAAAGAACTATCATCTTCCCTCTTCAGACTAAAGAAGAACAATCGCAGATTACCAGCCAGGTGACTGGTCAGATTGGCTGGAGACGTGAAGGGATCAAGTACCGTCGGAATGAGCTTTTCCTGGATGTGCTGGAGAGTGTGAATCTGTTAATGTCACCACAGGGTAAGTGGAAGGGAAGCAGGCTTTTGTCACAGTGGATAGGCCTGGAATCAGCAATCTCCCCAGGGGGCAGGAATGGGGATTCTGTAGGTAGCAGTCTACCCTCCTGGTGCTGCTTCAGCATGTGCTCTTCTCCACCCAGGTCAGGTTCTGAGTGCCCACGTCTCTGGCAGGGTGGTGATGAAGAGTTATCTGAGTGGAATGCCAGAGTGCAAGTTTGGCATGAATGACAAAATCGTCATTGAGAAACAGGGCAAAGGGACTGCGGATGAAACAGGGAAAAGGTAAGAATGTTAGAGCAGGATTCCTTAGGAGCCAGGGACTTAGCAGTTTTTGATCTGGTAGACAGAGCTGATGTGAGATCTTCCATCATCTCCTTGAGAACTGGATCATTAGATGTCGTTGAATATATTGCACTGACACTTGTTGGTCTGAAGGTTAAAAAGGGAAAGCTGGCCTGAAGGCAGCAGCATAGAGAATTTTGCTGGCTTGAGAATAATCTGTTTCCAGGACCCAGGGCCAATGTGAGCAAGGAGACAATCTGGTGCTAGTTGCACAGAAGCTTTGGTGCCATTATGCTACACAAGGCAGTGAGATCAGAATGAGAGTAGCTGGGATCCTCTAGGTCCAGTCATGGCTGTGCCCTGCTTGGCTGCAGAGGGAACCAACTACTCTAGTGGCTCTTCACTCAGACATGCCAGTGTGGAGTTGCCGGTCTGGGGGGGGCTTTGATTCCTCCACTTCCTCCCTACAGTTGTCACCTGCAGGGATCCCCTGGGGAGCTGCTTCCTTCCAGCGTACATAATTGCTCAAGCAGCCTGCTCTGGCCAATGCTACATGATCACTAGCACTACACCCCTTATGTAGCATGAAGGAGGGAGCACAGGCTAATCTCCCTTTCCATGACTAATGTTGCAGCTGACCTTTGAGCCCCGATAGAATGGCCAGTTAGACTAAACTTCCTGTTCATCACTTGGTGTTAAATGTGTCTCTGGGCAGGGTCGAGCAAAGAGCAGGTGATGCGGGAGCTGGAGGCTCCTCCCTGGTGAACCTTGTGGGCTTAGTTGTTGGTGCCCCATGCTCAGTCAGTTCCCTTGCTCTCGTGCTGTATAGAGAGGCTTGTGCTCTCTCCAGCCTCCCTGCTTGGGACTAGAGCGCTGACTCAGGCGGGGGCTGCCGACAGCACTGAGCAGCTCTGTCCTCCCACTAACCATTTGTTACATTTTCTCTTGTTTTCTGCTGACCCCAGTGAATTGGGAAGGTAGATAATCTGCTTTTGCTGTGTGCGCACACTCTGCTCCCCATCCCTGTCTCTTGCTTTGCGTGACTTGTGCATGTGACTCAAACTTCAGACACTTCTCCTGATGGTTCCTGTGACTGAGCTGCTACCTGCTTACCCTTCAGAACAAGCCAAGAACTAGCACTTCACTGTTCCCTTTAATCCCATCTGTCCAGTAGCTATGTTGTAGATGGTAGGCTGAACAAAGCCCCATGTGACCCTTGGCAAGGAGCTACTGCTCTGGGAAATCCTCTAGCTCAGCAGTTCTCAACCAGGGGTCCGGGGCCCTCTGGGGGGCCGTGAGCAGGTTTCAGAGGGTTCTCCAAGCAGGGCCAGCATTAGACTCCCTGGGGCCCAGGGCGGAAAGCCGAAGTCCCACTATGTGGGGCAGAAGCCTGGGGCCTTAAGCCCCACTACCCGGGGCTGAAGCCGAAGCCTGAGCAACGTAGCTTCATGGGGGGGCCGTTGTGGCACAGGTGGGCCATAGAGCTTTTATAGCCTGTTGATGGGGCCTCAGAAGGAAAAAGGTTGAGAACCCCTGCTCTAGTTAATAAAGTTCTCTACGTTGGGTAGTAATTCTCCACCACTACTAGCTAATAGCAGCCATCTCTCTCCAAAGCTCCTTTATTGGCCAGAAGTGCTAAGTGGGGAGATAGGATGGGAGTTTTCAAAGCAGGTTTGCCAATTGTAAAGCTGCCTCTCCGAGGTAGGGAAGCAGGAAAGGAAACTCCCCATCTTGGTGATCAAAAACTGAGCTGTCTCTGGCCATGGCAGCAGGAGCACTGAATTCTGGTACTGAAGTGCCCAGCAGTGGTACCTGTCTTCCAAGTTCCAGTGTATGGATGTTTAAGGCACAAGTGACTCAGCTTTGGTGTAGAATCTAGTTAGGCAATCTTGAAGTCCCAGCCTCTCCATAATTCTCCTCTCAGTAGGACTTTTCTAGTCTGCAAACGTATTGACTATTGTAATAAGCTGGCTAGTCCAGCGATAAAGGCCTTCCATAGATACATGGGAAGACACCAGGACCTAAAGGTTTCTCTCTCCCTTGGCAAAATAGAAGGGCCTTGGACTCCTCTGAAGAGGAAGCAGTAGGCAGATGCCACTGAAGAGTGGCCCGTGTCAAGGCTGCAATACAAAGGCTGTGTATAGTAGACCGTGACCAGTCAGACTGGAGTCTGTCCTTGTAGCCTCCACCAACTGGCTGCTTTAGGATACAGCTGATGGCATAAATGAGAAGCAAACTGCTTCCCAAGCTGCTTGTTCTTACACAGCTTCCCCCATTGACCATGAAGCCCTCAAGGCCTCCCAGCTGCCAGACTCCTGCACTCTGGCATCCTTTCCCTGTCACTTTTGGTGGCTGTGTCCCTTTCATGCATCCCCCTCAAAACTTTTTGGGGCAGACAAGTGCCCCTTGCGTCCTCAGAGGCAGGAATGAGGATATTCAGAGTGTTGGAATCCAGTTGCTGTCCCAGGCACTCTGGTCATTCCAGGAGTAGCATCTCTCTGACGGGTACAATGCCAGAAACTCAATAGCTGAACTTAAGACTTATGGCAGGGAAGCATTGTGCTTCACAAGCCAAACTTCTTGTGCTGGCTGACTCATTGAGGAGGGGTTGTGGCCAGAGGCGGCTCCAGGTACCAGCGCAGCAAGTGCGTGCCTGGGACGGCAAGCCGCGGGGGGCGGTCTGCCGGTCGCTGTGAGGGCGGCAGTCAGGCGGCCTTCGGCGGCGTGCCTGCGGGAGGTCCGCCACTCCCGCGGTTTCAGCGGCAATTCGGCGGCGGGTACACCGAAGCCGCGGGACCGGCAGATCAGCCACAGAAACGCTGCCGAATCTGCGTGACTGCGGACCGCCCACAGGCATGCCGCCTAAGGCCACCTGACTGCTGTGCTTGGGGCGGCAAAAACATAGAGCCGCCCCTGGTTGTGGCCCTGGAATGAACCACTGTTAGGTGCATGGAAACATGGCTGGTGACTAGAAAACTTCACAAGGTGGAAATTTGAGAAGAAGGGACACCCCAGAGGGTCAGAGTAGAATAGCGCTGTGTGCAGGAAAATGCTTCCTCTCCCCGCAGACTTCACTGCAGGGACACGCCTGCTTGGGTGAGGTTGGCTGAGTTTCCCATGGCCCAGTGAAGTGATGTTAGCAGGGCAGACTCCAGCATTGTTGTCCAGCTCAGATCATGGGGGGACGCCCAGCTTAGGCCTGGGTTTAGGTTTCTCACTTAGGAAAGTGTCCTGAAGGTCTGATGTGACTTCAGTGGTTCACTGAGACAAGGAAAGTGTGTGTCTGAGCTGGCAGGCCTGTCTCTCCTGAATCTCTCCTCCCTCCCTGCCTCACTCCATGGATACACCTGTGATGGCAAAGTGCTCACGTAGAATACTCACTGTGAAATGCAACATGGGCAGACCTCACGTGCCCCATGACATTCTAGGGGGCCGCAAATTGGACTGTAACTTTCTGTCTTGTGCTATAGCGGCAAACAGTCAATCGCCATCGACGACTGCACTTTCCACCAGTGCGTGCGGCTCAGCAAGTTCGACTCGGAGAGGAGCATCAGCTTCATCCCACCTGATGGAGAGTTTGAGTTAATGAGGTATGGCCACTGGGAATGCAGAGCCACTGCAGGGGTCTCCCTCGCTGCTGCTAGCTCCAGCTGACCTCAAGTTCCTTGAGCACTAGCACACCCTGCCTGTCTGGTCCTTCCTTCTCTCCAAGGGGCTTCACAGGTCTGTATGCTAACAAGCTGAGCCTTGCACCTCCTCAGGGGAGAATGATCTGCTCAGCTCCCCGTTTTACAGATGGCACAGAGGTCAAGGGCCGAAGCCCAGGGTCATCTTAGCCATTCCCAAAGCAGTGCATACAGATCAGATACGGTGCAGCCCTGTTTCCTAGCACTTAAACCAACCTCTATGTGACTGGCTCGAGAGCCAGGAACAGATTCCAGGAATCCAGACTCCTAGTCCTGTATATTAACCATTGGCCTATACTTCCCCCATCCTGCTTGTGTGGCAGTTCACTTTAAATGGTGGCTCCAACTAGTGCTCTTAATAAATCATGGAGCCATCCAGCAGTCTGAGCTTACCTCTAGTGCATGGTTGGCCTCCCCATTTTTGGGAGAGCAGCTGCCATTTGAGGCAATAAGGGCCTTCTCCTTTGCAGGGTTTATTGATGTGTTCGTCCTATCCCTGCAGATACCGAACCACCAAGGACATCATCCTGCCCTTCCGTGTCATTCCCTTGGTGCGGGAGGTGGGACGCACCAAGCTGGAAGTGAAAGTGGTGATCAAATCCAACTTCAAACCCTCCCTGCTGGCCCAGAAGATAGAGGTAAGACAAAGCCCCATGTGGTTTTGTCCCTTGGAGAGAAGCAGGGGGCTTAGCCGGGACCCCAGTATCCTGGGAGATGAAGTCTAACTCTGTGCAAGACTAGAAAGGCTCAGAGTTGGTGCTGCCATGCTAGGGAGATAAAGGGCTACGAAGTCAGCTGTGTGCGATCTGCCTGAAAAGTTGCACGTCGAATTGGGGCCATTCCCTGGGTGCTGGCCTGGGCTCACTTTGTGCTCTTCCAGGCACCTGCCCAGCAGCTGTTCGCTGAGCATTCCAGCCACTGTTAATGCTCGTACCCTTCTCACTCACCTGATGCTGTGAGCGGCCCCATTGCTCACTGCACCCAGAGGTCACCAGGCCAAGTACAGATGTGCAGCAGCAGAGCCTGCCGCCAGAGGGAGCATAATACTGCAGTGCAGAACTCCTGACTACCTCGTCCATGGTGTCCATTAATGTAAACCTCTTGGGCTTGCATGCAAACCTGTTCCCCGCATGCGCACATCTCTGCAGTGGGGTTTACCCTTCCTGAGGAGGACTGCTTGTAACACCTGCTGGAAGGCATATTCATGCTTCTCTCCCTCCCCCACAGCCCCCCCCAATGCTTCCTCAAGCAGAGATGCCGGCCTGAATTAAAGGGAAAAGGCTTTATCTTGCCCTTTACTTGGCTCCTTCAGCACCAGCTGGCAGTTGTGGCTCTAGGGGGTTTAAAGCTCTCTCCCCAAACCTTAGGGTTTCTCTCCCTCTCATGCTAGAGAGTCTCGTGCTATAATTCCTGGAGCGGTATCTAGTGTTTCTGCAGTAGCAGCTAGCTTGTGAGCCCTGGAATGGATGGGATAGAGTCAGGGGATCCATGACTGGGCAGCTTGTCCTGTCTGTTCTTGAGTTAAGGTGAAGTAGCCCACAGACTCTTAACCCCAGCCAGAGTTCTTCCTGCCCCTGTTAACTGACTGTCTTCCAGGTCCGAATCCCAACTCCCCTCAACACCAGTGGAGTGCAGGTCATCTGTATGAAAGGGAAGGCGAAGTACAAGGCCAGCGAGAACGCCATCGTCTGGAAGTAAGTGAGCACGGCAGCTTGGACATTGCCTGCATGGGGGGCAACCACACTTCCATGCAAATCAGGAGTCGCTCCACAACTCTGCTGGGTGCTTGGGTCCTGCAGCAACCTGTCTGCACTAGGCCAGATCCCTCTTTCCTAGGGAGGAGGTGGAATAGCTGGAATCTCTGGTGGGTCTCTGACATCTCTGGCCTTTTCTCCTCTAGAATTAAGCGTATGGCTGGAATGAAGGAGTCCCAGATCAGTGCGGAGATTGAACTGCTGCCCACCAATGACAAGAAGAAATGGGCTCGGCCGCCAATCTCCATGAACTTTGAGGTAGGATGGCTGCATCCCTCCTCCTCCTCAGACCCAAATCTAGCCTTGGGGGCACTTGGCCGCTGCCACCTGTCCTGCTGGGAGGAACCTCTGCTATGGAGAAGCTCTCTCCAGCTCAGGCTTGCTGGAGACCACTTTGGGAGCCGTGGGAGGAGGCCCACAGTTTGTGTTCCTAACTGCAGTGGGAATGTCCCCTGCGTAGCTGTGCCCTCTGGCCGGCCTTGTGGTTGCAGCACTCCCTGCGTATGTGCCTTCAAAGTCTCTAGAAATACCTTCCCTGTTCCTTTCCTCAGTTACCCTCTGGCTTTTGCCATGCCTGGTTTGGAGGAAGACTGGGCCTCGGACTAGGAGTTCTGTGCCAGGCTCATAGTATTGCATCCCATGATCAGGGTCCCAGGTGCCTGCAGTGTTCTCAGGTGCTCTGCTCATACTCTTTCCATTGGTTGTTCCCTCTCTGAACAGGTCCCATTCGCACCCTCTGGCCTGAAGGTGCGTTATCTGAAAGTCTTTGAGCCAAAGCTGAACTACAGTGACCATGATGTGATCAAATGGGTGAGGTACATCGGCAGGAGTGGAATCTACGAGACCAGGTGCTAGCCCCAAGAGGCTGGCGGGTTCCCTCTCTTCCCCAGCCACCCTCCCAGTCTCCTTGGTCTTCAAGTACACTTAAAGAGAGCATCTGCCTGGCCCCCTCTGCACACGGATTGGAAGTTAGACCCCTGTGGCTCACCTCGGGAATGGACTCTCTCCTGTCTATGATCTCCGTTACCACCAGAATGGCAGCTGAAGTTCAGAACCTGACCATGCACAGGAGGACCCTAGCTAGCCTCCTGCTTCCTGTCCCAAGGTGGGGAGGGACTAGTCTAACCACCATCCTCCTAGGATCGTTCTAGGGAACATCCACCATTAAACTCTTCTGTTGGTGTCTCGCTACTCGCATCATATCCTAGTATTTTTGAAGTTCTTGTGCATATGTACTCGTAGAATAGGCCTGAAAACCATAGACTGGACAAATCTGAGTTGACGCTACCCTGGCTCCTGTATTAGCTATTGCTGTCGTGGTAGATGTTGTGCAGTCTGAGGCGCCTAGGTGTGGTGAGCTCACCAAGCCTCACCACCTTCCTGTTTTTCCTTGCAAAGTCTTCAGTATCGTGTCCTGCCATGGGAAGGTTTATGACCAAAAAGGATAAGGGTTTAAGACTGTTGCTCGTGTGTATGTGGGTGGCACAGCATTTCACAGCCCATATCAGGTCCTTGGAGCACTTACCCCCACCTGATGCTGGCTTGAGCCAGAGTCTGCCCTCCAGTGGATTGGAAACTCCTCTTCCATCCCAGCGGGTGTGGGCGCAGGTCATCCTTACTCTACCCAGGATGTGAACCCAGGATCCGTCCTTGGCAATCTGAAACGTGATGGCCAGTAAGAGCCCCCTGCCCCAGCCTACCCTCTCCACACTTCTACCAAATGCTTCTGGGTCTATAGAAATGCTGCTGCTACCCACAGTCCTCTGCTTCTAATAGTGTGGTCTCCATTTTGTACACTTTGTGATTTGTCCAGTTCTAAACCTAATAAAGTACGTAGAACACAGGAGGCTGTGAGAGCTGCTGTTACGGGGGCCTTGAAGGAGCCAAGCTGGGGGACAGGCTTTGGCCTGTAAATGCTGCCGTGTTGCTGGAAACGGCAGGGCTCCCATCAACCCAATAGCTTGAAAGTTTGCCCGGTTGGGATAGGTGAAGAGGGCCAGTGCAGCTCTTCCTTGCCAGTAAGGGCGACACCACTCACCTGGACACTAGCTCCCTGGACTCTTGGGTTGTGACAGAGCTCCCCTGCAGCAGACACCCTCATTTTGCAGCTCTCTGCAACGGGGAGTGGGCAGAGGATGGGTTTGTAGCTGCAGTAGCCAGCAGTGCTGATAACTTGCTCACACCTCTGCCTTCTAAAATGACTCTGCAGGGCAGCATGTGGCAACACCCTGTAGCCCAGTAATAAATGGGCAGAACTCCCAAATTGATGGGGGTCATTGATCTGGCAACTTTAGTGGCAACTTTCCTTCAGGCAGAGACCTTTCACTGCCTGGAGTTCTGGTAGCTGCTCGTGCTTGAGGCTTATGGAGCCTCAAGCTACACCTACCTCTGGTGAGAAGGCCCCTGGATTCTGGTGCAACTTCACCCAGACCAGGGGTGGGCAAACTTTTTGGCCCAAAGGCCACATTAGGGTTGCAAAACTGTATGGAGGGCCAGGTAGGGAAGGCTGTGCTCCCCAAACAGCCTGGCCCCTGCCCCCTATCCACCCCCTCTCACTTCCCACCCCCTGACTGTCCCCCTCAGAACTCCCAACCCCCTTGCTCCTTGTCCCCTTATCGCCCCTAACTGCCCCAGGGACCCTACCCCCCATTCAAACCCCCCTGCGTCCTGTCCCCTGACTGCCCTGACCACTATCCACACCCCCGTCCCCTGACAGGCCCCCCGGGACTCCCATGCTTATCCAACTGCCCCCCCAGAACCTCCGCCCCATCCAACCAACCCCTGCTCCCCGGGACCCGCTGCCCCTTATCTAACCTCCCCCCACCCCCCGGCCCCCTTACCATGCCGCTCAGAGCACCATGTCTGGCCACCGTGCTGCCTAGCCCGAGCCAGATGCGCTGCCCTGCAAAAGCGCCCAGCCCCGTGCCCAGAGCACTGCCCACGTGGCTGCGAGGGAGGGGGGACAGCAGGGGAGGGACCAGGGGGCAGCCTCCCTGGCCGGGAGCTCAAGGGCCAGGCAGGATGGTCCTCGTCGTTTGCCCACCTCTGACCTAGACTTAAAAAAGGCTTGGCCTGGCTGAATGACATACCAATGGCCGCACAGCAGTCCTGTGCTCATTACTTTGCTATGAAGCACTGTCCTTGTGTGTGAAAGTCGAGATCCTTTACCGTGGTCTAGGCCCTGCACACAGCTCAGAAGGCAGATCAGGGCCTGTCGTCTTCTGGCCGGGAGCGAATGACCCAGCCAGTCTCTGCCTGCAGCAGAGCAGACTGCAAGGCTTGAGTGGTGTGGGAGGGGAACCCAGCAGTTGATTCAGGGGTGGGGGCATTGGGCTAATGTTGGTTTCTCAATCCACTGAGACGAATGGGGCAGCTCCTCCCCCTGCCCTCCCATGTTAGGCTGTCTGCAGACTCAGGTAGGCACCTCTGCTTTGTTATCCTTAATTACCGTTACCTCTGAGCCGAGCAGAGTGAGAACAGAGGCTGTTGGCGCCCATCTCTGCAGCCGTGGGGTGAGATTCGAAGTCAGAACACAGAGCCTTCCTTGTAGCCTAATGCTGGAGGGCTTGTGCCTGGAATTGCCGGTCGGTCCTTGTCTGATAATGTAAGTCTGGCTCTGGACCCCACGTCAGGAACTTCCCGTTCCTTTGGGGCATAGGCAGTGGCTCCCTAAAGCCATAATGTCAGCGTGCAGGAGAGCTGTCGCGCATAGTCACCACGGCTGCCCATCGTGAAGTGCTAGTTGCACTGCCCTGTTTCCAGCGCCCTTTGTTTAGGGGAAGAGCATTACGCAGCAGCCTCGGCTATGGTCCCTAGTACAAAACCAAGACCCCTACTTGCAAACTACGGGTACTACCTTAGAACCAGCAGCTGCATTGAGCCTGGCTGGATGCTCTCTCAGGATCTGGGCATGGCGCCCATCCCCCTACTTGTCCCATCTGCGGCCTCCCCAGGAAGTGCTCATTGGGCTGTCCGGGCCCTACAAGAATGTTGGTACCAAGAGGAAGTTTGTTGGTCGTGGGGGAGGGAATTCTCACCCGCTCTGGGGATGAGCTGATTGCTGTTAGGGGGAAGGGAGGCCTATCTTGCCACAGTGGGCGAGGTGTTTGCCTTCTGCGGAAGTGTCCCTCCTTGTGAGTTGCTGGAAGCAGGACTCGGCAGCTGAGTACTGGTCATCCCCATGGCAAATCCGGCGCTGCTTTGGTTCTTGTTCTCTGCAAGGCCCAAGGTCCTTGTTGATTGTATGGCAGAGAATAAATTAAAGCAGTTCCCCTCTGCTGTTCTTGCCACCAAAAGCAGCCTGAGAGCCATCCATGTAGCTCAGCCCCCCCTTTCCCTCTACCTGAGTGGGAGGGAGCAGGGGGCTGCATTGTAGAAGCAGTGAAAGTTTCTGGGTAAGGCTCTACAATGAAGCTGAGTGGACCCCACAGTCATTCAGGCCAGCTGGGTTCAGCGCTGAGGCACTCACTCCCCAGGATAAGTGGAGTCTGGTAGAGGCCAGTGCCCAGCTGCCTGTCTTCTGGGGTGGGCCAGCAGCAGCACAGGTTAGTGTGGTGTGTATACTCCTCCCCCTCAGCCCCCCTACGGGGCCATCACTGCCTCCAGCTGGCGGACTGAGACCCTGTGCCTGAAGTGCTCAGAGTAGCAGGCTCAGCCACCTTTCCTCTGGGGCGCTGTGGAGGGTGTTCTTGGGCAAAGAACTGCCACCAGCAGCATCGGAGTCTTAAGGAGGGAGTGGGAGATGTAGTTACGGTCACAGACACAGACTCCACCTCATTCTGCTGAACTGGCCCCACTCACTTGAGCACTGGTACTAAACGAACTCCAGGTACTCCTCAGGGCATTCTGCGCCGACAAAATAAAAATTCTGTGCCCAGTTTTCAAATTCTGCAAATGTTATTTGTTAAATAAATGTGGAGGCTCCAGCATGGCAGGGGGACGCACAGGCCACTGGCTGACAGGAAGTGAGAGATCACACACACACCCAGGACCCAAACTCAGTGCTGAGGCTGCACCTGACCCTGACACAGCACAAGGAATGCACCTGCCCTAGAAACACCCCTGGGCCCTGCCCCTCCATGCCAGGTGCACCAGGTGCGGGCAGGCAGGCTCCAGGATCCAAGTGGGGAGGGGCTTAGGGTGGGGGGATCCAGGTGTGGGTTGAGAGGGTTCTGGGTGGGGCAATCTGGGTGCAGGTGGCTCAGAGGGGATCCGGCTGCAGGGGGGATCTGAATGCACAGGGGGTGTTCTGGGTGCAACAGTAATGGGACTCTGCGGGGGGTCCAGGTGAAGGTGGTTGGGGCTCAGTGTGGGGGGGGTCTGGGTATGGAGGGGATAGAGCTCAGCAGGGGGGTTGGTGTGGGGGGCATAGTGGGAGGTCCAGATGCTGGGGGAATGGGGCTCAGTGGAGTGGGGATCCAGGTGCAGCTGGTTGGGGCTTGGTGGGGTGGGGATCTGGGTGAGTGGCTCATTGGGGTGGTCCAGGTGCAGGGGGAGTGGGGCTCATTGGGGGGATTCTGAGTGCGGGGGAGGCTCAGGAGGAGGGTCTGGATGCATGGGGGTTGGGAAGATGGGGATGCAGCTCCCTGTACAGGGATCCTTCCCCGTGCAGCTGAGGAGTGATGGGTGCAGGAAGTGGGGAGATGGGGAGTTTGCAGAGCTTCCTGCAGCCGGGAGGAGAAATTTGGGGGTGGGTCGGACCTGGTCCTAGATGCCATGCAGGGGAAGAGGAAGTCCTGTCCTCCCCAGCCCAGCCAGGACTTGCAGCTGAGCCTGGTGCAGGGTAGGAGCCACCAGCTCGGTCTTTGCCAGTCCGGCCCCCTGCCCCACAGTGATTTACCTCTCTCTTGGCTGCCCTGGGCACCCGAAACACTGCTGGTGGTCTCTGAGAGTCGGGAGGTCCCTTCTGGTCCTGTGGTCCTAATTACCATTGAGACTAAAGGGCATCCGTTGGGCTGTGTCAGGGAGCCCAGGACAGACTGGGGGCATTGGCAGAATAATGAGAGGGGGGAGATGCAGGGCTGGAGTGGTTGGCAGGGGATGGGGTTGCAAGTAACTCAGAAGTGGGGGATGCTCAGGCTGAAAGGGACAGAACTGGAGACACGTTGGGGGGGAGGTCGTGGCGTATCAGCCGGTGCGACAATCTGGCTGTCGGTGCTGTGCAGCCAGCAGCCTCCTGGTTCGTGCTGGGGAGGGGAAGGGGTCGGCATCTGGCAGTGAGGCAGGAACAGCTGAAGTGGGCTTTGCTTTGTTTCCGTGTATTGTGGACAGATGGAGCCAATCTAGCAGGGCTGGGGCCGGCTGCACTGCGGCTTGGGGGCTCCTCGCAGACGTGTGCGCTCAGAGCAGAGGGCCCACGCGCGGGTGGCTGTCGGTGGGATCGGCCCCAGTGGGGACAAGGGGACACTTTGTGTTGAGCCCTGTCGCTTGGGGAAGAGGAGAGCTGAGCCCAGCCATGGGCACGGGCCCCCACCTGCCTGTTCAGCCACACCGAAGGGGGGGGGGCGCAGCTGCTCTCCTGATCCTGCTGCTGACGGTTTTCCAGACTTTGCAAGGAGCTGGCTGGAATCACGGGGTGAGCGGAGAACTTCTGCCACAGAGACTCTGAGCTCTGGGCCTTGGTGTAGCTGCTCCCCTCGCTTGGGAGGGGGGAGAGCTGGGCTGTAGCGTATGGGGGGGTGCAGGAGAGGGAACAGGAGTCAGGGAGGCAAAGTTAGGGGTTGGCAGGGGAATCCTGCCAGGAACCCGGGAGTTTGGATCTCTTACCCAGAGTGCTGCAGACAGGCTGCTAGAACCAGGCACGGAGCTGCCTCTGCCTCCTCCAGTTGAAATCATGGGGGGTGCTCTGGCCAGCGAAAGGGGCTTCTGGCTTCCCAGCCCCTTTCCCTCTGAGCCCCTCGCCTCTCCCCACTTCCTCAGCTGCCGCATTGGCCGGCATCGCCCAGAGCTGGGAAAAGAGCCCAAAATACACCCGAGGAATTTTCTCCACACGGCAGAGCCTGCAGCCCAGCACCTGCCCTGGTTCCAGGGCTGCGGGGGGGAAGGGGATCTCCGCTTTCTGAGCCAGATTTCAATGGGCCCTGGGCTGGGGGAAGAGTAGGTGCGGAGTGAAATAAGCACCATCTCATGGGGAAGAGGGGACCCTCTCTCTGCCCTCTGGGTCCTTGAATGACCCATGGAGCTGGAGCATAAACTCCCAGTGCTGCTCCCTTTGTGCAACGCACCAGGAGCCCGAATGCTGCCCCTCAGGGGGTAAAACAGAGCAGATCACAGCTGATCGCTTTCACGGGGGGCGTTGGCTAGGCTTGGTAGGCAGAGTGACCTGGGGTCACTGGCCACAGTGCACGCCGGGACCTGTAGTCTCCCCTGGAGCAGCCTGGCAGAACTCCCTGGTCTCAATTTGGCTGCCACCCTCTCCCCCCGGACCCCATACTCTTTGCTAACCTGCAGCTGCCATTGGTTGGTGGATACTGCCCAATGCAACACCCCAGAGGAAGATGCTTCCCAAAGCTGCCCATGGGCTTTTGTGGTGACAACTGAGGCCCATGCTGGGCTGCTGAGATGCACTGTGGGGACAGCTCAGGAGTCCCGGGGCCCATTGGGAAGGAGGCGTTCCCTGGGTGTCCCCAGAGGCAGCTGCCAGGGGAAGCCTCTAGCGCTGGTGCTGTTTGGATGGAAACCTTCTGCCCCTTTGTGCTGAATAGTCAGAGCTGGGAACTGCCCGAAACCGGGTGTGGTCTGGGTGGGGTCTCTGGCATTAATGGGAGCAGAGGGTGCAACACCACGCCGGCTGGGTGCGGGGGAAGCCTGGCTGAGAGATCCTGCCCAGCTGCTCCTCTTGCTTCACCCGTGGGGGCCTGTCTTATTTTCCTGCAGGAGGGATCGACAGCCCCCCAAAAGTTGGATCCCAGTTTCACTGTCGCACAAGGAGGTTGCATGGGCAGGAGGAGGCGCTATGCCATCAACCCGCTTGGTTATAAGTGGGACCATGTTAATCTGACCTATAAGTGAGTGTACCAGGGAGAACAGGGGTGCATCAGCCTGTCCTGCAGCCCCCACAGCTATTCCCATATGGGGCTCCTTACGCGGAGCTCAGCTGAGCCCTCTTTAGCCTGGCCCACAGCCCCCATCCCTTGCTGTTAGCCCAGTTCTTGGATGTCCCTGTTTGCACCGTTTGGCCAATGCTCAAACCACTGAGCTATCCCTGCCCCTTAGGGCAGGGGCTGTGTGTGGGGGTGGTGGGGAGCTGCAGCGGTGGCTCTTCAAGGATGCTTGTAGTTGGGTAGCAGAGAGGAGTCAGGCTGGGCTTGCTCAGGAGTCTGCTCCAAGAGCTCTCTCCCTGCACCGAGGTGGCTGGGAGCTGCCAGGGCTGGCGCTCCAGCCTGTCTGCGTGGCCCTGCTCCCTTGGGGCGCTCTGTGCTTGCAGGGGTCTGGCTGAATGACCTGGTCCAGGTGGCAGCTCACGAGATTGGCCATGCCCTGGGCCTGTGGCATTCGCGGGACGTCCGCGCGCTCATGCACCCAAACGCTACCTACAGCAGGACGTGGCACATCGGCCAGGACGACGTCTGGGCTGTTCAGCGACTGTACGGTAAGGGGGTGCCA
This sequence comes from Platysternon megacephalum, assembly GCA_003942145.1. NCBI lineage: Eukaryota > Metazoa > Chordata > Testudines > Platysternidae > Platysternon > Platysternon megacephalum. Next base: position 373,366 of record QXTE01000348.1, read on the forward strand.
GGAAGTGCCAGCACCGATGCGTGCCCAGCACCTAGTCACCATCTGGCCCCAGAAGAGAGGACTGTCCCCCCGAGGGCTCCCTCTGCTGAGTCACTGTCCTGCACTGAGACAGTGTCCTACATCGGCCCAGCTGCATCCAGCCAGCAGCCCAGAATGTAGAGCTGCCTCGGGGTCACCTTGGAGTAGCCTATGGATGCCCTAGCAATCCATATGGGGGCGGGGTCACTGGGAGGAAAATGAGCAAAGGGCAGTCCAGGCCAAAGGGTGCGATAAGGTGTGTGACAGGCAGCAGGGAGGCGGCTGGGTGGGGATAGGATGGGAGCCCCCAGCCCTCAATCAGGGGTTGCACTGGCTGGGGCTCTGCCATCCCAAATCCCTTGGTTGCTTCTGTGCCAAAGGTCAATCCCCCAGGTGGCTGGGCCCCGGGGTGGGAGGAGGTGGTTTTACTGCAACACTCGGCTCCTCTGGGGGCCCTGCCCTGCGTGTTGTCCCTGCAGGCTGCGTGGATGAGAAGCGGCAGTGTGAGCCTTGGGCCCGGCTGGGATTCTGCACGCGCCGGCGAGCCTTCATGAAGAGGCACTGCCCCAAAATCTGCAGCTCCTGCTTCGGTGAGACACCCCCACCCTGGTGCTGCCTGGTGCTATGAGCTACAGAAACCAGCTCCACCAGCCCTGCCCAGCCCCCTGCAAAGCAAATGCCACCTAGCACCTCCCATGCCCCTCAAGCCCCATCAGGCCTCTGCAGTATGAGGAGGGGTCTGGGGGAGCTGCGAGGCCCCTCCGCTGTTGGCGTCACTGCTCTTTGTCTCTCTCTTTCAGAGCCCCCTGCTGTCTCCTCCTCCCCCTCTGTGCGGCCCCCCCCACATTCACACCAAGTACATCTCCGAAGGCAGAGTCATAACCTTCCGCTGTGGGCTGAACTCCTCCAGGCCACACCTGCAAGTCAGGTGAGCCACTACCCCCTGCAGCCGGGGGCCCTTCTTGGGTGCAGAGCATTCACTCTCCCCGCAGTAGCCACCAGACCTGCCCTAGGTCTCTCTAGCCCCATAGGGCTGATCTCTGCAGTAACCTCCTTGCCTGGAAGCTGATGTCTTCCGAGGGGGAAGGTCTTTCCCAGTGCAGCTCGCTCTCCTGGAGCTGGTGTCTGTGCAGATACTGCCAGCTGTGGAGGGCAGGAAGGAGGGAGGCTACTGCTTTGGAAAGGCAGAGCAGATGGGGTTCAATGGCGGCTGAGCCTCGAACACCCCTCCAATAAGGAGCAACCAGGGGCTTTGATTCTCACCATGCCTGAATGGCACAAACCTCTCCACCGTGTTCTGTGTATAAAGTCCCTGTTCCTGACTAGCAGGCACAGCGGAGAGATGGAGGGAAGGGAGAAATGGCCTGATCTCTGCTGTGGCTGGGAGTGATCTGGACAGAGGGAAGGAGGCTGTTAGCAAACCAGGAGCTGCAGGAAAGGCGTTAGCACTCGCGGGGTGACACTGAGTGATGGGCCAGAGGAGGCTGGTGCTAGTTGAGAGCAGCTACCTTGGACTTACTGTACTGTCCCCCTTTCTCTTGCAGCTGGTACAAAGATGGGGAGCTCCTTTCACGCTCTGTTCCCGGCTTCGAGCTGCTGCCGCGCCAGGAGCTGCGCGTTCGTGCCATCGAGTTCAGCGAAGGGCAGTACACGTGCTTGATCCGCCATGCCAGCAGGATCCTCCGGGCCAATTCTTGGCAGATAAAGCTCAAGGCCAGGAGTCCTTCCTCTCACAAGCAACCAGGGCTCCGAAGGGACATGCAGGGAAATGCACGTGCCTGATTCATAGGGCATGGGATGCATGCACAATTGTGAACATGTGCCTCGGGGCCCCAGGGCCCTGCGTGGGGACAGTATCGTCCCTGTTCTTCACAGCAGTCTCATTGCTCGGGTCTTTCATCACTCAGTATCCTGCCCCAGCTCCTCTGCTTCCTCCTCATCCTGGTCACTTAAGCCAGAGCTGGCCAAATAGCAGAGTTCAATGCCAGGACGCTGCTCCTTTCATTGACCCACTCCCAGTGCTGTCAGGAGCTGCTCTGCTCACCTGCTGGGAGGAGGTGAGGGTGAGATTATCTGCCTGCTTCCCCAGGCCCTCTGCTTGCTTTCATTCCCCACCGACCCAGTTAGTTGGTGTCTGAGCATGCCCACTTCCCCTTCCCATGCACCTCAACCCTGTGCTTATATCCTGATCCACCCTGCTGTAGCCCTGTCAAACCAGGAGCTGAATAAAAACCCAGGTGAGAATCCCAGCTGCCTGCTTCTGCCCTTCTTCCTTTGACTCAGTTGCTCTTTTCAAGCAGTGATCCTGTAATTTCCAGTATCCCCAGGCTGGCCCAGTGCAGCTGTTAGCGCAGTGCCTTAGCTTGGGCAGCCCTTAAGGGCGTGGATGTTAGTTTTCCTGGAATAGATCCTTGCAATTTCCCGCCAACCAAGTTATCTGAACGAAACCACAGCAGAGTGGGCTGCAAACGCTGATTATCCAAAGCTCCCTTGTGATTGGCTGCTCTGGCCCTTTGGCGATGTCTCCACTGTGCACCAACTCCCTCTAGTGCTCAGCTAGGCCCTGTCACTTAGCATAAGGTGAAGAGGGCTGCTACCTTGCTGGATAGAAATACACACAGCCTCTCCTTCCAGCATCCTCAGCGAGGATTGGAAGGGAATGAGGGGCTGAAGGAGAAAGTGGTATTTTAACTTCTGGGGGTGAGAAAAACAAGCTTTTGAGCTTACACAGAGCTCTTCTTCAGGTCTGGGAAACTCACTCAGAGCTGGTCTGTAGGCTTCCAGATACCAGCGTAATGAGTGCAGTGCAAGCATTGGACTAGACTATTTGAAATCATTGCTATAGCCCAGGGGTCGGCAACCTTTCAGAAGTACTGTGCCGAGTCTTCATTTATTCACTCTGATTTAAGGTTTTGCGTGGCAGTCATACATTTTAACGTTTTTAGAAGGTCTCTTTCTATAAGTCTATAATATATAACTAAACTATTGTTGTATGTAAAGTAAATAAGGTTTGAAAAATGTTTAAGAAGCTTCATTTAAAATTAAATTAAAATGCAGAGCCCCCCGGACCGGTGGCCAGGACCCGGGCAGTGTGAGTGCCACTGAAAATCAGCTTGTGTGCCGCCTTCGGCACGCGTGCCATAGGTTGCCTACCCCTGCTATAGACAGTGAGTTGAAAGTGGCTATTGGGTCAACATCTGCTTCTGAAACAGCTGGGCTTCTGGGGGGAGAGATGGGTTCCAATAGCCCACGGACCCTTTAAAAGAGCAAGAAAGGGGTAGGAAGAATGAATCATCCCTAACTATGTGAAGAATAGTTGAGAGGAAGAGATTCTAACCTTCCTGTTGTGTTTGAACTTTTTTATAGGAATCACTTTTCAGAGTGGAGGAGACTGTGCATAAACATCACAAACCTGTGCTGAGAGCAAGGAAAAGGGGGTTTAAAAAATGAAATGCAAAATGTGTGTGCCCTACCCTAACTAGTTGTGCTGAGGGGCATCCTCTGGCTCTAGAGGCACCTGTTGGGTACTAAAAGGGTCTTTCCTTTTGAATGCTCCATGCATCCGGAGCAGCAACAAGAACCTGTCACTAATGCACCTGTTACTGCTACTTATTGCTGTCTTAGAAGACAAAAGCAACTCTAGGTCTAGCCCCGATTTGGGCTCCTTGCCTTTAGGCTCCCACCTGCTCCCGTTTTCCTTAGGGAGGTCAGGACATTAGCTGCAGGGAGTCAGAAACCCAGGTGCTGGAACAATTTGTATAGTAAAAACAATGAGGAGTCCTTGTGGCACCTTAGAGACTAACAAATTTATTTGCCCAAATAAATGTGTTAGTCTCTAAGGTGCCACAAGGACTCCTCATTGTTTTTGCTGATCCAGACTAACACGGCTACCACTCTGCAATTTGTATACTGAGAGCCATTGAACCAAACTGTAAATGCTGTGTATGATGGAAACCACTTCAAGCTAAGGGGTGTGGCAGCACCCCCAGTACCCCTAGTTCCAGCACCTATGGTCAGAAAACAAACAGCTCCTCTATGTACATCAACGTTTCAGGATGTCTCGAGTGGCTGCTTTGATGCCTGCATACCTGTGTTACTTTGCTGTTGTCACATAAGTTCAGTAACATTAGTTTGGATCCGATGAAGTGGGCTGTAGCCCACGAAAGCTTATGCTCAAATAAATTTGTTAGTCTCTAAGGTGCCACAAGTACTCCTGTTCTTTTTGCGGATACAGACTAACACGGCTGCTGCTCTGAAACCTGTCATTAGTTTGGATGTTAATATCTTGGGAGGCACCTTTTCTGCTCCCTACTGCAGCCAAATCTCTTGTTTGGGCCTTTGTTACACTGTCCTTGATTACTGTGTCCTCCTCCTCTCTGGCCTCCCCATACTCTCCCCTTCAGTCAATACAAAACACTGCCCCTCAACTCATCCTCCCTGCCTGTTGGTTTCACAAACGTTTGTGAACTGCCTAGCACATATAAGGTACATTAGTCTCTGTCCTTCTGAGACGGCCAGTGCAGGCTGCCCTATTTCAGTTATTTTTCTGCCTGCCTTCCCTGGCCCCCTTGCCCCGTTCAGGTGCCAGCTCCTAGCGGTGCAGTCCTCCTGTGGGTGGAATAAACTCAGGCCCTGTGTTGTGGGGGCTGCAGCGTGTGTCTGTGCCTGATGCATGGTACCAGAGGCTGGGGCGCTCCCCACAGGCCCCGCTCCTTCACCTGCACCACAGCAGATCACTGCCAGAGACCCAGCGCTGTGCAGGGCAGGGGCACCGAGGGACGACAGCAGCCCCTAGAGCACCGTTTCTCAAATTGGGCTTCCTGACCCAAAAGGGGGTCACAGGCCGATTGTAGGAGGGTTGTGGAATTGCCACCCTGGCTTCTCTGCTGCCTGCAGAGCTGGGCGGCCGGAGAGCAGTGGCGGCTGGCTGGGCGCCTGGCTCTGAAGGCAGCGCTGCCGCCAGCAGCAGCAGTGCAGAAGTAAGGGTGGCCTGGTATGGGGGCGGGGCCATAGTCACTTTTTTTGGGGAGTCACCACGGCCTGAAATATTTTCAAAGGGGGGGTCCCAGCGAAAAGAAATGTGGGAACCCCTGTGCTGGGGCCCCCCAGCGGGGCAGAGTCATTGATGGGGGGGCGGTGAGAGGCCCGAAGTCCCCAGCACCCCTGGGGGTCGGGATCCCCGGCTGCTTCCCCCAGGCTACCCGGGGTGGGCTGGACTGAACCCCGCTGGGTTGCCAGCAGCCATCACCCCATCAGCAGGGGGGCGGGGCCCAACCTCTGATCACTGGGGCAACCACGTTGTTGCCCCGCCCCTTGACCTCTATGCTCTCTGCTCCCTGCTCTAGAGCCCCGCCCCCAACCCCGCTTCACGCACTGCGCATGCGCCTCCCCTGTCCTGGCGGGAACTTCGAGAACTGCGCGCCTCAGGTAGAGGCGCATGCGTGGGACTCCCTATCCCGCCGTCCCTCGCGCTGTGGCTTGTCCCGGACTCGATTTCCCGGCAGCCCGCGCGCGCGGCGGACCTTTTCCCGGCGTGCCCCGCGCTTCCCCCTTTTCCAGGACTGCGTGGCCCGGTGTGGGCTGGTCCGGGGCCTGCGGTCCGGTGCCGGGGGCGGGCTGCGCGGCGATGGCCTCCTGCGCCGAGATCTTGCGCAGCGAGTTCCCCGAGCTCGACGGGGAGGTGTTCGCCTACGTGACCGGTGAGGGGGCGGCGGGAGGCCCCAGGGGGTGGGGCCCGGCGGGGCTCGGGGGTTCCCGCTTCTCCCCGGGGCGCCCGGCCGCCGCCCCGCGGCTCTGAGGTGAGGCGGGCGCCGCTGCCCTCCCCTTGATCTCGAGCGTCCCCAGCCCCCGAGTGGGGCCCGCAGGCTCCTGCCCTGCCTGCGCGCGATCCGTGCCTGGGCCGGTCTGAGACACCGGGAGCCTTCCCCGGAAACCGAGCCTCTGGAGCGGCCCCGCTCGGCGAGACCCGTGAGCTCTCCTGCCGCCTTGCGCCAGCTCCCCACCGCGCGGAGATTCAGTCACAGGCTGGCCCCGCTCTTCAGAAGGGTTGCTGCTTGTGGGGGAGGCTTCAAACCCTGGTGTGTGTGTGTGTGTGAGTGAGTGTGTGTGTGTGTTAGTGTTATCTAGGTACTTCTACAGCAGCCTAGTCTGAGCCTTTCAAATGTAAGGGAAATTATTCTCAATTCCTGCGAGAGAGGGAGTCCGATCCCATGATGGGGATCTGAGGCACAGAGACACTCGGGCACCTCATTCCTGTTGGCTTTGATGTCAGTGAGGAGCCTAAATCCCTTTGAGGATCTGGGCCAAAGTGACTTATGCATTGAACCCACAGCTCTCTTATTTGGTTTCTTCGATTGGTGCTAGAGTCCCAGCCCCACTACCTTAAGCCCAGAATGATCCTTGTTGCTCAGTGGAGTTGTTAGGATGATGGGGAAGTGCTGAGCCTGTCACGCCGGCTGTTATTTGGGTTGGGATTATTTGGGGCTTGTTGCTCAGTGGCTTGTCTCTTTCCTCTTGCAGGGATCCTGCATAGTGGCAGTGCAGATTTTGAGTCTGTGGATGATCTGTTTGAAGCGGTGGGAGAGCTCTTGCAGGAAGTGTCCAGAGACTCCAAAGATGATGAGGACATCCGGGATATCTGCCAGAGGATGTACAACACCCTCCACCTGTAAGTATTCTCCGTCGAGTGACGTGGTGGGAGGCTCTTGGGCCTCAGTGCAAGAATCTGGAAACAGGCCTGGGGCCAAGGCAGTGAGAGATCAGGTGGGCTCTGGGTCTTGTGATGTGTTGGAGCCTGCATTTTACTTGGGAGCTGTGCTGACAAGTGTCAGCATCTGGAATGTGTGGAATGAGGATGTAAAACGGGGTGACACAGAATAACTTTGGGCAGCATCTGAGACTCATTTGGGGAGGTGTGTGGCAGATGGGAATATTGCAGGAGAGGATGGTATCTTGGCACCTTTACTCCCTGACTCTCCTGTATGTTACAGAGATGAGGAAAACTCACGGGGATGCAGCCAGGTGTTGCTGGATGCACCTATTCAGCTTTCCAAGATCACAGACAACTACGGTAAGTAACGAACACTGAGCAGCCCTTGCTCCTAGGGAATTGACCTTAAGTGCCTGAGCCGCTCATCTGACTGGACAGTCTCCCAGCTGATCTGCTCCTTCCAACAGAAGCATCATTGTGGTGGGAAGTTTATAAACCCTGGAGTTTATGGATTGGAATGAGACTCCCTCCTTGGAATGTTGAGGAGCTCATCCTGCAGAGTGGTGGTCTTTGAGACGGAGAGATCTAATGGCAAGAACAGAACTAGGAATAAAGACTTGAATTCTATTCTCAGCTCTGCTACTCACTTGCCATGAGATTTTGGGCAGGTCATTTCACCTCTCTCCATCTGTAAAATAGGTTATTCATTTTCCTGCCAGGGAGCTGGGTAGATTTGTATTAAGCACTGAGCTTGCCTTGGCAGAAGGTGCTGGAGAGAGAGAGAGAGGCTGAGTGTTACTGTGCCTTTCTTGTTGATTGCAGATTCTGGTGTGGACCTGTTGCCAACGCTGTTGCTAAAGAGAGACCAGAACTCAGTAAGTAAGAAAGGGATAGGTCCTGCTCCTGCTGTTACCAGCCTGCCTGCTGCATTGCTCAAGATGCTGGGAGGGTGTTGCTTTCTTACACATACATCCACACAATAGGCTGGGGCCTGGGGCTTTTTCTCTAGATGTTGACATTGCTTTCTCTCTGTTCACACCTTCACTTTTATGTTTGGGGCTGCTTGGTCTTGATCTGGTAAACAGAATTACCTAGGTAATTGTAGGCCTGGGAGCCTGACATTGATCCTGGACAGATTAGTGGAACAGCTGATAGAGGAGTCAATAAAGAATTAGAAGAGGGTAATAATACCAATCAACATGGCTTTATGGAAAATAGATCCTGTCAAACTAACTTGATATCATTTTTTGATTAGATAACAAGTTTGGTTGATAAAGGTAATATCAGTGTTGATGTAATATACTTAGACTTCTCCAAGAGGTATGACTTGGTACTGCATATTTTGATTTAAAAAACTAGAACAGTTTAAAATTAACAGGGCATGGATTAAAAACTGGCTAACCGATAGGTCTCAAAATGTAATTGTAAATGGGGAATCAGCATTGGGGGGGTGTGTTTCTAGTGAGGTCCCACAGGGATCAGTTCTAAGCTATTTAATATTTTTTGTCAATGACCTGGAAGAAAAAATAAAATCGTTAATGATAAAAATCTGTAGATGAGCCACAGATTGGGAGCGGGGAATAGTAAATAAGGAAGAGGATTACTCGGTGTGCTGGGTGCAATTGTGTTTCAGTACAGCCAAATGTAAAGTTATACATTTAGGAACAAAGAGTATAGGCCATACTTACAGGATACAAGACTCTGTCTTGAGAAGAAGTGACTCGGGAGGGTGCGGGACTTGGAGGTCATGGGGAATAATCAGCTGAACGCGAACTCCCAGTGTGATGCTATGGGCAAAAGGCCTAATGTGATCCTTGGATGTATAAAGAAGACTCTCAAGCAGGAAGGTGATATTAAAGGATTGGAAAACCTGCCTTAGACTCAAGGAGCTCAATCTATTTAGCTTAACAAAGGTCCCCGACCTGTGATATACAGGAGGTCAGACTGGATGATCACAGTGGTCCATTCTGGCCTTAAAATCTATGAATTTATTAAATATTGGAACCCCAGCCAGACTTATTAACCGTGTAGCTGGAGTTAGTATCTATCTGCCAAAGGCCCATCTTACTGGCTAAGTGGAATGGTTAATGGGGCGGAATGAGTGGTGGGGAGGGGGGGCTGCGGTGGGAGTGGGAAGGAGTGTTAGAGACAGTGAATTGGCAGAAGAGATTGGGAGACTCTTAGGTTCCTAGAATCATAAAAGTGAGACCTGGGGGAAGAGCAAATGGTTAGATCCCATCTAGTTTGTCCACCACTCCAGGGCAAGATTATTCCCCCCCAGGTAACTGATTCTCCAAGGATTTGTCCAAACAGCTCCCACCTAGAGCTGTGACTCTGAAATGCCCGTTAGTGCCATCCGCACCCAATTAGTCACATCCTTGTGTCCCACCTAAATAATTGACCCTCTTCCTCGAAATTTCCACCCATCAGGGATTTTTCCCTCCTAACTAGGCTCTTCCCCTTTACTCGAGTCAATTGTTCCAGGCCCCTGATGGTCATTCTTGCTCTTTTCTGAATGCCCTTCCTTGTGTCCCAGATGGTGAATGTCAAGAAGCTGGAGAAGGCAGAAGCCAAACTGAAGGCCAAGCAGAACAAGAGGACAGAGCGGGATTCCCTGAACCCCGCTGGCCTACTGTGAGTGTGCACGTGGCTGGAGGGCAGGCTCTGATTGCACTGATGAGTGTGGCTCTCTGGGGAGCCTGATGTGCTCCGGGGCTTCCCCACACTGAAGCTCTACTTTCTTTCATGTCTGGTTGCAGGGTCCTGGAGGAGGCATCTGCTAGCCAGGCATCCAGCAAGAAGGAGACTCGCATGGAGTCATCGGGCAAGAACAAGTCATACGATGTGCGCATTGAGAACTTCGACGTGTCCTTCGGTGAGCGGTGAGTCTCTGTGGGGTGGGAAGGACCCGGGGGAGGCTGGGATAGGAGGGGGTGGGGGAAGATTGACATACAGTGGCCACAGTGTGTGTGTGTGGGGAAACCCTAGAATAGGGGAGGTGGTGGGATAGGATTGCAGGGCAGCCTGGACTGGAATAGCGGGAGGTGGGGAAGATGCAACAGGTCAGGATTGAGTGCCACTGTGTCGGGGCTTGTCCTCCCTCTGGCTTTGGGCAGCAGCTTTCATGAAGTTCCCAGCAGAACCTACCATCCAGTGGAAGCGCTGCTGCTGGGTGCTGCTGTGTCCTTGCAGGTGAACTGTCAGGCTGACCAGATATCGGTCTGTTCTCTTGCCGTAGTGTTCTGCTAACGGGTGCAGACCTGAACCTGGCGTTTGGCCGGCGCTACGGCTTGGTGGGCAGGAATGGGCTGGGCAAGACCACGCTGCTGAAGATGATGGCCAGCCGCAGCCTGCGCATCCCCTCGCACATCAGCATCCTCCACGTGGAGCAGGAGGTGGCAGGGGATGAGACGCCAGCTCTGCAGAGCGTGTTGGAGTGCGACACCACCCGCGAGAGCCTGCTGCAGGAGGAGAGGGAGCTGACAGCCAGGATCAACGCTGGCAAGTGAGACTCCCTAGGGTTACAGCCTTGCCTGAGCCTAGGCTTCCAGTCCCGCTCCTAGGGCCTGAGCCTAGTGTCCCTGAGAGACCAGTGCTTTCTCCTGCCACGTGCTACCAATGAAATTGAGCCCTAGGGTCGGCTAGTGGCTTTCATCTCTCCTCCCTGGGGCTGGTCTTGTTCAGATTAAAGCTCCAGTAGGAATGGGGTGCATACCCCAGGAGCTTGAGTTCTGCTTAGATGAGCCTCCCTGCTTGCCTTCTCCCCCAGCCTAGGTGCACACAACCTGAGAGCCGATTTTTAAACCCTGACCGTACAAGAATTCCCTATGCTGCCCTTGTGTCTCCTACCAGGGGACAAGGTACAGAAGGTGACAGACTGTCAGAAATCTACGCCAAGCTGGAAGAGATAGAGGCAGACAAGGCGCCAGCCAGGTAAGACGAGTCCCCTTTCTGAGCCGGCATGGGGTCTGCCCTTGGCTATCTGCAGCCAGCCTGGGGTGTTGGCTGATTAGGAGATGGGTATTTAGACTGGTGGACATGGACTCCAGGATTCAAGGTATGGACTCTTTATCACTGGGATATCCTTACCTGGCCATGGAATCTAACAAATGGGCTGGAGGTTCTTGTAGCCACTGCTCCTGCCTCATTCTCTACAGCTGGGAGAGGTTGGGACTGGAGCAGCTGGGAGCTCCCCAGAGATTTTGGGGAAAGTCAGGCTTTCTTACCCTCTAGTGACTAGACTAATGGTGCTCCTCTGGGACTTCCCAGAAGGTGACCAGCTGGGAGATGTTTCCGTGTCTGTTGTAGGTGATGGAAACTGAACGTTATGCTGGCCTGAGAGGCAGGGCTGGACTTCTTTGGCTCTGGGCCAGAGCCCTGGAGTCAGTGTCTGATTTCAAACCCCAGAACGTCATGTCAAAACCATCCTGTGCCCTGTTGGGAAGCTGGGATTCCCAGTGTGGCTGCTGCTGTTGGGCAGCAGATGGGTTTCTGCTGGGCCCAAAATCTTGCAGCCTCCTTTCGATACCGCAGCAGTCTCCATTGCAGCACTTGTCTTGGATTCTGAGCCCTGTGCTGCAGGCAGTTACACGTAGCTGTCGAGTGCATTTCAGGGGCCTGTCTCTCCTCTTCCCCACAGGGCATCTGTCATTCTTGCTGGGCTGGGCTTCAGTGCAAAGATGCAGCAACAGACAACCAAGTAAGTCTCCCCTGGTCCGTGCATCAAGGTGTCAGTGCTTGGGTAGATCCCTCCCTGCCGTAGGCATGGAGGGGCCTCGGCTGCCCGACCCACTGCTTCTCTCTTGCCAGGCTAGAGACATCAGACTGAATGTTGGGCACTGCCGGGTGCTCTGTGGGTCACTGGCGTTCCCCTTGCTGTTGCCGTGGGGGTGGCCTGGAGCGGCTGTAACAGCAGCTGGTATGCTCTTTGGGAGGACTTGGCTGTTTCCCTCCTGAATCAGGCTGCTGCAAATGTGGCAGAGCACAGAGCAACCCAGCATCATGTGATGTGGCTCTCAAGTTCAGCAGCTGGCACATCATGGCGAGTTTTTGCTGCCCCTTGTAACTTCTGAGCCAGGGCCTGCTGCATCTCACCCCTGCTGCAGTGACAAGCTCTCTCTGGGGTGACAGCCGAGTTTAAAGGGCACTTCCTTCCCCAGGTGGTGGTGAGCCCTGGCATCTCTGCTGTGGAGGGGTCATGGGGTGAGAGAACAGGGTGACTTATGGGTGAGGCTTTCTTGTGGATGAGCTAAGTCAGGGTGGTTCTGTATTGAGCGCTGATGCCTCCTGTATGTGGCTTTTTCTCTACTCAGAGAGTTCTCCGGGGGCTGGAGAATGAGGTTGGCCTTAGCCAGGGCCCTTTTTGCCAGGTAGGTCTCAGCGTGGTCCATATTTGATCTTGTTACACTCAGTTCATCTCTGTTAAAGTAGGCTAGACTCCGTGATGGCAGAGCCCAGGAGCTACCTTGGGGTTCGCTCACATTCACTCTGCCAGTAAGGGAGCAGGGCAGTACTGGCTGTGGGGGGAGCCCCCAGCGACTCTGGTCCCAGCCTCTCCTGGCAGGGTAACAAATAGTTTCAATTCAATTATCTTACAGTAGATCTACTCATATTTAAACAGACACCCGGTATTAACTGTTCTCTCCCCCCTCCTTCTCCCCCCCACTCTCTCTCAGACCAGATCTTCTTCTGCTTGATGGTAAGTGAACGCCATGAATCCCTTCTCATCTCTGAGCTGTGGCCTTGTGGGCTGCTCTGAATGCCCTTGCTGGGAATGGGAGACCTGGTATGGCTTTTTGGCTGCATATCCCGAGTGAATGTGCAGCTGTTCACCTGGTGCTGCCAGGGCTGTGGAGCTGCCTTGCTGCATGTGGCACAGTGAGACCCCCGTGTACTGGCTCACCAGAGGAGTCCAGACATCTAAGGAAGTCAAATAGCTTATCCTGGCCCCTCTTCCTCCCTGGCCATTGATCTCGGCTGGCCTGGTGATCTCTGTGTGGGAGATGGCCAGAGCTCTGGCAGGATGATGGAGCCCTGAAGGCGGATCGCTTAACACAAATGAGTCACTTAGTACCTAGCCTCTGCTGCAGCATTCTCCCCGGAATGATCCTTTCCCCAGTCTCAGGAGTGGAACCAGGTTCCCAGCCATTAGCAAAGCCACCAGGGTGGAACAGTTGGATCCCTTCCCCGGGAGAAATGAGGCAGAATGCAGCTCCCCAAGTTGGTTTGGCCAGGACACTGAGGTTAACTCCCAATGCTCTAGGCCTCAGTTACACGCTTCATGTATGTGCTGGCACTGTGGCCCCTTGCAGTGTGCCAGGGCATGGGGGTCAGCAATGGCTTAGAGGGGAGAGTGCCCACTGCTGAGTCACCTACATCACACCCTGCAGCGCAGCACCCCCTGGCACCATACAGTGCTCACCATGGGCACTGCTTCTATAGCACTCTGTGCACATAGGAGTCCTACTCATCTGTCTCCTGGTTCCAGCTTGGGTCACAGGGGAACGCCCCTCCACTCTGGGGCAGATGTTGGCTTGTTCAAGGGCTCTGAAGGTGTTAGTATCTGTGTTTATTACCAAAGACGACTTGAAACCTGCCAACCATGCAAGTTGGGAGCCACCGGATTTTCACTGTTGCATCCGCTTGTTGCATCTTGTCCGACTCTCATCCTGTGGGTGTATGCAGTGCCCAGTACATTGTTCCCATGGTTCTCTGGGCACTGCTGTAACAGTCCCCTTTCCAATGGTCCTAGTTCTGGAGCAAGTGGTAGCTTTGCGTGTTCTTCTCAGCTTGGTGTTTGCCATCTTTTGTGAGGGCTGAATCCCCTGATCCCTGTCCCTTTTCTGTTCCCTTTCAGAGCCTACTAACATGTTGGATGTGAGGGCCATTCTGTGGCTGGAGAACTATCTGCAGGTAGGTGAGGATGGCAAAGGGTAATGTGACTTGTGACCGTCTGCTGTCTAAGATCACTGGTTCTTTGGTGATGCACCCTTGGAGTGGAGATTACTCCCATTACTCCCTAATGGTTTGATAGGCAGTAGGCATGGGATATGGGCCCCTGTGGCACAGGCTGGAGTTCCCCGTTGGCTGGATGAAGCTCCCCTGGGGTCAATTAATGCCTTGGCTCAGGCCTCCCTGCTACTATCTCCTCTAGACCTGGCAGTCGACCATCCTAGTGGTGTCCCACGACCGGAACTTCCTGAATGCGGTGGCCACTGACATCATCCACCTGCACTCGCAGCGTCTCGAGACCTACCGGGGCAACTTTGAGAACTTCATGAAGATCAAGGAGGAGCGGCTGAAGAACCAGCAGCGCGAGTATGAGGCCCAGCAGCAGTACCGGGAACATATCCAGGTACAGCGGTGATGGCGTGGCATGGATGTGATCACATCCTGTGAGAAGAGCATCATTGTACCATTCTGGGACTTCCTCCAGCAGAGGAGCCAGTTTACAGAACTCATTCGCGTGCAGCATGGCTCTGGTGGTTGCCAGTGGGGGGCAATGGAGGGGCTCCTAGGGGGAGCATCTCTAGTCCTCCTTCATACTGACAACCATGGGCTGTTCTCACCCTGGATCCTCCATGTTGCTCTGTCTTTAGAGGGAGATCTGGCCCACAGCTCAGCTCCCACTGTAGGAAGACAAGCTCTGAGGTGGGGCCTTAGCAGTGGGCAGAGGTTAGTGGCTGGTACCACCTGGGGCTAGGGGACTCTGATGTTCTGTTCTCTCCTAGGTCTTCATTGATCGATTTCGGTATAATGCAAACCGGGCGTCCCAAGTGCAGAGCAAACTCAAGCTGCTGGAGAAGCTGTGAGTGCTTGGTCCTGCCCCTCATTTGGGCCTGGGAGGAGGGGAAGCAGTGGCATGCGTTTGGACTGCACTACTGGCACAGCTGGGGAAGGGGCTGAGACTGTGCCATGCAGTTAAACCATGCCACTTGGCCAGGTGGTAGGGGACAGCTCTACGCACGCTTTAGGTGGTAAAGCACCTAATCCTGTTTGAGTAAGTAGAAGGTGTTGATGGTTCCACATGGACCTGAAACACAGTGGAGTTTCTCTAGGCTTACAGGGCTGGCTCTCGGGGCTGGGAATGGCTCTGGACCCAGAAACGGCCGATCTCTGGCTGACCAGACATAGGGCCTGCTCTTTTGGAGGGGGTCACCTGACCAACATGGTCAGTTCCCCAAGGGTTCATCTCCTCTTTGCTTCCCATCCTGTCTCTGAGGCCACCTGGGGTGACTGTATGGGGCTGGATGGTTGTACTGTATGCGGCTGAGGGTATCACTGACATACTCCCGGCCCCCTGCCCTGGGGCAAAAGTCCCCCCACTCCACCCCAGCCCAGGGAATTGCATGGCGTGTGGGGAGGGAGCACTGTCCTGGTACAGCAATATTCCAGCTCAGAGTGACAAGTTTCTCCTTCTCCTAGGCCAGAGCTGAAACCTGTGGACAAAGAGTCTGAAGTTATGATGAAGTAAGTGACCACGGAGCCCGTCGTGAGGAACTGGTAGCTCGGTTCCCTGCACTGGTGACTGGCAGCCTCAGACCCACCTCCTGCCTCCCAGGTCCTGTTACTGGGAGTGTGCCCTGTAAAACATGGCCTATCAAGGCTGCAGAAGCTGGTGCCATCTCCCTGGGTGGCCCTCCTCTCTGCCTTCCTTGGTATCAGGCCCAGGCATGCACATAAATCCTACTGTTTTCTTGGTTTGCTTGCATCATTCTCACGGTGGGGGCACGGATCCAGGTCCAGGGAAGATGGGTTGGGTGGGCCAGATACAGCTGTGATGGGTGCACACGGCAGGCAGGTGGGGTTCTGTGCTGAACGCCTTCCCTATCCCAGAAGGTGGAGGTTGGCAGGCGTGGAGTAAGCGAAGCAGCGTCCTTTCCTGCCCTCACCCTGCCTCGTATGGTGTGTGGGTATTGCTCCACTTCAGGTGTTGTGCTTCCCCTGGCTACCTCTCCCTTTGCCTGTTGTATTCACCTCCCTGGGCTTTCCTCTTCCCCCATCCCCCCCCTTACAGGTTCCCCGATGGCTTTGAGAAATTCTCTCCCCCAATCCTGCAGCTGGATGAAGTGGATTTCAGCTACAACCCAAGTCACTGCATCTTCCGTGGCCTCTCTGTCTCAGCTGACCTGGAGTCCCGGATCTGTGTGGTACGTACTGGGGACCTGGTCTTCTCGCTGGGATGGGGCCTCAAGAGGATGCTTCAGGAGAGACCTGGCAGGCCCTAGAAGTAGGATTTGGGCAGTTGAGGCAGATGTCGTACAAGGGGATCACAGCTGGAGGGTGGCAAGTAACCCTTTTGTGGCCAGCTGAGGCTGTGGAGTTCCTTGCATTGCTGCAGTATCTGCTGTCCTGTGGCTAGCCCCCCTTGGTGTGGAGGAGGGCCCTGGACAGTGGTAATGGGGGATGGTCAATTATACCTTCCACCCCCAAAATCCAGTCCAATCTCGGGTGAGGAAAGGAATCCCCATGGGCACTGGGGCCCCAGTGCGGTCCCCGTGGGACCTAGTCTCTCATCAATTGCTTCTTTGCCCAGGTCGGGGAGAATGGAGCTGGCAAGTCAACCATGTTAAAGATCCTGATGGGAGACCTGGCACCGGTTCAAGGGATTAGACACGCACACAGGTACAGCTTGCATTGCTATTGCCTGGCTTTAGCACATGGGGAGGGGTTGGGGGAATCGTGGGGTAAGGGCCAAGAGGTCTCTGGACTTGCAAAGGCAGAGGGGATTGTGGGAAATTGCCCCCCGTTTGCAGAGTGCTGGAGGGAGCATGGATTATCAGCCACTTGCCCAAAAGCACTATGGGTGGATCCCCAGAAAGGCTGCTCCTTCTGCCCTGGGGCCACCTCCCGACATCTCCGGTGGCTTGGGGGAACCTGCATTAACATGTTTCCCCAGTTACCAATGGCCAACCGCTCTAAGCTGTCATGGAGCAGTCAGATCCCCAATCCCTGGGGAAGGCAAACCCCTCCCCACACACACACCACACCTGTGCACGCCTTCCCTTCCTGACACCTCTGTCTCGCTCTTGGCAGCAAGTGGGTGGGGCCAGACGAGCTCTGGGTAGCGCTGCCTATAATGGCTTCTCTTCTCTTCTCTGGCTTGGCAGGAACCTGAAAATTGGCTACTTCAGTCAGCACCACGTGGACCAGCTGGACTTAAACATCAGTGCTGTAGAGTTATTGGCCAAGAGGTTCCCAGGTGAGCATCAGACTTCCATGGGCATTGACTCTGGGCCAATCTGGGCGCTTGGTGGTGCCAGGTAAGACCTACATTTGATGTCTTGCCTCCTGGGCCAAGTAGAGCTGGCACCTGGTGCCTTCTGCCAAGCAAAGAGCAGCATTGATGCATTGGGGAGGCCTCCCCTGGATGCAGATAGGAGCTCCTGCCTAGAGAACCAACCACCTCTCTCAGTGCTCTGGGGTCATCCTCTTTCCTTGCCTAATATTTCCCCACCTCATGGGAGCTGCAGGCTCTCTGATACCTGGCTTGAAAAGTTCGGGTAGTGTCACAGTGTGGGTGCTGCAGGGATGTCTGACGCTGCAGACAGCCTGAAATGAGCCATGGGAAGTGATTGTTGTCATTAGGTTTCAGAGTTGCGCATCAGCATTGCAGACTATTTAGCTGCTGATCATTTTAGCAGCAAAAGCCCCAATTGCTCCTATCCCAGCTGCCAAAACCTCCAGCTTCCTCCTCTCTGATGTAGTTTTACCTTATATAAAAATATGCAGCACTGAATTTAGGAACATTGTCACTTGAATTTCATTTCAGCCAGTACCCTGGAGCCCCTGTCCTGATTGTGTCACTCAGGTTCATATTGAAGCCTCTGTGAATTTCCTCCATTCTGCTGCTGCATGTCCCTCTTCCTGCACTTGAGCACCGTAGATTCTGGGGGGCTTGGTGCAGAACCTAGGTCCAGCTTGCTACCGAGCACACAGGGCCTTGTGTGACTCCTGGCTGACTGGAAGCTCTGAGTTAGTATCTTGGGGGCTAATGCCCACAGGCCAGGGCTGGGTTGTGACATGCTCCCTATGTGCTGTTTCAGGGAAGACAGAGGAGGAGTATCGTCACCAGCTGGGAAGCTACGGCGTCTCGGGGGAGCTGGCCGTCCGCCCTGTCGCCAGCCTGTCGGGAGGTCAGAAGAGCCGAGTGGCATTTGCCCAGATGACCATGCCCTGGTAATCCTCTCCCATACGTTGCTCCTGCTGCTGTTAGTGACACGGCTCTGCCCCTAGGTCCTGTTTGTTTTAGGGAGGAAGCGGAGATGCTGAGAGTCTTTTACTGGCTCTGGCTGAGTAGGAGACCCAATGCCCTGGGGCTTTCTGGGGAAGCATGGTCACCCTGAGGGAGCTATGCATAGAAGAGAGGCATGCAGCGTGCCCTTGTCATTACCCTTTTGGGCTCAGTCCACAGTCACATTCTTGGGACATGGGGTCCCTATAGCCCACACATGGGACTGGGCAGAGCAGACACTTGGGGACCTGAGCCTTGACAGGAGACACTGCCATGTAGAGCCCTTCTATCACGTTCTGAGCGGCATGACCAATACGCTGGGCTCTCCCGTCCAGCGTGAGTCCTTGCTCAAGCCCCGCTAACAGGGGCCCGTTGTTCTTGACGGTAATGCCAGAAGGTGACTGCACTGCAGGCTCTGCACGGGCCTCTTCCAGTGGGATGCTGAGTTGCTGATTCTTTCCTCTCCTTCCAGTCCCAACTTCTATATCCTGGATGAGCCGACAAACCACCTGGACATGGAGACCATTGAGGCCCTGGCGAAAGCGCTGAATAAATTCCGGGTAAGGCTCTCCTAGGTCTGAAGCTCCCTGCAGCCTCTTGTCTTGTGGTGCTGCGGCATCCCAACCCAGTGGCAGCCACGAAGAGTAGTTAAAGTGGCCCCAAATGATCATGGCCAGTGGAGAACATGGTGCATTTCCACCATGACTCGGTGCTTCCTGGCACTTGGCTTGTTTCAGACTTCCCTTGAAAAATAGGGTGGTTCTTTTAGTGCCCAGGAAAGTGGCTGACCGGTAAGAGCCAGCCAGAGAGTGGCCCTTCCCCCCAGCTCTGTGAGATATCTGGACCCACAGCACCCCCTCTTCTAGGTCAGGGTATCCCCCCTGCTCTACCAGCACACTTCACTTCAGCCTGGCCTCTGCCTAGTACTGGAACAGTACAATGTGCTAAAGATGCCACTTGTGCCATATTTTGTGATGTCTTCATGGGGATGAACTCGGTCACAATCTCTTGTTTACAGTAATAACTTGACAGGTTAACTCAAAATCCTCCTACTTCAAAAGAGAAGCTACAGCTTGGTCAGGCAAAGCTGAGGGCAGTGGCTGAGTCTCACCGTGAGTCTGGGTGGCCAGTGGCAAACTCTAGCTGTAGCCCAAGGAGTGAAGTGACAAGCCAGAGTCAAGCCCCTTCTCACTACACACACAACCCCTCCCCAGACTGTGCATTTTCCCTGCCAGCCTTGGCCCCAGATCTCCCAGGAGGAAAGGTGAGGGTCCCGAGCCAGGCTGGAAGTAGCTTTAGTTCCCCATTACCCCCCTTTGTCCCTCCTGCCTACTTGTACCATGTAAAGTAGAAGTTCCCAGTGGGCCCATTCTGCAATAGACTGAGACCAGAGGTCCTAGCTATTGGATTGATATAAAGTGGGAGGATGTATCCAGTGGAGCCCACAGAGGTCACTCCTGGGTCTGGAAACTAAGTCAATGGAGGACATGCTTATAACATTTGCAGATGACACCAAGCTGGGAGGGGTTGTGAGCACTCTAGAGGACAGGATTAGAATTCAAAATGACCTTGACAAACTGGAGAATTGGTCTGATATCAACAAGGTGAAATTCAAAGTAAAGATAAATGCAAAATACTTCACTTGTTAGGAAAGAAAAAATGAAATTCACAACTACAAAATGGGATATAACTGGCTATGTGGTCGTCGAACTGCTGACAAGAATCGGGGGGTTATAGTCGGTCACAAATTAAAAGTCAACAATGTGATGCCGTTATGAAAATGCTAATAGCATTCTGGGCTGTATTAACAGGAATGGCATATGTAAGACACAGGAGGTAACTGTTCTGCTCAGTGCTGGTGAGGCCTCAGCTGAAGTAGTGTGTCCAGCTCTGGGCAGCGCTTTAGGAGAGAAATGGACAAATTGGAGAGTCCAGAGGAGAGCGTCAAACCTGTTTAGTCTAGAGAAAAGAAGGCTGAGGGGGGACCTCCCAGTCTTTAAATAGGTTCAGGGCTGCTATAAAGAGGTTATCACGTATCAGAGGGGTAGCCGTGTTAGTCTGGATCTGTAAAAACGAAGTGGGGATTCACCCACGAAAGCTTATGCTCCAATACTTCTGTTAGTCTATAAGGTGCCACAGGACTCTTTGTCGCTTTATAAAGAGATTGGTGATCAGTGGTTCTCCATGTCAACTGGAGGCTGGACACGAAGCAGTGGGCTTAATCTGCAGCAAGGGAGATTTAGGTTAGATAGTAAAAAAATACTTTAAAGGTAGTTAACCTCTGGAATTGGCTTCCCAAGGAGATTGTGGAGGCTTTTTGGGCAGGTTGGAAAACACCTGTTGGGGTGACCTCGGTTTACTTGGTCCTGCTTCAGTGCAGGGCCGTACTTGATGACTTCTTGAGGTCCCTTCTAGCCTTACATTTGTATGATGCTGTTTTCCGTGCCCGGACCTGTGGTCTGCATCTCCATGAGCTGAGGGGCCAAGAGCTACACTCAGGCCACCCCTGTGGTATCAGCAGCCCTTTGAATCTCTTGGCCTCTAAGCCGTGGGGTCAGCAGACTTAACAAGACACATTGCCCTTCCCCATAGTATTCAAGTAGCTATTTAGAGCTGGTCTGTTTCCTGCCCCTCTGGTGTAAAGCACTTTCTCTTTGCACCTCAATCTCAGGGCGGTGTGATCCTGGTGTCCCACGACGAGTGCTTCATTCGCCTGCTGTGCAAGGAGCTGTGGGTGTGTGAGAACGCTACCGTGACGCGCATTGAGGGCGGCTTCGATGAGTACAGGGACATCCTGCAGGAGCAGTTCCTGAAGGAGGGCTTTCTATAAAGGAGGCACCCAAACGGTGTGTGAGCTGGCTGTAGTGGGGAAGTGCAGCGGCCTCAATATCCATCTGAAAGGTGCCGAGCGGGGACACCACTTGCACCCCATGGACTGTCAGCTGTGCCATCTGCTCTGCCGTCTCTTACCCTCCCCCCAGAACTGCAAAGGTGTTCGTGGGGTATGGGATGGGCCCTCTCTCCTGCCTCTAGAGCTGCACCAGGCCTCTGCTGGGCAGGGGTGAATGGACAGCAAAGTGATGGGGGGAGGGGGAGTCTAAAGCTGCAGAGCGAGGGGAGGGGTGCAGAGTGGGTATTGTCTGCTCTGAGCACGTCCTCTCCTCTGCCACCTGCCCAGTGCTGCCTCGCTCAGCCAGTCTCTGCGGCTAGTGGAGGATTGGTGCTGAGTGCGCAGGGAACACTGGGCTTGAGTGCTGCTACCTGTTGCACCTTGAGCTGCTCTTCTGCTCTGCTGAGAAGAGGGATGGAGTTTAAACCACCCCCCCCCACCCACCCCCCCCGTTTTAACTTAAACCATGTGAGGTGCTGGGAAAGGCCTCTCAACTCCTCTGCGGAGAGGAGCTGCCGCCTCCTGGCTTTTCAGTCATTTTTACCTGCCAAACACTAGTCAAACCCTCTTAGGAACACACTGGCCTGACCCTATGCTCCTGTCCCCGTCCTGCTAAGGAGTGGGGGAGCTTATGCTGCTGCTGAAAGGGCCCTGCTTCTTGCTAAGGTCCCTTGGAAATCCTTGACCAGGTTTGCTATTGTTTTCCCTAAGCTGCAGTCAGTAAGAGCCAAGGGCTTGTGCTGTTTGGCAGGGTAGTGGGCCACTGTGATTCAGACAGGGACAAGATCTTGCCTGCACACAAGCTTCTGCCAAACTTAACTACTGCACGAACCCCTGCACCCTTCTCCCAGCTAAAGGCCTCTCCATGCAGGACTAGGCTAGGTCCGTCCCAGCTGCCACCCTATCTTTCATTTCTTTTTAAATGATCAAATACTGTACATTGCAAGGTAAGTTATTGAGCACGGAGTGAAACTCCCTGTTCCTCAGCCCAGAGGTTGCAGTGTAAATAAAACCAGAACTTGATGGCCTTGGAACTCTTATTTCCCTAGTGGATTCCACGTGCTGGTTTCCAGTGTGTTTCTTTACCGTCCTTTCTACTGATAGTGGATTTGGGCAAGAGGGGCTGGTTACAGTTCCTGCACAATCTCTGCCTCTAGTCAGCAACTATGCTATGAAAGGGAAGTTTGATTATTCAGTTCTTGCTAAAGGACTGAATGAGGGGGAGGGAAAAGATGCAGCCCTCCCTCTTCTGAGCAAAGAACATAGTGCCAGGAGCATATCATGAGCAAAGAATTCTTTGGCTACTACTATTAGAAGGGTGGGGTGTTACAAACAGGCACAGGAATGGGTGGTGGGGTGATGCTGAGGATGCTGTAGCTTGTGTGTGGCCGGATGAACTAGGCGGGGAGAACTTTTTCTAAAGTTACCATCTGCAAGGAGTCTTGTTGCTTGGTCTCTGCTCCCTAGCATAGCAAGAGTATGTGACACCTTCAAACTGTCCTTGCCGCAACATCAGTAGCAAATGTATGGTCTGCATCTGCCAGGGTAGTGACCATACAGTGAAGAGACGTAGCCCTGGGGAAACCAACAGGCCTTTTTCAGCCTGCAGGGAGGGCTAGTGCTGAGAAGGGTAAAGTGTTACGGTAACAGCTTGAGCTGCCCAAGAGTGCTGGGACTTGATGTTAGGATGAACCTAGCTTCCTGAGGCCCACTGGGAGAGTTTCCATCAAAGCACCGTGTGCTGCCCCCACAAAGCCTAGTGCTCTGCTGAGTGTCAATTGCAGCCTCAGTGCTACAAAAGACGCTAAGAAAGGAAGCAGCAGGCAGGAGGGGAGCCATTCTCTCCTCTATAGTCAGGGGGGTTTGATAGCAGCCTAACCGCTCCAACATGCCTTCTTCATGTGCTTGACACAGGGATGGGGATGGATTTAGTGCTAGTAAACATGCTATGAAGTCTTCAGTCTCGACTAGGGCCCATCTTGCCCTTCACGGGTGAGCTCAGACCCCTGTGCAGTTTGAGCTTTCCCTGCCTTAGTGCTCAAAATAAGGGCTTCGCTATCAGTCCATGCTTGTATCTAGCACCTTCTCCAGCAAGCAGTCACACCTGCTACTGGTTTGCCTTGACAGCTCTAGCTGTTTGGGTGGTTGGCCTTGGACTCTCAGTACTGTGTTGCAGCTGTGCTCTCCCTTTTTCTTTAGGGACATCAGATCTGCTGGAGTGAGACTCCTCATGGCTGGCATCTTTATCCTGGAAGTGGGTGGGGGAATCACTTAGTCTTCTCTTAATTTTAACATTTGTTTACTTTTTGGGGCTCGTTTTTAATTACTTGATTAGCATTTTGGAAATGTCTCCTGTGCTGTTGCAATGGTACATTTGCAGTGGCTGCCTTGGGCAGTATGTTCCATGCTGTGGTAAAGACAGGAGATAAAAAAATGAACTCCCTTAAATAACAAAAATACTGTGCACACAGCCCTGTGGTGGGCTCTATAACTCTCGAATGACTCTACCCCCAGCCTTCTATACTCTGCTTCCTGCCACATGTGGCCTACCTAAGTTCTATCCTCAAAAAAAAGAACAGGAGGACTTGTGGCACCTTAGAGACTAACAAATTTATTTGAGCATCAGCTTTCGTGGGCTACAGCCCACTGCCTCAGAACTATCCTGTTTGTGATCCCCTTGGTAAGAGTGCAGCCCTGTTGAAAATACACCCCAGCCCTGCTGCTCTCACCCTTTTCTGGGGGATTTTACTGCTCTCCTGCTCCCTACCTGTATGTTAAAAAATTGGGGGGGGGGGGGGCTAGTTCCCCCAGCAGCTCCCCTTTAGGCAGTTAGGGCATTGTCTGCTAACTCCAGACTTTGTTGGCTGTAACAAGGATTTAAAGCTTTCTCCGAGTAGGTATGTTGGGGGAACGGTTGCACAGCAGTCTAAAAGGTTTTCTGGGCAAAAGCTCTCAATTGCAAGGGTAAAGTCCCATCCTGTCATGGGGGAAGAAGCTGTGAGAGGGTCAGTACCAGCCTTATCTCCCAGGCAAAGCCTGTCCTGATGCTTGTCTCACTAGATCACTGGTATCAGGTCGGCTCTGGAAGCTAGCAGCAGCTGGGGTAGGGGGGCCCAGGGTCTGCTATAGGTAGCGTCATGTTAGCCTCGGGCGGCTGCCTTCACCTGAATCAGGACCCAAAACCTGTAGGAGTTGCCATATCCCCTCGGACCTCTGGTCCAGCTCTTGCCAAGTGGCCGGTACCTATGGCCTCTCCCTGCCTCGTTAATTACCCCAGCCTGGAGGGGGCTCCTGGGCCGGGGTCGCGTGTGCGCTCGGTTCCCAGCGAGGGGGGATCGGGGCCGGGCGGGAGCTGGGTCCCCAGCAGCCCCTCCTCCACTTTCCCTTGTGCGGCCGGCTGGCGGGCGGGCCCCTTGCCAGCTGCGGGAGCCCGAGCCGGGGGCAGCAGGAGAGGCCTGAGCTCGGTCCCTCCGCGCTCCGGAGCCGAATCCCCCGCCAGGTTCTCGGGAAGCTGCGAGCCCTGGTGCGGGGGCAGCCCTAGGGGCTGGGGAGGGGAACACGCGGGAGGGTCCGCCCGGGCCGCTGGCGGCGGGGGAGGCCGCGGGGCTGCCGCTCAGCTGACGGGCGAGTCCAAGTGCCGAGGGGCCGGGACGCCTCCCCGCCCTGTGCCGGCTCCAGGCCCCTCCTCCCCCTTCCCCGCCACCAGGTGGTTCCGCCCCCGCCCCCCGGAGCGGCCGGGCGGGGCTCCAGCGTCGGAGAGGAGCGGCCGGGAGGGAGGGAACGAGGAGCCGGCGGCGGGGACAGAGCGGTGCCCGCGCCCCCGAGACCCGCACCCCGGAGCAAGGCAGCCCGCGCCGCTCCCCTCCCCGCGCCGCGCGCAGCCGGCACCCGCGGCCAGCCCCAGGCAGCCGCGCCCCGGGGCTCCGGCGGGATGAGCGGCGACGAGCTCGCAGGTGGGAGGCGGCCGGGCTCCGGGTCGCCCCCGCGCGCCGATCGCTGGCCCCCCGCCTCTCCCCCTGCAGGTGCCAGCCCCGTGCCCAGCCCCGGCTCCCCCGGACCCGAGGAGGTGAGGCGGGCGGCGGGGAGGGAGCGCTGGGGCGGCTGGGAAAGCTCGGGCTGCCGGGGAGGGGGCTCCATGTGCTGCCCGGGGGGCGGCGGCAGGGGCCCGCTGGTGCCGGGGGCTCTGGGGGGACCCGGACCCTGTGTGCCAGGCTCTGGAGCGGGGGGCAGGGTGAGGCGCGGGCGAGCTCGGGGGCGGGGGCTGCGTGGCACGCTCTGGAGACGGGAGCAGGACTCAGCCGTGTGCTGGGGGAACCTATGTGGGGGCTGCGGGCTGTGTGCCTGTCTGGGGGG
>QXTE01000348.1:398834-422912 GCA_003942145.1 Platysternon megacephalum
GGGGGGTGTATCTGGGGGGGTGGGAACCCCGAAAGGCAGTGGTGCCGCCACACGTTTTGGAGGAGGGGTGTTCCGGCGCCTGCCTGCCCCCGCCCCTACTCGGCTCCCTCCGGAGGATCCGCCGGGCCGCTCCTGCGGCGGGGAGTGACCCCGCGGGGGGCCGGCTCAGGGCAGGACCGGGAGCGCTGCGCGGGCGCCATCTTGGGCGGGATCAGATATCGGGGGCGGGAGGGACACCCCCCCCCCTTGGACTCCTCGCTCCATCTCGGGCTCTGGGCTGAGTGCGGCTCGGGGGCTGCTCCTCATGGAAGGTGCCGGGCTCAGCCTGTCTCTACCCTCCATAATGGGACTCCTCCGTTGGGGTGCTCTGCCCTGGCCGGGCGGGGCGCCCAACCCCCCCCCGTGGATCGGGCTTGGGTGCCGCAGCTAACAGGCTTTTCCACTGCCTGCCCCTTCCGCAGGAGGTGTCAGCTGTGTGTGTTGGTGAGGGGGGGGGGGTCTGGGCATTGGGAGGGGGGGGTGTGGGGGTAGGTCTGGGCATTGGGAGGGGTGTGTGTGGGGGGGGGAGGTCTGGGCACTGGGGAGCATGTGGGGATCAGCTTTGGGCACTGTGTTTGTGAGGGGGGCAGTCTGGGCATTGGGAGGGCTGTGTTGTGGGGGTAGGTCTGGGCATTGGGAGGGGTGTGTGTAGGGGGGGTGGGTCTGGGCACTGGGGAGCGTGTTTGTGAGGGGGGAGGTCTGGGCATTGGGAGGGGTGTGTGTAGGGGGGGTGGGTCTGGGCACTGGGGAGCATGTGGGGATAGGCTTTGGGCAGTGTGTTTGTGAGGGGGGAGGTCTGGGCACTGGGGAGCATGTGGGGATCAGCTTTGGGCACTGTGTTTGTGAGGGGGGCGGTCTGGGCATTGGGAGGGGGGTGTTGTGGGGGGAGGTCTGGGCATTGGGAGGAGTGTGTGTGGGGGGGGGGTCTGGGCACTGGGGAGCATGTGGGGATAAGCTTTGGGCAGTGTGTTTGTGAGGGGGGCGGTCTGGGCATTGGGAGGGGTGTGTTGTGGGGGTAGGTCTGGGCATTGGGAGGAGTGTGTGTGGCTGAGGGAAGTAAGCTTTCTGTAGCCCTGGGCATGCTCTCTGCTCTTTCCTTCAGGCCAGTAAGTCATACAGGAGTGTGGGTGTGGGGGGAGGGATGCTCTTTCCACCCTGCCACTGATGGTTGGCTCCTCCCACCATAGGCAATAAAGGCCTCTCCACCTGCTCTCCAGGAGGCAGGTGCCCCTCCCTATGGCTGGAAGTGATTGTCCTTCAGACCTCTGGGGTTGGGTTGTGACCAGGCCCGGGGCTGTAGAAATTCCAAGCTTCTCTCAGTGTTTATCATGAACTTCCTCCTCTGCTCTTTGGGGTACTGCCCTTCAGAGCTGGGATTGAGGGGCTGGAGAGTTGGCCTTTCTGGTAGCTCCAAGTGTTAGATACCTGCAGACCAGCAGAGAGGGGGCCTCCAAGCTGCTAGTGTTGACTCAGGCTCAGCCATGAGTTTTCACTGCCCTTGGGTGGCTGGCATGGACTGCCTGGCTGAAGTAAATGGTAGCACTGTGCCCATATGGCCTACCCCCGGTCAGTCAGATAAGTGCCCCTGTGCTGGCTGGGATTGGCTTCAGTGCTTTCATTTCCCTTTGTCTTGAAGGAGGTGGGTGCAAGAGGCTGTTTTGTGTAGGACACTGGAGTTCCATAATGGGCAACTTGATTGTCCTGAGAGGAAATTCTTCTCAGGTGCCCCTGCCATGGTGGCACAGCTGTTCTGATTCCCCTCCATAGAGCTGTAGACTCAGGGATCAGGGCAGGATGGTTCCCTAGAGTCCAATGCTCAAGGCTTTGTCTGAACTCTCCTGTGTTAATTGTGTAGGGGCCTGTTATCCTTCCCACTGGATCTCAGAGCGGGATTTCCTTAGGCACTGATCATGGTCCCTGCCACAAACACCCCAGTCCTGTGACTGCAGATAAATGGAGCTCATTGCTGGGGGCTCTTCCACAACTTCGGGGGTTCACCCTGTTTAGAAACCTTGTAGAAACTCAATATTCAAATATTTCCTTTCTACACATTGTGTGCATGTAGATTTGATGTGGTGGGGGTGCCTGCATGGGCTATGGCTGCAGGTTCTGGGTGTATCTTTGAAGGGGAACATCTAGGCATGCTGAATCTGTGTGTTCGTTTGGGAGAAAGGAGGGTCGCCTTGGCGGGCTGGGTACTGCAGGCTTCTGTGGTGGTGTTCAGGCAATCTGGGACTGTGTGCGGGTTGGTTGTGGGGAATGTTGCTCAGGCATTCCAGGGCTGTATGTGCTGGACGTGTAATGGAGTTACTTGGTGGCCGGTGTTGCACACGCAGTCCTTTCTGACTCCCACAATGGCATCTTGTAGCATAAGATTTGGTCATGTAGTTAAAGGCTAAGCTGGCAATGTTTCTTCAAAAAGTCTGAGGCTGGAGGTAGAGACTCTAATCAATAAAATGTCATTCTTTGCAGCCGCCACAAAAAAGACAAAGAACCGTAGAGGACTTCAACCAGTTCTGCACCTTCGTGTTGGCCTATGCTGGCTACATCCCCTACCCCGAGGAGGTAAAACAGATTGGTGTGTGCGTTGTGCCATTGTTTAGTGTTGTGTGAAGGGGCCAATGTCCTGGGAGACAGACCTGGCACCTCTCCTTTCTTTCTTGGCATTGAGGTTTGGGGACTTCCTGCTGTGTCATTTCTCCCGCTCATGTCTCCTTCCCTCCCCCAATCACTCCAAGAACATCACATCTGTGGTGTGGTCTTGTGCAGATCCTATGTGCTTTTCTTTGTCTTGCAGAATGAACCCTGGACCCTTGGAGGCAGCATGAGTCCCCAGAACAGCACAGGCAGCACTCAGGATAGTGACAGCTGGGCCTCATCCCATTCCTCTGATTCCCAAGTACTGCCAGATGAGGGGAGGATCAGGAATGCCAAGTACAAAGGGGGCAACCTGTTCCTGAACTGCCCTGACTTCCCCAGCAGTTTCTATGCAGCCCGGCCCCAGCAAACCAAGAAGAAACTGTCTGCAAAGAAGCTCATCTTGGATCAAGAGATGGAACAGAAGGTGACACTGGCTGGCACGAAGAATTTAAGTGATGTTCAACAGCAAAGGAAAGAGTCAGCTGTACTAGAGGAGCAGGCGCCTTATGTAATGGGAAAATGTCTTGAGTCCTTGGTTGTCCCAGCTGGTGAGCTCCGACCCAAATCCCTGTTGGAGGAGTTCATGAAGGAAGAAAAGGACTGGACATGTGGGGTTCAGGGGAGTGAGGTGCCAGTAGGAGGCTACTTTCGACCAAAGGAGCAGGAATCATGCCCCGAGGAGAGGAGGAGCGCCAGCTGTCAAAATACCTTGGATCAAAGCAAAGAGGAGGAGGGTACAAGCAGTGTCAGCTCCCAGCTCAATTGTAAGCTTCCAAGCTAATTTGTATGGGGAGTGTGGAGGGGTCCGTAGGAAAAGTGGGGCAGATGTCCCTGGTCTGGATAGGTGGTTATGTCAATGCTTTGTTCTTACTGCAAAGCTGCATCATGTTCAATGCCCAGCACCTTGCTGTCTTCCAGCCGGAGGACCTGTAGGTTCACTGGCTTTGTGGGGGGCCCACAGCTACTGGAGTCCTAGCCTCACCCAACAAGAGGTGAAGTAGGGGAACTGCAAAGCATAGAGTCAAGGTGTTGGGCCTCAGCCTGTCAGAGTCCTTCTTTCCCCTGATGCAAACAGTGCTAGAGCCAGACTCATTCTTCAGCTTGGGAGACTCTCTCAAACTAACCATTTGACTGGTTTTAATTGCTCTTTTCCCTTTTGCAGCTTCACCTGTGGAATTCACAGTGGCACCTCCCAACACCAAATCAGAAGGTGAGTGGGACCCCATTGTGTGGTACTGGTAGCCTCTCTAGCACGGGGAGCTGGGAGTCTTGCTTTGCTGCTGGGCTGAAATGGGTGGGGATTGAACCAGACAGAAGGGAATGCAGGCCAGCATAGGACAGGCCTGGGTTTCCTTCAGAGCTGATCACTAATCATCTGTGGGGGTCAGTGCTGAGCCCTATAGGCCTTCATGCTCCTGGGACAATGTATACTGCCTTCCTGTGTGCAAAATCTTATGCTATAAACTGGGCTTGTCTGGCATTTTCTGATGGAGGTCTGTCTCTCCCCTGCCCAGAGGATGATGCTTGGGACCTGATAACCTGCTTCTGCCTGAAGCCCTTTGCAGGGAGACCCATGATAGAGTGTAATGAATGCACTACCTGGATCCATCTCTCTTGTGCCAAGATTCGCAAATCCAATGTGCCTGAGGTCTTCATCTGCCAGAGATGCCGTGACGCCAAACAAGAGATCCGTCGCTCAAACCGAGCCAGGACAGTGCCCCGCAAACGCTTCTGTGACTGATCCTCTCCCCCAGAGATATGGTGATTGTGGGCGGGGGCCCTTTGTTCTAAGACTATAGCCCAAGTTGGCTAGACAATCGATGCACAGTGACTATAGGAGGCCTGTGGCACTGGAAAGTGGGAGCATTTGTGCTGGGCATGCCCCCTGTACTTCCAACTCCAGGAAGCTGGCACGTTGAGACTCACTCCAGGAGGAATAATCTTTCTCTTGTGGGGATCATGTAAACTATGCAGCTGAGACATCAGTTTCGCCAGTGCAGTAGGTCAGCCAGAAACCTTCCTGTTGTAATACACACGGGGCTCAGTGCCTTTCCCCCAGGCAATCCAGGAGAGCCTAG
This sequence comes from Platysternon megacephalum, assembly GCA_003942145.1. Lineage (NCBI taxonomy): Eukaryota > Metazoa > Chordata > Testudines > Platysternidae > Platysternon > Platysternon megacephalum. Next base: position 403,592 of record QXTE01000348.1, read on the forward strand.
TCCAAGTAGTTTCCCTCTGGTATAGTGGCTGCTTAGACTTATCCCAAGGGTGGTTGTTATCCTACCGGTGCCCAATTCCTTTCCTGTGACAACCTCTTAAAGAGTGAGTTTAGTGCTGGTGAAAGTTGTCAGGTGGCTAGTTGTCCCCATCCTCCCCCAGACTAATGTCATCTTTAATCTGAGCTGTATCTGGTTTGTTGCGTGCGCAAGCTTCTCCCTCTACAAACCATGCTCTGGAGTGACTCTTGGGAGGGGGGGGGGGGGGAAGAGTAAGTTGTCCTCTGTGCTGTCAGAGCCCATCAATTATAGTGATGTGGACATCTGCCCCAGGACCTGAGTTGAGCACCCCTGCCTTCAAACTTGCTTCATGTGGAGTAAGCAGAGTAGCCTCTTGATCTGACTGCACTCACTAGCTCCAGAGGGGCATTGTGTGGTTACTGTAAATATTAATGGAGTGACTGTAAATAATTTGTAACGTTTCGAAAATTATAAAACAATTCTTGCTAAACTGTAAAATGGAGTCCTCTGCTCCCAAACTTCCAGTTGCACTGCAGTCTCCTGTATGAGGGGACTTAAGGAGTTGTGGCAGGAGCCCAAAACAGTTGGTGGGGGGAGAACCTTTGGAAACTCATGAGAGGGAGAGGGTGAGTCCATAAGCAGACCCTAGGCGATGGCTCTCAGGACTTCCCCTGCTGTTGTGCAATGGGCTGTCTCCCAGGAAGCACCCTTGGTGAAGATGTGGTGGATGATGTGAACAAAGTCCTGGCAGAGCAGAAAGAAAGTGAAGCTTCTGTCTGAATTCTCCAGTGTTACCAGTCTAGGCTCCTCAGTGAAGTTTGAGGAATGTTAGTGTCTCATACAGACATGGGGTCTGTCTTTTGCCTTGAGCCTCATCCACTATGCAAATTGCTGCCTCTTAGATTGGATGTGCCTGCTATGAGCACACCTTTACATTTCTAGACAGGATACTTGGTCTTCTCTCTCCCTCTCCTCAGGGAGGACATGACTGAGCTGGCTGGTCACTGTGGGCTCCACATGCACTAAGTATTAAATTCCATCTTCTAATTCTCCTTTTACCCCCCACCCACCAAAGAACCAGACCCGTGTGCCTTCTGCACCTTCTATGCTGCATTTCAAAGATGCTGCTCCCCCTGTGCTGGAGGCACTTGATTTAGTCATATAAACTGCAGGTGTTCCGACTCTTGTGCTGCATGTTGGTACTGAGCTGGACCTCTGCTTCTTGGGGTGAGGGGAAATGAAAGGAACATAAGATCGCAATTCCTATTTTTCCAAACTTGTGTACTTGGCTGCCCTGAGACATCTTCATCAGTCAGCAATGTCCCTATCCCTCTGGGAGGGTTTGCTCCTTGTACCCCTCTCCTGTGGGGGGGAAGTCTAGGCCCCTGAATGCTTTACACTTTTATAGTTTGTAGTAACTTTTATTGAAATTATGTAAAATAGCAAATTCTTGGGAGTGTGGGTGGAGTAATATGTATATAATAAAGTACTTTTGCCATAACCCTTGTGGCCTTATTGTTTCATGACCTCACCTGTAACTCCCCTTGCGTAAGTTTCAGTGAATATTTCCTTCGGCTGTGCTGGGGGTGGGAAGAGCCACTAGCCCTGTCCTTTCTACAATGGAGTCATCTTTGAGAATTTGGACTAAAATCTAGGATTAGACCATATGTGCTAGTCAGGTGGGGTGAGAGATTCTAGCCAGGACTGATGGCATCTTTCCTCATCTGTGATGCAAACAGGCTTGCTGTTTTTCTTTAACTATTTGAGAAGTGCAATGCACTATTGATTACATGGCAGTGGTCTGACACCCATGGTGCATCTCCCTCACCTAAGGGAAAACCTCCCTTAACTGGGAGACAGGCATATCTGTGGAAGCATGTCAAAATGCCAGCTCTAGCTTAGTGTGACCAGACACCCCTCACATGCCCTATCCTGGCCTCTGTGGTTACTTAGAGCTCGAGCTCAAGCTCCAGCCTCCTCAAAAAATACACCCCAAAAAATGAATGTTTTAGACAGATTTTAATTTCCAAAACAGGATTCATTTGAACAAAATAGTGATTTCACACACCAAGGTACCTCACCATCCTGCTGTTATGCATATGATATGGTCTGCTACTAGAGAAATAAACTTTCATAAAAAAAAAGTCTGGGAAATCTATTGGTTGGGTTACTTAGGTCACCCTTGAAAGATTAGCTGATGCTGAGTTTGCAGGCAGCTTGAAAGAGTAGCTCTGAGATGTAAGCCCCTCCCCCCCATTCTCATGGAGCAAGATTGATGCTAAAGCCAAACTATATTTTAAATGTAAGCAGTTAGCCTGTTAAAATGATCAGCAATTACCCTCGCTCAGGGAAAGAGGGTGGGAGTGAATATAAGAAGATAGCATGGGAAGGAACAGCTGTGTGTGATGCTGCATTGAAAATAAGACACCTCCAGGTTTAGTTACCCTGTAAAGCAGGGGTTCTCAAACTTGGGGTTCACAAGCAGTCAGCCTCCACTCCAAACCCCACTTTGCCTCCAGCATTTATAAGGGTGTCAATACACGTGTTTTTACTTTATTGGTGTGGGGGTGTCACACAGAGGCTTGCTCTGTGAAAGGGGTCACTAGTACAAAAATTTGAGAACCACTACCCAAGCCTGCCACTGCCAATAGCAAGGATTCCTTGGACTAAAATTCAAGTTTAGTCCAGGACTTGTACTCCAGCTCATTAAATGGAACCCCCACCCCCTCCACAGGTGGAGTATGACAACCCAACTCATTTCCCTAGAGAGGGCAATTTGCACTAGCACCCAGCCACTGGCATAAATTCAAAGGCAGATGTTGAGAGAACAGTGAAGTTGTCTGCACACACATGGAAGCATTAATGCCACAACACCAAATGCCAAGAGTATTTGTTCTGCAGCTAGGACAGAACCATTAAATCATTGGCTGTCTCCCCATGCTGCTAGGAGACAAAGGCAGATACTATCCTTGCCCCCATGGAGCTTACAATCTAAATAAGAAGGAAGAGTCTAGGCTCAGCAGGCATGTTCTAGATCCCATAATTCTGCTAGGGCAGAACCAGAGATAGGTCCATTAATCTATCATGGCAGCTGGTGAAGACAGAAGTCCCTGGTGGGGTAGTGGCCAGATGTCCTCACTACTTTATTCTTCCTTAGTGTAAACTGAGTTGCTTCTCTTCTCCTCCAGGTGGGGAATCACAGCCTCCATGTAGAACTTCTCCAGCTTGGGCTCAGTTCTCTCCCAGAACCCTGCATCAAAGTCCACCGAGGTGATGACTGTATCTTTGTTGGTGTGAACCACAAAGTCAGCCCTGTCAAAGCCTGTTGTTGCCAGCTCGCACTGCACCTGAGTGTAGTAGGGATGGTCTCTCTTCAAGGAGTAGGACTCACCATCCGCTTCCAGGCAGAAGGCTTTGTCCTTACAGGCCTCTTTCACTGTCTTGTCTCTGTGCTTATAGGGACACTTGACCTCCAGTAGCTTCCCTGTATCTGCTTCTCTGACAATTCCATCTGGGCTGGCTGCGAGCCACTCCTTCCCTGGGTGAATGAAGAGGCCACACTCCTCCACCTTCACAGGCCTACCTGTCGTCCTGGACTGGAGCTCCTCGTATGCCTGCACTGCCTTTTTCTCGTTTCGGGTGCCCCAGGACATGGCTGGTGTCTGCATTTTGGAACCGGAGCTCACCACAGCCTTGAGGTAAGACTGGGGCACCTCAGAGCTCTTGCCATTGACAAACTTGCTGTTAGCGATCCTAGGTGCAACTGAGGCTGTGATGCGGTTTTCCCGCCACTCATACCACTTGGGATTGTCCATCTGGCCACGGGTTTCCCTCTCCACTTTCACCACATCTTCTCTTGTCAGCAGGGAGGGAAATTTGCTTGCTTTGCCCTGGTCAGTGGTATTGGCCCGAGAGCGGCTGGATTGACTCCCTCCCAGGCAGGGGTCGGTACCCGCAGCTGCTTTAGCTGTTGTGGAGGAAGGTTTCCCTCCACTAGTTACTGTGGGGTTCTTAGCTGTCACTCGGTAGCTTATCTTGGTGTCTCCTTGATCACTGCCATGTGCTGCAGTAGCCCTTGATTGGGAAGAGCTTTGCCCGGCTCTTCTGGCAGTGGTGCTGCTGGTTGGCTTGTCTGTCTGTGCCCTGCTGGTGCCTGAACTCCCAGCAGCCTGAGTGCTCTTAGGTCGGCTGGCTGTGGGTGTTGTCTTGGCCTGGGTAGAGGAGGCAGAGGAACGGGGTGCTGCTGGGGTGGCTTTGGGCACAGTTGCAGCCTGACGAGGTGAGGCTGTGCTGCCAGGGTTTTTCCTGGGTCTCCCCATTGTTCAGTGTCAGGGGTCACGCTGTGTGGGCACAAGAGAAAGGTGAATGTACATTCCTAGACCAGACCAGTTTCCTGGCTCTGGCAGGAGCTGTTATGCTTGAGGCTTCAGGTGGGTTACACATCCCTTCTCACCATGTAGGCAGGACACCCTGCAGCCCTCTGCAAGAATGTGTCTATCTCCATATTAGGCTGTTATGACACTTCTGTGCTGTCCCTATGCAAGCCCCTTTCCCAGGCTGTAGTGTTTTCCAGGCAAGCCAGGATGCAAGGATCATGCAAGTGCATCAATGCCCGACCTCTCCCTTTATCCCTCTTTTTTAAGGCTGTGTGATGTCTGACCTCTCTGCAGCAAGCTGGTTCTTGGGGCCTACAACTCCACAGTATGCATGGCTCTGACCCAATGAAGCCAGCCCAGAACTGAACTGGAGCTGACCCAGAGGGGGTTCAGGGAAGGAGTAGGTATCAGCTAGGGCTGTCCCATGGGAGCTGGAGCGGTGATGGATGGGAGGGGATGGAATGGAATGTAATAATACCTAATGTGAAAGTTTAGGGAGATGTCAGAGTCATTGTGAATCCCATTGTTTTGTGAACACCTTTTGTGATTGAAAACTTCATATCAATACAGCTCATTGGGTAGGGCCATTGACTGAATGGGTCTCTACACAATCTGAGGGGGCAGGGAGCTCAAATCTAGACCTCTTCCTATCTTGCAGTGCTGTTTTAGAAGGGGTGCTTCTCTAAGCAGGGGAGGCCAGCCCTTTCTACTACCAGCAGCAAGAGGAACAGGCTAGAAGGCAGTGAAAGGTGCCCAAGGACTCAGACCAAACCCAGGACTCTGACCAGCAGGAACTGGATTCATGAGCTTTTTCCACAGCTCTGTTACTCTTATCAAGTACAATATTTTTGTAAAAACTCTTCAAAATCTTAAAGCCCAACAACATAGTAACATTTCCTTGGATTTTCAACCCACCAACCTTCACCTTTAGGTGTGCAACCCTAGCCACAGCAGTAGCAACCTGCAGGGCAAAGGCCTCCACAGAGATTCACTGTCCAATCTGCAAGAAATACAAAAGAGAAACAGTAGGAATTAAGATCAAGAAAGTATATCTCCATGATTCAGAGAGAAACTGAGGCAGAGAGTGAAGTGACTTGGCCAAGGGTGTTAGAGCAGGTGTCTGTGCCAGATTTCTGATTTCTTGTCTCCTAGTCCAGGAGTACTTTTACTTGTCCAAGCTGCTTCTGACCACACTGTACTGATTATTAAACAAAGATGCTCGAGAGTAAATTAGAGGCTCCTGGAGCAAAGACTCCCTCTCTGCTGGCCTATGAAGGGTCNGGGGTGCTGCTGGGGTGGCTTTGGGCACAGTTGCAGCCTGACGAGGTGAGGCTGTGCTGCCAGGGTTTTTCCTGGGTCTCCCCATTGTTCAGTGTCAGGGGTCACGCTGTGTGGGCACAAGAGAAAGGTGAATGTACATTCCTAGACCAGACCAGTTTCCTGGCTCTGGCAGGAGCTGCTATGCTTGAGGCTTCAGGTGGGTTACACATCCCTTCTCCCCATGTAGGCAGGACACCCTGCAGCCCTCTGCAAGAATGTGTCTATCTCCATATTAGGCTGTTATGACACTTCTGTGCTGTCCCTATGCAAGCCCCTTTCCCAGGCTGTAGTGTTTTCCAGGCAAGCCAGGATGTAAGGATCATGCAAGTGCATCAATGCCTGACCTCTCCCTTCATCCCTCTTTTTTAAGGCTGTGTGATGTCTGACCTCTCTGCAGCAAGCTGGTTCTTGGGGCCTACAACTCCACAGTATGCATGGCTCTGACCCAATGAAGCCAGCCCAGAACTGAACTGGAGCTGACCCAGAGGGGGTTCAGGGAAGGAGTAGGTATCAGCTAGGGCTGTCCCATGGGAGCTGGAGCGGTGATGGATGGGAGGGGATGGAATGGAATGTAATAATACCTAATGTGAAAGTTTAGGGAGATGTCAGAGTCATTGTGAATCCCATTGTTTTGTGAACACCTTTTGTGATTGAAAACTTCATATCAATACAGCTCATTGGGTAGGGCCATTGACTGAATGGGTCTCTACACAATCTGAGGGGGCAGGGAGCTCAAATCTAGACCTCTTCCTATCTTGCAGTGCTGTTTTAGAAGGGGTGCTTCTCTAAGCAGGGGAGGCCAGCCCTTTCTACTACCAGCAGCAAGAAGAACAGGCTAGAAGGCAGTGAAAGGTGCCCAAGGACTCAGACCAAACCCAGGACTCTCAGACCAGCAGGAACTGGATTCATGAGCTTTTTCCACAGCTCTGTTACTCTTATCAAGTACAATATTTTTGTAAAAACTCTTCAAAATCTTAAAGCCCAACAACATAGTAACATTTCCTTGGATTTTCAACCCACCAACCTTCACCTTTAGGTGTGCAACCCTAGCCACAGCAGTAGCAACCTGCAGGGCAAAGGCCTCCACAGAGATTCACTGTCCAATCTGCAAGAAATACAAAAGAGAAACAGTAGGAATTAAGATCAAGAAAGTATATCTCCATGATTCAGAGAGAAACTGAGGCAGAGAGTGAAGTGACTTGGCCAAGGGTGTTGGAGAGCAGGTGTCTGTGCCAGATTTCTGATTTCTTGTCTCCTAGTCCAGGGGTACTTTTACTTGTCCAAGCTGCTTCTGACCACACTGTACTGATTATTAAACAAAGATGCTCGAGAGTAAATCAGAGGCTCCTGGAGCAAAGACTCCCTCTCTGCTGGCCTATGAAGGGTCATGCCCAACTACAGTGCGAGTAAATAGACACAGGATTACAGTGCTTCTCAGCGCCCCAGAGTAACAAACCGAGCCATAGCAAATACTCAATTGCTTCCTGGGAGAACCAGGTCTCTGCGTCTGCCCCACTATGAAAGGCCCACTTGCTGCATCACTTCTCAGAAATCAAGCCTCTGAAATTATGGATGCACTGGGATTTCACTTCCCTTTCTGGCAGTAAAAGAGCCAACAGCAAAGTCCCCTTTAGCAAACATGCCTCTGCCTGCTCTCCTCCATACTAGGGAACTTTGGATTTGGAAGGGTTGATAGTCAATTTCACTAGTTCTCAGGGAGAGGGTTAGCATGAACTATTGACATGGCAATAAAGAACATTGTTATTAAAGAACTGAAAAGCTGTAACCACTATTTTTACTACTGAAATGTACCTGATCCCCAAGTAACCCTCAGGCCATTCTCCTGTCCTCCAACCTGATGGAAGGGCCTTTACTCTCATATCCTGGTTTTCTTCCCAGTTTAGTGGCTCCATTGGCGCTTTTGGATGTCAGTGTCATTTTTGCAAACAGACCCAGCTGTTTATTTCATGATAATCTTTAGAATGCTGAAGTTTTCTTGGGATCACATGTGACACCCACGCTTCTTTGCCACTCTAAAATTAGCTTCTCCCTCCATGTTTCACACTGGTGCCAGCCTGTCTTCCCAACTGCAGTGCCAGGATTATGACAAGACAAAATGGTCAGATTCCAGTGACTCAAATAGTCCCCTCTTAGCAACAAGTCCGGGCATATCTGTCAGGATGACTTGACCTGCTCTAGTCTGCATCCATGTGTGTGCCTGTCAGGGGAAGGGGGTTTATTTATGCCTCGCTCTGCAGCTGCAATTCACAAAGCATCCAAATATGAATTTTTCATGATTACGCTCTACCATCCCCACCGACTCTTCAAAACAAGCCTGTTAGCTTAAAAAGGAAACTTGTTCCCTTATAGAAAGTCCCTGGCTCATTCGGAGGCCTGCACACCTGAACTGAGCAAAAGGCCTGCCAACCAACTATCTGTGGATTTCAGTAAAACACCCTTTGCCCCTGAAGGCGATAGCGTATAGGGACAAGATAGGTTTCATTTCAGGCTGAGCACCATCCCTGTGAATTATTCACAATTTGATAGGACCACATAGGGGCCAGAGAATCTAAGGAGTGGAGCCTTTGGTCTGTAGGTCACAGATCTCAGACATTTATAGCACTGGCTCATTCAGGGACCCATTTAACAGCATCTGCTCAGCAGCTCTGTGAAGTGGCCCGGGGGGGTCCATGGATCTCTTAGCAAGACAGCCGTTCACAACACCGAGCCACCCAGCAGGGCAGGCTGGGGACACTGAGGGAGGAGGCCCATCCAGCTGGGCTATGGCCGGGCAGGGAGAGCAGCTGCTGCTCCCTCCAGGTCTGACCGCGGGATTGGGGCTACAAGCCCCTGAGCCCCCTACAGCCTGAGAGAGCCCGGGCTTTCTCCAGCATACCCCGCAGCAGGGAACGGAGCCCGTCTCACCCCGTCCCACAAGCGCCCACCTCCCCCCAGCACAGAACGGGGCCCCACCCTCCGCCGTACACGCCCCACTGCGGGAAGCCGAGTCCAGCCCCCCGTGGCTGGCTCCAGCGTCTGTCCACACGGCAGAAATAGACCCGGGACAAGTCACTCCAGCCCCGCGCCGGGTTCGGAGCTCAGGCTCGGGCCCGAGCCCCACGCCCAGGTCTCGCCCTAGCGGGAGCCCCGGCGCACGGAGACTCGCGGTCACGGATCTGTTTCGCAGGGCGGACCGAGCGCGGCCGGGCTTGTCAACAGCCGGAGCACGCGCCAGGGAGCGCCCCGAGGCCCGGCGCCTTCCGCTCCGCTCGCCCGGCGGGGCGGGCCCGCGCACAGCGCCGCTGCCTCGGGCAGCTGGCCCAGGGTGCCGCAGGCGGACCCCGCTCCTACCTGAGCCGGAGCTGAGGGGAAAGAGGCGTGGCCGGGCCGCCCCCACACGAAGCGATGGGGAGGACGGAGCAGCGTAGCTGTAAACGGCGCGAGCCCCTCCGCTTAGCTCGCCGACTCACAACGAGGCTCTTAAAGTAGCCCAGCGGAGCCAATCAGCGACAGTCACCGCCTTTTTTTTAAACAAAATAGTGAGCGGGATGGCCCGGCCAATCAGGTGCCTCCGCTCACTTTCTTAAAACGTCCTTGCAGGCCATTGGCTGCGAGAAGGAAGCGGGGGGGCGGGGTTCGGCCGTCACGCTAAGCGGGGGGCGGGGTAAGGTGGAAGCACAACAAAAAAGCCCAGAGGAAAAGCGGGACTTTGGTTGTAGAAAAAAACGTTGGCGTAACCGCCCGCGTCACGTGACCACCCGCTCCTTCCCGCCCTCCCCCGGGCCCCACTTGGGGGCGCGCAACCCACCGCCTGGGAGCGGGAAAGGGTCGCTCTGTCAGTGTCACGGGGTGTCTTTGTGGGGGAGGGGGGTTAACGGTCAGTAGCGGGGTGAGCTCTCTCCTTCAAGCCACTAACTCAGATGGGAGCGAGGTGTGGGGAGTGGAGGGGGATGGGGTGCTCTGGCCAACCTTCCCTTAACCCCAGTGGTTGGCTCCTCTCACCCTTTGCGTGAGTTTAGTGCTGGTGAAAGGTGTCAGGTGGGTAGTCCCAGAGACTAAAGGCCTCTTGCAATTCAGCAGATACAGCCCAGATCAGAGGGCAAGCTTCTCCCTCTGTAAACCATGCCCTGAGGGGACAGAAAGGAAGTTGTCCTCTCGGCTGTTATGGCCAAGCAATGTCAAATGTAATTTGCCCTAGGACCTGAATTGAGCATCCCCTCCTGGAAACTCGCTTCACCTGGACTAAGCAAAGAGTAGCCCCTCTCTGATCTGACAGCACTCACTAGCTCCAGAGGTGATGAGGAGGGGAGCAGTGTGCAGCTACTGTCAATATTCATGGAGAGTGACTAAATAATTTGTAAAAGACATTTAGAAAAGTATGAAACAATTCTTGCTAAACTGTAAAATGGAGTCCTCTCTGCGCTAGAACGTCCAGTTGCACTGAAGTCTCTTGCAGGGAGACCAAAACAGTTAGTTAGCAGGGGTGGTTCAGAAAATTCATTGGAGGGGGAAGAGGGAGAGTCCACAGGCAGCAGAGAATAAATAAACCACCCTGGGCAAAAGCAGATCAATCTCATCCCCTTGAAATGGCTCTCAAGCCTTCCCCTGCTGCTGCTGGGCTGCACTGGGCTGTCTGCCAGGAAGCATTCTTCATAAAAGTTTGGTGGATGATGGGAACCAAGTCCTGAGAGAGCAGGAAGCAGGTGAGGCTTCTATTTCTGAACTGTCCTCTCCCCTGAAGAATTCTCAGGGTTTGGCAATCTTGGCTCCTCAGTCAAATTTGGGGAATGTTAGTGCCTCATACAGACTGTGGGTCTTGTGCCTTGAACCTCATCTGCTATGCAAATTGCTGCCCCTTGAATGGGATATGCTGACTATGGAGTTTCTAGGCAGGATATTTTCATAGATTCAAGGTCTGGAAGGGACCTTGAGAGGTCATCGAGTCCAGTCCCCTGCCCTCATGGCAGGACCAAATACTGTCTAGACCATCCCTGATGGACATTTATCTAACCTACTCTTAAATATCTCCAGAGATGGAGATTCCACAACCTCCCTAGGCAGTTTATTCCAGGGTTTAACCACCCTGACAGGAACTTTTTCCTAATGTCCAACCTAAACCTCCCTTGCTGTAGTTTAAGCCCATTGCTTCTTGTTCTATCCTTAGAGGCTAAGATGAACAAGTTTTCTCCCTCCTCTGTGTGACACCCTTTTAGATACCTGAAAACTGCTATCATGTCCCCTCAGTCTTCTTTTCCAAACTAAACAAACCCAGTTCTTTCAGCCTTCCTTCATAGGTCATGTTCTCTAGACCTTTAATCATTCTTGTTGCTCTTCTCTGTACCCTCTCCAATTTCTCCACATCTTTCTTAAAATGCAGTGCCCAGAACTGGACACAAGACTCCAGTTGAGGCCTAATCAGCGCAGAGTAGAGCGGAAGAATGACTTCTCGTGTCTTGCTCACAACACACCTGTTAATGCATCCCAGAATCACGTTTGCTTTTTTTGCAACAGCATCACACTGTTGACTCATATTTAGCTTGTGGACCACTATAACCCCTAGATCCCTTTCTGCTGTACTTCTTCCTAGACAGTCTCTTCCCATTCTGTATGTGTGAAACTGATTGTTCCTTGGTCTTCTGTCTTCCTCTCTCTTCTTCAGCGGGAGGACATAACTGAGTTGGTTCGTCTCTTGGGAGCTCCATTGCACTAAGAATCAGATCCCATTTTCTAATTCTTCCTTACTCTCCTCCTCCCCCACAGAACGAGACCCATGTACCTTTTGCACCTTCTGTGCTGCATTTCAAAGACTCCACTCCCCTTGTGTTGGAGGCCCTTGGTTTACTCATATGACGGCAGGTGTTCTGATGCTTGTGCATAGGGGATTTATGTCCCTAATGAGATGGACCTGTTTTTTGGGGTGACCAGGGGCTTGGAGGGGTAGGGGACATGGAAGGAACCTAAGATCACAATTCCACTCTTATTTATCTAAAGGTTTTTTTTCATACTTGTGCATTTGGCTCCCATGTGACCATTTATTGGGATAAAGGCATATGGGGAATCTTCCCCATCACTCAGCAATCCCCCGCCTGGGGAGGGTTCACTCCCTGTACCCATCTCCTGCAGTGGGAAACCTAGGCCCATGAAATGCTTTACACTTTTATAGTTTGTAGTCATGTTTTTATTGAAATGATGTAAAATAGCAAATTCTGGTCCTTGCCTTGTGGAGTGTGGCTGGAGTGATATGTATATAATATAGTACTTTTGCAATAATCCTTGTGGTCGTGTCTTGGTTTCATGGCCTCACCTCTAATCCCACTTGGGGGTGAGTTTCACTGAATCTCAACTTTGACTGAGCACGTGGTGGGTGGGAATGGTCCCTAGCCATGTCTTTTCTACCATGGCTGTGTCTTCATTGGGAGTTTGGTGGATCCTGGGGAGTTAAAAATCCAAAGCATGGAAGAGTCTGTCTACATGTGTTTGAAGAGTACAAGCCTCTTGCCCTGGGAAAGAAATGGTTGTGGAAGTGCAAGGGTGTGTAAAACTAGACAGAATGAGGGGAAATTGAGCAAACAGAAACATAGTGTAAGGAGCAGGGAGAACACCAGGGCTCTGAACTGGATCAGGCTCAGATGCAGTCTCCCAATGGAAAAAGTGGGAGAGAGTCAGCTGGGGCACTAAAATCTCAGACTAGAGTACTAGAGTGCATCTGCTAGCCACAGGCTGAGAGAGAGATAGGACTGATGGCATTTTCCCCCATCTATGATGTAAGCAGCTGAAAACAGGCCTCATCTAGGGCCTTGGGAGTGAAATTACTGCTGTTTTCTTGATTACTATTTGAGATGTACATGGCACTATTGATTACGGAGTGGTAGCCTGGCTCCCGTTGTGCTGTGGGGAACTCTGGAAATAGGGGAATTCCAACACCCACTGAAAGCACCAGTTCAACCACGGGAGAAACTAGGAGGCAGGCACAACCTCATGCTACAAGGCACGTATGTTAATACAAGCAGCTCAAAATGGGTGTCCTGTCCTTGTGTGTGTGAGCAGACACCCACTCCTGGTAATGAGCCCCTCTGCTGCAGTGCCCTATCCAGTCCCCCTGGGTTAATTATAGCTCCACAACTGGTTTCCTCTACAAATCACAAGAGAATCACCCAAAGTGAATATTTTATTTAGACACTTTAGTTTCCAAAATAGGAGCAATTGAAATTAACCAAAACAGTGATTTCAAAGCCATAGGCTGCTCTACCTATTGCTGGGACACACGTGGCAGAGTCAGCTATTGAAGAAATAAGCTTTCATTTAAAAAAAAAAGTATCTGGGGAATCTCATGGTTGTGTAGTTATACTTGGTTCACATTTGAAAGGTTAATTGATGGATGCACTGTTGTCTTCCTGCATCTGTAGACAGCCTGAAATAGTAGCTCTGAGATGTAAGCCCTTCCCCCAAATTCTCATGGGGTCCTACTGGTTTCAGGGGAAGTGGGTGGGCATAAGCCCACCCATGGCTGAAGACCCCTCAGAGAATGGAACAGAAATAGGCCCCACAGTCGCAGAGAACCCCCTCAGCCAACATCCTCTCCCTGGCGATATAGATGGCCACTTTGGCCATCGCTAGGAGGTTGACAAGGAGGTCCACGACTTTGTGGGGCCACAGATGGGGTGTGCGCGTATATGAGGTGGTGTGGGGAGAAAATGCAAAAGTGGGTCCAGGAGGAGCCAGAAAAGGGGCTGCAACCTGGTGCACACAAGCCAGGGTCTCCCTCATGCTGCAAAAGGGACAGGCATCAGGGACAGGGGTGAACCACACCAGGTACATGCCTGTGCTCATGGTTCACATCATCATGGGGCAAGGGGTGGACTCCAAACCTACTAACACTTTAAATGTAAGCAGTTAACAAGTTAATTGCTGATCATTTTAACAGACTGTGGGAAAGAGGTTGTGAGGGAAGATGGCAAGAGAAGAAACAGCAGTCCATCTAAAGAAGAACACATTATCCCTTTGTGTGATGCTGAATTGACAATACAGCCCATAATTATAAGTTCAGTTACCCCTTAAAGTCCATACCTTTTGTTTGATCTTTGGCAAACCTGCCATTGATAGCAGCAAGGATTCCTCGGTGGACTAAAATTCAAGTTTAGTCCTGAACTTACACCCCAGATCATTAAATGGAATCCAGCCCTCTCCCCATACAACCTTGAACTATGCAGTTTTGTTGTAACTGTGTTGGCCTCAGTATATGAGAGACACAAGATGGGTGAGATTACCTCACCCACCTTCTTCTCTAAACCCTGAACTAGACCATTTCACAGACAGACCAAATTATTTCCCCAGAGATGGGATACTTTGCAGCAGCTGCCAGGCACTGGAATAAGAAGTTCAAAAGAGGGCAGCTGTTGAGAGAAAGGTGAAATTGTCTACACAGACAGGCAATCAGTTCAATCCCAGAGCACTAAATGCCAAGGGTTGGGACAGAACCATTAAATCAATCCCTGTGTCTCCACTCCTGTAGGAGACACAGGCAGATACAATCCTTGCCCCATGGAGCTTACAATCTAAATAGGAAGGAAGAGTCCAGTCTCAAGCAATGTCTACATTAGTCACTACAGCAGCAGTGCTGCAGCTGTACTGGAGATAGTTACTGCTCAGTGTAGGAACTAGTTCATTAGAAGACCTAGTAGTATGTCCACACTGGAGGTTAGGTAGACATAACTAAAGCATTTAGGGAACAAATGTAGCTAATTAGCTCTAATTTTTAAATGTACACCAGGACTCACCAGGTATCATGTTCCAGATCCCATAGTTCTGCTGTGGCAGAACCAGAGATAGTCCATTAATCTATCATGGCAGCTGGTGAAGACAGAAGTCCCTGGTGGGGTAGTGGCCAGATGTCCCAATTACTTTATTCTTCCTTAGCCCAAACTGAGTTGCTTCTCTTCTCCTCCAGGTGGGGAATCACAGCCTCCATGTAGAACTTCTCCAGCTTGGGCTCAGTTCTCTCCCAGAACCCTGCATCAAAGTCCACTGAGGTGATGACTGTATCTTTGTTGGTGTGAACCACAAAGTCAGCCCTGTCAAGGCCTGTTGTTGCCAGCTGGCACTGCACCTGAGTGTAGTAGGGATGGTTTCTCTTCAAGGAGTAGGACTCACCATCCACTTCCAGGCAGAAGGCTTTGTCCTTACAGGCCTCTTTCACTGTCTTGTCTCTGTGCTTATAGGGACACTTGACCTCCAGCAGCCCCAGTAGCTTCCCTGTATCTGCTTCTCTGACAATTCCATCTGGGCTGGCTGCGAGCCACTCCTTCCCTGGGTGAATGAAGAGGCCACACTCCTCCACCTTCACAGGCCTACCTGTCGTCCTGGACTGGAGCTCCTCGTATGCCTGCACTGCCCTTTTCGCGTTTCGGGTGCCCCAGGACATGGCTGGTGTCTGCATTTTGGACCCGGAGCTCACCACAGCCTTGAGGTAAGACTGGGGCACCTCAGAGCTCTTGCCATTGACAAACTTGCTGTTAGCGATCCTAGGTGCGACTGAGGCTGTGATGCGGTTTTTCCGCCACTCATACCACTTGGGATTGTCCCTCTGGCCCCGGGTTTCCCTCTCCACTTTCACCACATCTTCTCTTGTCAGCAGGGAGGGAAATGTGCTTGCTTTGCCCTGGTCAGTGGTATTGGCCCGAGAGCGGCTGGATTGACTCCCTCCCAGGCAGGGGTCGGCACCAGCAGGTGCTTTAGCTGTTGTGGAGCAAGGTTTCCCTCCACTAGTTACTGTGGGGTTCTTAGCTGTCACTCTGTAGCTTATCTTGGTGTCTCCTTGATCACTGCCATGTGCTGCAGTAGCCCTTGATTGGGAAGAGCTTTGCCCGGCTCTTCTGGCAGTGGTGCTGCTGGTTGGCTTGTCTGTCTGTGCCCTGCTGGTGCCTGAACTCCCAGCAGCCTGAGTGCTCTTAGGTCGGCTGGCTGTGGGTGTTGTCTTGGCCTGGGTAGAGGAGGCAGAGGAACAGGGTGCTGCTGGGGTGGCTTTGGGCACAGTTGCAGCCTGATGAGGTGAGGCTGTGCTGTCAGGGTTTTTCCTGGGTCTCCCCATTGTTCAGTGTCAGGGGTCACGCTGTGTGGGCACAAGAGAAAGGTGAATATACGTCCCTAGACCAGGTTGGTTTCCTGGCTCTGGCCTCTGTGCTTGAGGCTTCAGGAGGGTTACGTCCCTTCTCTCCGCATGTAGGCAGGACTCCCTACTGCCCTCCGCAAGAATTTGTCTGTATCTCTATATTAAGCTGTTATGACACCTTTGTCTCTGTGCTGTCCCTATACAAATCCCTTCCCCAGGCTGTGGTGTCTGCCAGGCAAGCCAGGGGAAAGGGCATGCAAATACATCAATGCCCCACCTATCCCTTTATCCCTCTTCTTTACAGCTGTATGATGTCTGACCTCCCTGCAGCGAGCTGATTCTTGCGTCCTGCAACTCCACAGTATGCATGGCTCTGACCCAATGAAGCCAGCCCAGAACTGAACTGGAGCTGACCCAGAGGGGGTTCAGAGAAGGGCTGGGTATCAAGTTAGGACTGTCTCATGAGAGCTGGAGCTGTGATGGATGGGAGGGGATGTAATGTAATAGCTGGTGTGAACGTTTAGGGAGATGTCTGAGTAATTATGAATCCCATTTTGTTTTGTGACACCGTTGGTGAATGTAACTTTGACTAGAGTTTAGAGCATCCATTTTGTAGCACAGCCTTGACACCTAGTGGACAGATTGTATCTGAAAAGCTGAGAGAGCAAATGAGGGCAATCAACATTGACTGTTTTATATGGGGTGCTTCTCTAAGCAAGGGAGGCCATTCTATTGCCAGGCCTAAGGACTCAGACCCAACCCAGGAGTCACAGAGGTGGTAAGATCAGACAAATGGGTATTGTGTTCAGGACTTTGTTTTCCACAGATCTGTAACTCTCTTGTGCTTTTAAAGAGTAAAGTATGTGTGCTTAAGAAATTCCTTTGCTAAGCCTGTTTTATTGCTTCAGTGCCACATTGATCCTGAAACTAGAAAACCAGAGCTCCCAGAGCCCGTGAACTCTGGGGGGAATGTGACTAAACAACTGGGGGGACTGGGTGGGTTGTACCACTGTTTTCAGGATGTCAAGAAAGGTCTCAGAAATGGGATCTGTACCTGGGAGTATGCCTGAAAGACCCAGAGGTAGGAACAGCGATTAGTCTCTATCCAAATCCAAGGGGCTCAGAAACATGTGGGATTCAGTGGTTGAATCCAATCACAACAGACTGGTGATCATCCAGAGAGTGGGTCTGTGCTAGGTTCTAACAGCTGATTCTTTCCATCTTGAAAGTGCTGCCCAAATACTAAAGAGAGAAACGCCAACTGCTTGGTCCCACACTCAAGATTTTTGTAAAAACTCTTTAAAATCCCAATAGTAACATTTCCCTAAATTTTTAAACCAACCAATCTTTACCTGTAGCGTGTGCAACTCTAACACAGCAGCAACAGGGCCTCCACGGAGATTCACTGTCCAATCTGCAAGAAATGCAAAAGAGAAACAGCAGGAATTAGGGTCAACTAAGCTCCTTTTACTAGTCCAAGCTGCCTCTGACTTGCTTAAAAAGGAAGTGTCCACTGGATTGTTCATTAGGTAAAAAAGCTCCAGAAAATATATTAGAGGCTCCTGGGGCAGAGACTCCCTCTCTGCTGGCCTATGAAGGGTCATGCCCAGCTTCAGTGCTGTGTATATAGAGATAAAGGGGATTAGAGTGCTTCAGAGCCCCAAGGTAACAAACAGAGCCATGGCAAATGCCCAATCTCCTCCTGTGTGTTTACCCCTCTCCCCCCATGAAAGGCCCACTTGCTACATGACTCTTTTCAGAAATCAAAGCACTGAAATGATGAGTGCTCTGGGATTTCACTTCCCTTTTTGGCAGGAAAAGTTATTAAAAGCCAACAGCAGAATCCCATTCAGCAAACATGCCCCAGCTTGCCTCTCTTCCATGCTGGGAAACCTTAGATTTGTAAGGACTAATAGTCAATTTCACCAGTTCTGGGGCTGAGGGTTAGCTTAAGGGGTGGCATGAACACTCTTGACATGATAATAATGAACTTTTAAAAGATTGTAATTAAAGAACTGAAACATTGTAACCGCTATTTTGACTTTTGACATGTACCTGATCCCCCTGAGTAACCCTCCAGCTATTATCCTGTCCTCCACCCTGATTTGAAAACCTTATATCCTGGCTCTCCAGTTTAGTGGCTCGGTTGGGCTTTTGGATGCCAGTGTCATTTTGCAAAAAGGCCCAGCTGTTTATTTCATGATAATCTTTAGAAGGGTGAAATTTTCTTGGGATGAAATGGTGACACCACTCTTTTTTATAGCCCTAAAACTGGCTTCCCCCTCCATGTTTCTCACTGGTCCCACCCTGTCTTTCCAGCTGCAATGCCAGGATTATGACAAGACAAAATGTTCAGATTCCAGTGACTCAAATAGTTCCTTCTGCCAACAAGTCCGGGCATATCTGTCAGGATGACTTGAACTGCTCTAGTCTGCATCCATGTGTGTGACTGTTGGGGGAAGGGGGTTTATTTATGCCTCACTCTGCAGTTGTAATTCACAGAACATCCAAATATGAATTTTTCATGATTACACTCTACCATCCCCACCCCCACAGACTCTTCAAAACAAGCCCGTTAGATTAAAAGTGAAATGTGTTCCCTTCTTGAAATACAGTCCCTAAGCAGGCTTATTCCTA
Source organism: Platysternon megacephalum (assembly GCA_003942145.1). Lineage (NCBI taxonomy): Eukaryota > Metazoa > Chordata > Testudines > Platysternidae > Platysternon > Platysternon megacephalum. Next base: position 422,051 of record QXTE01000348.1, read on the forward strand.
ATGCTGCGCATGTTAGTTGGTTGGCAGAGGTTTGCTCAGTTATCTGTGCGTTTCGGTAAAACCACCCCTGAAGGATAGAAGGGTTGTAGTGATAAGTTAAGTTTCATTTTAGGCTGAGCACCATCCCTGTCTGTGAATGATAATTCATAAAGTGCTAGAGCCAAGGAGGGGCCATGAACAGGTCACTGATCTCAGACCCACAGGCATCTATAGTGTACCCCCAGCGTACCCCCCCAGCAAGGGATTCAGCCCCTACCCCACTCCGCCCCCCAGCAGGGAACTCACCCCACCCCGCCCCCCAACATGCCCCCCGGCAAGGAACTCAGCTCCTACCCCACCCCGCCCCCCAACATACCCCACGGCAAGGAACTCAGCTCCTACCCCACCCGACCCCCCAACATGCCCCCCGGCAAGGAACTCAGCTCCTACCCCACCTCCCGGTAAGGGATTCAGCCCCTACCCCACTCCGCCCCCCGACGGGGAAGGGAACTCACCCCCAGCGTGGCCCCCGGGACTGCACCGCGACACTTCCTCACCCAACACTCGGTGCTCAAGTTTCCCTTGAGAACTTGTTTGCTCCACCCCGGCCGGGTCCCGTGACGGGCTCGGCTCCTTCCCCCGCTCCAGGGGCGGGTGGCGGGAGGGGCGAGAAAGCCGCCGCCGCCTGAGAGTTGGGAGTTGGCCGGAGGGGGGCGTGGCATGGGGACGGAAAGCGGTGGAGAGAGAGGCGGGGCCATGGCGTGGGGGGTTGGCAGAGGAAAGAGCTGTGGCACGTGGAGGGGAGGTTGGGAGATGGAGAAGTTGGTAGAGGGTGGAGGGGCAGTTGGGAGAGGGGAGGGGCTATGGCGAGGATGGAGGGCAG
>QXTE01000348.1:423960-512094 GCA_003942145.1 Platysternon megacephalum
AGTCTTCATTTATTCACTCTAATTTAAGGTTTCGCGTGCCAGTAATACATTTTAACGTTTTTAGAAGGTCTCTTTCTATAAGTCTATAATATATAACTAAACTATTGTTGTATGTAAAGTAAATAAGGTTTTTAAAATGTTTAAGAAGCTTCATTTAAAATTAAATTAAAATGCAGAGCCCCCCGGACCGGTGGCCAGGACCCGGGCAGTGTGAGTGCCACTGAAAATCAGCTCAAGTGCCGCCTTCGGCACGCGTGCCATAGGTTGCCTACCCCTGATTTATAGGGTGCTAGAGCCTTTTTAATGGGCATAGCTGGATTTTCCCACTAGAGGGAGTCATTCACTCAAATATACAGAGAACAGCACAGCACTTGGCAAAATAAGCAGACACAAGCCCTTTAAGGCTAGCCCTGACATGTGTTTTACAGAGACAGGTGACTGGGCCCTGTTGAATGTACAGCTGCAGCACAGAGTGCTCCTAGTCACTGGCAAGCAGAAGGAAGAGTGAAATCCTTGCTGTTTGTGAAAGTCTTGCCACCAATGAGAAATCAGGCTGTCTCCTTGCTCACCAAAAATGAAAATGTTTATGCTTCAACTTTTATGTGGACAAAGTGAACTTTATGAGTGTGAGGACCTTCTACATGGGGAAAATTCTAGGAACATCCATTGTTTCCTTGTAGGGTTGGGGGTTAGAGTGTGTCAAATTTTGTTGCATAAAACCAGGCTTGAAAAAGTGAAATTTCACTCTGGATCAAATGTATTGACAATGTCACATTTGCATAGCTCTGCTCTCAAATTCAACAGTAGAAAATCCATCATTTCAAAACATTCCAATGCCCCCACACTTTTTGTTTTTAGGCTGTTTGTATCCCTGCAGGGGTAGTGTTAGAAAGTTGACCAGTAAGATGAAGGATGTTCTGTATCTTCAGAGTAGGGCTAGGGAAAGCCTGTTTTATAGACACCAGCTGTTGCAGGATCACCTTGCTGTGCTCCACTCCTCTGGATTCCTGGCTACAGCAGCCATGTGAGCTCTGTGGAACACCTTATTCCTTTCAGGCAAGTGGCAGATTAACAGATCCTTGTCAATTGCACTTTCTGCTACTTAATATCAAAAGGCAAAATAACAGTTGCCATGGGAGCATAGCAGCAGCTGTGTGGGATTTGCTTCCCTGATTAAACATCTGTGGAGCAGAGGGATGTCCTGCCACCCTAGAGGGCATGTTCCTACTCTGGCTGCTGAGCACACGCCGTCTCCTTTATTCTGTTTTTGGCACAATTCAGATGGGAAAGTAAGGGGACATCCCACTTCAGCACAATCCAGATAGGAGAGGGGAAGTTTCAATAATTTAGCACAATGGAGAGTGGGAGGGGAGGAGCCATCCCATCGCAACATGATCAGAAGGCTTATTACAGCAATTTGTAACCCACTAACCCCCTCTTTTTGTCCTATGACTGCAGAGGCATTACTGGGCCATTCTACCTTGGTCCCTTAGAATATGTGCTGTCTACTTGTGCTAAACAATCCACCTTGCATTGGCTGTGACTCTGGGAGTACTTTTCCCAGACCTGAAGAAGAGCTCTGTGTGGCTCGAAAGCTTGTCTCTCTCACCAACAGAAGTTGGTCTGATAAAAGATATTATCTCACCCACCATCTGTCGCTGAGATCTTGGGACCAACATGGCTACAACTAGACTGCATACAGAAATGGAGTGACAGTAGCATGATACAGATGGCGAGATATGATCATCCAACTCCATTCCTTGCGTCTCTCCTCATGTTCTCCTTCCTTCCATTCCCTCTCTTCTCCGCCCAGCACCTTCATAGCTCTTTCCTGCTGATTTTTCCCTCTCCTCCCATTGTCTTCTTGTCCCTCAGCCCTCTTTTCTGGTCTTTCCCCTCTTCTTTTTTGAGCTACCAGACAAACACCTTTTGGCCTAATACTGGATTTGGTTCTGCAAACTGTATCGCAGATGGCCTAATCTAACTGTTCAAGCATCTAGCACATTTTTTGGCAATATGTAAATAATTACACACACAAAACGACATTAAAAGAACATTATTAAGGTGGTAAAGTCAAGCACTTAAAATTAGGAGGTGCCAGAATTAAAGTTGCCTGAGCACCCTTAATTCAGCCCTCTTGTGTGTACGCATTATGGTAGTCTTTCATTACATGATCACATCCTGGTTTTTTCCATAAGCAATGTTCCCCTCACTTCCTTATGCTGCTCTACTGGTTCTTAGTACCAGTCTCCTTGCCCAGACAGTCCCAGTATCCCCCTGACTTCTCATCTGATCTCAGTTTCTCTGCTACCTCCTGGCTCCCACTCCCCCACTCCTTGTTTCCCTTCCTGGTTCCCAGCCCCAAGTTCTTACCCAACCAGATCCAGATTCTTTGACCAGTTTGGTCCAGTCTCTCCCATGGGTCCCAGTTTCAGTCTCCTTTCCCGGCTAGTCCTTCTCTTCCTACTGTGAACTACCAGTTCCAGTTTCCCTATCTCCCACACCAGCTTCCAGTTCCAGTCTCACCCTCCCCAGGCTCCTTATCCCAATCTACTCCCAACATCCACCTGCAGGTATGGCTCTTGTCCTCTCTGCCTTTGTCTCAGGCAGCTTCCTCTTCCATGCTGCCTGGGCAAGGAGAGGAGGCACTGAGAGCACAGAAGAGACAGTCTTCCTGCTCTCAGTTCAGGTGCCCAAATCCAGCACAGCTCAGAGCTGCCCAGAGCTGCAATTGCAGGGAAAATCCTGCTCAGCCCTAGGCTGGAGTATGCTCAGTGTGGTTGGACAATCTGGGGACTTTAGCTGCTAAAATCTAAGAAGTCTTTACTGAGCATGCGTGAACTGTGATTTCTTTTAAGGCTTCTAACTTGGTAAAATTTGGGTCGAGTGTCACAGGGATGGCAAGACCCATCCCTGACAAAAGGCCACTCCCATCTGCCAAACTTCAAGTCCCTGCTCCAAAACATGGGGGTGCTGTTCAAAGAAAAGGTTGCCAGCATTTGTTGATATGGGCAAAACAACGTATTTTTCCCCAACCTCGTTCTCAGAAACAGCTCAACCATTTTGAGGCAGACACGTGGCATGGAAAATGTCACCCTGAATGTTAAAGTTTGGCAAAATGATAACTCTAAACAGGGTTTTATAATGGGAAGTGTCAGGCAACTTTAATAATAGGTAGTGCTACCAGCCCTGCCTGTGATAAATTATATACCCCACATATCCAGATGCTGTTTGTCTATGCCCTCCAGGTGTGTATTTGGTACACCTCTGCCTTTGCTGGGAGTCATTTGGTGGCATATTGCAATGTAGATACGTTAGGGTTAGCAAACATAACTATGAGTGTTAACTTGCTGCAATATATACATATGCAAACAGTGCAGGAGATTAAATACTGCAGTATATACATTGTAGGAAGTGGTATGCTGCAGTACATACACTATGTAGGGTAGCGTACAGCAGTATGTGTACTCTCAGGGGTGACATACTGCCATATATGATCTGTAGAGAATTAGCACACAGGAGAGCAACTCATGCTGATGATTGCTAGATTGGTCACCAACAAAACCAGCACCATCTGTGATCTGGTTTCGGATGGGACACCAGATCTTGCATGCACCAGTAACATCTGTTTAAAATTATCTGTTGTCCCATTGTAGTTCCCCTAATTCCCCCAAAATACTCAGTACAAACTGAGAAGGTTCCCAGGAAAGGGTAAAAAGGAAAGAGAAGAGAGAGTAGGAGTCTTGTTCCCCTCCAGCCTCAAATACAGTAGATACAGAAGATACCCCATCCTAGAAACCAAAAGCTTTCACCTGCATCCATATGGTCTGGCAGGCTAGGGACAAAAGGAACCTGCGGATCTACAGACCTCCAGATGAAGACTTCCTGGAGGAACTAATGGACCTGTTGTATAGCATAGTGCCTGAATCACTCAGGTTCATCATTCCGGGTGACTGTATCCTACACCTAGACAACACCAAATACATCATAATATCTGAATTCTTCAGTTACATGGAATCATAGAATCATAGAATCATAGAACTTGAGATCAGAAGGGACCATTATGATCATCTAGTCTGACCTCCTGCATGATGCAGGCCACAAAAGTTGACCCACCCACCCCTGAAATAACTCTCACCCTTGCCTCAGCTGTTGAAGTCCCCAAATCCTGATTTGGTGACTTCAAGCAGCAGATAATCCTCTAGCAAACAACCCCTGCCCCATGCTCGGAGGAAGGCGAAAAACCTCCAGGGCCTCTGCCAATCTACCCCGGAGGGAAATTCCTTCCCGACCCCAAATATGGCGATCAGCTGAACCCCGAGCATGTGGCCAATATTCTCTATCCTGACACTTAGGAAAAGACTCCCAATATCCCAACATTTAAAATCGGTACTAACTCCCAGGCGGCACATTATTGACCTATTGGGTAAATCAAGTTATCCTATCAGATCATCCCTTCCATAAACTTATCAAGCTTAGTCTTAAAGCCGGAGAGGTCTTTTGCCCCCACTATGTCCCCCGGCAGGCCATTCCAGTATTTCACTCCTCTGACGGTCAGAAACCTTCGCCTAATTTCAAGCCTAAACTTCCCAACTGCCAATTTATATCCATTTGTTCTCGTATCCACATTAGCACTGAGCCGAAATAATTCCTCTCCCTCCCCGATATTGATCCCTCTGATATATTTAAAGAGAGCAATCATATCTCCCCTCAACCTTCTTTTGGTTAAGGAAAACAATCCGAGCTCCTCAAGTCGCCTTTCATACGACAGGCTTTCCATTCCTCGAATCATCCTAGTGGCCCTTCTCTGTACCCTTTCCAGTTTAAGTTCATCCTTCTTAAACATGGGAGACCAGAACTGCACACAGTACTCCAAATGAGGTCTCACCAGCGCCTTGTATAACGGGACTAGCACCTCCTTATCTCTACTAGAAATACCTCGCCTAACGCAACCCAAGACCGCATTAGCCTTTTTGACGGCCACATCACATTGCCGACTCATAGTCATCTTGCGATCGACCAGGACTCCGAGGTCCCTCTCCTCGTCCGTTACTTCCAACAGGTGCGTCCCCAGCCTATAACTATAATTCTTATTAGTCATCCCTAGATGCATAACCTTACACTTCTCACTATTAAATTTCATCCTATTACTAATACTCCAGTTTACCAGGTCATCCAAATCCCCCTGGAGGATATCCCTATCCTTCTCCGAATTGGCAATACCTCCCAACTTCGTGTCATCCGCAAACTTTATCAGCCCACTCCTACTTTCGGTTCCGAGGTCAGCGACGAATAGATTGAATAACATCGGACCCAAAACCGAACCCTGAGGAACCCCACTGGTAACCTCCCTCCAACCCGACAGCTCCCCTTTCAGTACGACCCTCTGCAGTCTCCCCTTTAACCAGTTCTTTATCCACCTCCGGAATTTCATTTCGATCCCCATCCTTTCCAATTTACGCAGTAATTCTTCATGCGGTACCGTATCAAACGCCTTACTGAAATCAAGATATATCAGATCCACCGCATTGCCCTTATCTAAAAAATCTGTTACTTTCTCAAAGAAGGAGATCAGGTTGGTTTGGCACGATCTACCTTTCGTAAAACCATGTTGTAATTTGTCCCAGACGCCATCGACCTCAAGGTCCGTAAGTACTCTCTCCTTCAATATTTTTTCCATGACTTTGCACACTACAGACGTTAAACTAACAGGCCTGTAGTTACCCGGGTCACTTTTTTTCCCCTTCTTGAATATAGGAACTACATTAGCTAATCTCCAGTCCAGCGGTACAACACCCGAGTTTAGGGATTCATTAAAAATTATCGCTAACGGGCTCGCAATTTCACTCGCCAATTCTTTTAATATTCTCGGATGAAGGTCATCCGGACCGCCCGATTTACTGCCGTTAAGCTTTTCAAGTTTGGCTCGTACCTCGGATACCGTAATGTCTACCCCCCCCCCTTCATTCCCATCATTCACGCCGCCACTATTCCCAAGCCCTTCAGTAGCCTCATTAAATACCGAGGCAAAATATTCGTTCAGATATTGTGCCATGCCTAGATGATCCTTAATCTCCACCCCGTCTCCATTCTTAAGCGGTCCCACTTCTTCTTTCTTGGATTTCTTCCTATTTATATGGCTAAAAAACCTTTTACTATTGTTTTTAATTCCCTTCGCGAGATCTATCTCCACTTGGCTTTTGGCCTTTCTAACCGCATCCCGACACCCTCTTACCTCCATAAGGTAGGTTTCTTTGCTGATCCCTCCCATCTTCCACTGTTTATACGCCTTCTGTTTTTTCCTAATCACCCCTCTGAGACGCTTGCTCATCCAGTCCGGTCTAAAACCGCTACCTACAACCCTTTTTCCCTTTCTCGGGATACAGGCCTCAGAGAGGTCCTGCAGCCTCCACCTAAAATAATCCCACGCCTCTTCCGCCTTTAGATCTCTAAATATGTTTGCCCAATCCACTTTTTTAACTAGCTGCCTTAATTTAGTAAAGTTAGCCCTCTTGAAATCATAAACCTTAGTCTCAGATGCATTTTTGTTTATCTTTCCATTTAATTTGAACCGGATTAGCTCATGATCACTCGAGCCAAGGTTGTCCCCTACAACCATTTCCTCAACGAGGTCCTCACTACTCACCAAAACCAAATCTAAAATGGCATCCCCCCTCAAATCCAGTGTCTGGATCCAAACCTTCAGCTGGGCACACACTAGATCTGATCTTCATCCTAATAGATATTATGGATGTCACAACCTTCACACTGTCCTGGTGAGACCGTTGCCTCATCTAAGCAAAGATCATAGTCTTCCCTTTATCTCACTAGGGAAGTGAAAGAAAAATCCAGTTTACTTACAAAAAACTTTGGAATGCGTTAAGTTTTCAGATCACCCTAGAAGGTGACTACCACCAACTAACTGCAAAGCAAAGGTGGTGATGATGAGCTAGTAAGATAGTATCACCTACTGATTACTGCTGCCAGCACTGTTGCCTCAACCTGCCCTCTGCCCTCAAGCTGACCAAGATCACCATGGTTCACCAACAAACTGCATCAGATGAAGAACATGGGCAAAAGGTTAGAACACCTGTTCCAGATCCATCCACTGACAGCACAAAGACTTCCTGCAGGGCCATGTCACTGCAGTAACAAGCAGAACCAGAATTTCAAAATCACTGATGGCAAAGCTGTTCCACAGAGTGAACTGGCTAATCGACTTGGACTGCATCAGAGAGACATCAGACACACACGCCTCAACTGCAAGGTCTTCTACTTTCCAGAAAAGATCAACTGTGAATACATGAGGCAGAATACCTGGTAGTGGACCAGATGGCATTAACCACCCCACCCCTCTGACTGAGGTTTGTCCCATGACACACAATAAAGCACTGGAACCCCTTAGAAACATTCAACCTACCACCAATGAAACTGATCCCTGCACCTACTGGCTGGTAAAAGCCAGCAAAGAACAACTGTGTCTGTCTACTACTTATCAAAATAATCAATGCATTGTTTAGAGAGGCAAACATGGCAGACTCTAAAAAATGCAAATAGTTAACACAGTCCTTAAAAAAGACAGCACTCAGTGCAGATTATCTCTCCAACTAGTGCCCCATCTTCAGACGCTATTTCCTAGGCAAAATCATCAAGAAAATACTGACAAGCATGCGCTAACATCATGTGACCTCTGTTAATATCCTGGATGCTTTGCAACTGGCCTCAGATAGGACACAACAGAAAGACAGTGCAAATTGTGTCAAGCGTCAGCCTCCTCATTGCAGCGAATGTAGGCCACGTCTCAGTGAGGATGCTGCTCAATCTCTGCAGCTTTCAACACAGTTGAACACAAGGTGCTGATGACTCGCCTACTTGACATAGAGTAAATGGTGCAGCAGTGCAATACCTCCAATTTTTCTTCTCCAGTACGACCAGAGGATGGTGATGGGCAATTTCTCCGTCTTGTGGAGCCCTCACATGCAGAGTCCCACAGGGATTCATCCTGTCCCCATTCCTCTTCAATATCTACATTAGACTACTTGAAGACTCTGCTGCCAACAATATACCAAGTATCAGGGGGTAGCCGTGTTAGTCTGTATCCACAAAAACAACGAGGAGTCCGGTGGCACCTTAAAGACTAACAGATTTATTTGGGCATAAGCTTTTGTGGGTAAAAAAACACTTCTTCAGATGCATGGAGTGAAAATTACAGATACAAGCATAAATATACTGGCACATGAAGAGAAGGGAGTTACCTTACAATTGGAGAACCAGTGATGACAAGGCCAATTTAATCAGGGTGGATATGGTCCACTCCAAATAATTGATGAGGAGGTGTCAATACCGCTTTTGTAGTGAGCCAGCCACTCCCAGTCCCTATTCAAGCCCAAGTTAATGGTGTTAAGTTTGCAAATGAATTGTAGCTCTGCAGTTTCTCTTTGAAGTCTGGTTTTGAAGTTTTGTTGTTGCAGGATGGCTACTTTTATATCTGTTGTTGAATGTCCAGGAAGATTGAAGTGTTCTCCTACTGGCTTTTGTATGTTACCATTCCTGATGTCTGATTTGTGTCCATTTATTCTTTTACGTAGAGACTGTCTGGTTTGGCCAATGTACATGGCAGAGGGGTATTGCTGGCACATGATGGCATATATCACATTAGTAGATGTGCAGGTGAATGAGCCCCTGATGGTGTGGCTGTTGTGTTTGGGTCCTATGATGGTGTTGCTAGAGTAGATATGGGGACAGAGTAGGCAATGGGGTTTGTTACAGGGATTGGTTCCTGTAATATACCAGTGACACTCAGCTGTACATTTCATTTTCCACAGATACTGTCAGTGCCATCACAAGGATGTTGTGATGTCTACAGGAGATTAGTGCCTGGATGAAGAACAGTTGGTTCAAACTATCCAGGTGAGACCAAAGTAATGTTGTCTGAAAAGGTAAAATGCTTAGAGGAACAAGCAGGGACCCTGTCCTCCTCTTCTATAGAAGGTTTCTCTACACTATTTGCCAAGTACAACAAATCCTCAGGATCATGTTCAACTAATTATTAACACAATGAGGCAGCTTGCTAGAAAGTTTTGTCTCTTCCTCCCTATCCTGATTAGGACTTTGTCATTTCTGGGATGGATTAGCATAATTTCGTACCTTTGGGGCTGAAAATGAAAGCAACACTGAGAACTCCAGCTTGTGCAGAATGTGGCCACTAGGCTACTTAACTTGATGGATTGCCATGAGCACATGATCCTCATCCTCTGTTCCCTCTGCATCCCAGTCTGCTTCCAATGATAGGTCAGTTAAAAGTACTGGTGCAGATCTTTTGGGCCATCAGTGGATGAGGACTCAACTACATCTATGACCACATCCCCATCTGTGACCCACTAAGTCAGGCGTGTTCCTTTGGGACAATTCAGTTCACAAAGCCCAGGACAAAAGATGTGAGAGCCAGGGATAAAGGCCCAGATCCTGACTCCCATTCCATCTTGATTTGCACTGCTCAGGCCTTACAAAGCTGATGGAAAACCAGGTTAACTGGCCAATTGGGGATTCCCCCAGTTTAAGGGAATCCAATAGCCCCAGGAGGCCTCAGTCATAATCTTATGCTGTACACCATGAAAACGCGTTGGGAGTCACTGTCCCTGCTCCAGGGAGTTTACACTTGGGTCACATTTGGAATTTTTTCTTAGCATCTGTAAGGGCTAGAAACATCCTTTTACAAAATTTAAAGCCTGCATTTTGCAGCATCTGAATCTGTTCTGAAGACCAGATAAAGATCTCAAACACCTGGAATTTTGACACTACTGCTGTAGAGGGTGGCATACTACAACATATATACTGTACAGGGGATGGGAGAAATATACTGCAATATATACCATATACTATGGAGGTTAGTATATTGCAGTATGTGTACTTCAGGGGTGGCATATATGGGTTAGCATACACATACTACATGGTCAAGGGAGAAAATGTAGCAGTACTGTATATAAATAGGCAAGGGAAGTAGCAGCATATTGCAGTATATATGCTATAGATCTTAGCATACATGTTCTATAGGAGTGAGGAAGAACCATACTGCAGAATATATAGGAGATCTTCAGTGATCTAAAAACTCAGGAGATCTTCAGTGATCTAAAAATTAAACAAAAAGTGGAAACTAAGTCAAATTACAAAGGATGAATATAAACAAATAACACAAGTATGTAGGGACAAAATTAGAAGGGCCAAGGCACAAAATGAGATCAAACTAGCTAGAGACATAAAGGGTAACAAGAAAACATTCTACAAATACCGTACATTAGAAGCAAGAGGAAGACAAAGGACAGGGTAGGCCCGTTACTCAATTGGGAGGGTTGGGGGGGTGGGGAATAATAACAGAAAATGTGGAAATGGCAGAGGTGCTTAATGACGACTTTGTTTCGGTTTTCACCAAGAAAGTTGGTGGTGATTGGACGTCTAACATAATGAATGTTAGTGAAAATGAGGTAGGATCAGAGGTTAAAATAGGAAAAGAACAAGTTAAAAATTACTTAGACAAGTTAGATGTCTTCAGGTCACCAGGATCTGATTAAATGCATCCTAGAATATTCAAGGAGCTGACTGAGGAGATATCTGAGCCATTAGCAATTATCTTTGAAAAGTCATGGAAGACGGGAGAGATTCCAGAAGACTGGAAAAGGGCAAATCTAGTGCCCATCTATAAAAGGGAAATAAGGACAACCCGGGGAATTACAGACCAGTCAGCTTAACTTCTGTACCTGGAAAGATAATGGAGCAAATAATTAAAGCAATCAATTTGCAAACATTTAGAAGATAATAAGGTGATAAGTAACAGTCAGCATGAATTTGTCAAGAACAAATCGTGTCAGTCCAACCTGATAGCTTTCTTTGACAGGGTAACAAGCCTTGTGGATGGGGGGAAGTGGTAGACGTGGTATATCTTGACTTTAGTAAAGCTTTTGATACTGTCTCCCATGACCTTCTCATAAACAAACTAGGGAAATGCAACCTAGATGGAGCTACTATAAGGTGGGTGCAAAACTGGTTGGTAAACCATTCCCAGAGAGTAGTTTTCAGTGGTTCACAGTCATGCTGGAAGAACATAACGAGTGGGGTCCCGCAGGGATTAGTTCTTGGTCCGGTTCTGTTCAATATCTTCATCAATGATTTAGATAATGGTATAGAGGGTATACTTACAAAGTTTGCGGACGATACCAAGCTGGGAGGGGTTGCAAGTGCTTTGGAGGATAGGATTAAAATTCAAAATGATCTGGACAAACTGGAGAAATGGTCTGAAGTAAATAGGATGAAATTCAATAAGGACAAATGCAAAGTACTCCATTTAGGAAGGAACAATCGGTTGCACACATACAAAATGGGACATGACTGTCTAGGAAGGAGTACTGCGGAAAGGGATCTGGGGGTCATAGTGGACCATAAGCTAAATATGAGTCAACAGTGTAACACTGTTGCAAAAAAAGCGAACATAATTCTGGGATGTATTAGCAGGAGTATTGTAAGTAAGACACGAGAAATAATTCTTCTGCTCTACTCCGCGCTGATTAGGCCTCAACTGGAGTGTTGTGTCCAGTTCTGGGCACCACATTTCAGAAAAGATGTGGACAAATTGGAGAAAGTCCAGAGAAGAGCAACAAAAATGATTAAAGGTCTAGAAAACATGACCTATGAGGGAAGATTGAAAAAAATTAGGTTTGTTTAATCTGGAGAAGAGAAGACTGAGAGGGGACATGATAATAGATTTCAAGTACATAAAAAGTTGTTACAAGGAAGAGGGAGAAAAATTGTTCTTCTTAACCTCTGAGGATAGGACAAGAAGCAATGGGCTTAAATTGCAGCAAGGGAGGTTTAGGTTGGACATTGTGGAATCTACATCATTGGAGTTTTTTAAGAGCAGGTTAGACAAACACTTGTCAGGAATGGTCTAGATCAGGGGTCGGCAACCTTTCAGAAGTGGTGTGCCAAGTTCACTGTAATTTAAGGTTTCGCATGCCAGTAATACATTTTAACGTTTGTAGAAGGTCTCTCTCTATGTCTATATTATAAAAATAAACTATTGTATTTAAAGTAAATAAGGTTTTTAAAATATTTAAGAAGCTTCATTTAAAATAAAATTAAAATGCAGATCATATAAATTTAGTGTGATCCTTGCCTGGGGTTCCAGCCACCAGCCCCGCTCAGCCCACTGCCGGTCTGGGGTCCAGCCGCTGGCCCTGGTCAGCCCGCTGCCGGTCTGGGGTTCCATTCACTCAGCTGGCTGCGGGCTGAGCGGGGCCGGTGGCGGACTGAGCAGGGCCGGCGGGGGGCTGAGTGGCTCAGTCCGCTGCCAGTCTGGGGTTCCGGCTGCCGGCCCCTTGCCAGTCGGGGTCCCAGCCGCCGGCCCTGCTCAGCCTCCTGCCGGCCTGGGTGAGCAGAACCCCAGGCTGGTAGTGGGCTGAGGGGGGCCGGCGGCTGGGACCTCAGACAGACAGCAGACTGAGCCGCTCAGCCCGCTGCCGGCCTGGGGTTCCATTCACTCAGCCGGCTGTGGGCTGAGCAGGGCCGGCGGCGGGCTGAGTGGCTCAGTCCGCTGCCAGTCTGGGGTGCCAGCAGCACTCAGCCTGCTGCCGGTCTGGGGTTCCGTCCGCCAGCTCCTGCCAGCCAGGATCCTGACCGCCGGCCCCCCTCAGCCCGCTACCAGCCTGGGGTTCTGATCACCCAGGCCGGCAGGAGGCTGAGCGGGGCCGGCAGCCGGAACCCCAGACCGGCAGCAGGCTGAGTGCTGCCGGCACCCCACTGAGTGCTGCTAGCACCCCAGACTGGCAGCGGACTGAGCCACTCAGCCCGCCGCCGGCCCCGCTCAGCCAGCCCCGCTCAGCCTGCAGCCGGCTGAGTGAATGGAACCCCAGGCTGGCAGCGGGCTGAGTGGCTCAGCCCGCCGCCACTCTGGGGTTCCAGCCGCCGGCGCCTGCCAGCCGGGGTCTCAGCCGCCCGCCCCACTCAGCGCCTGCTGCCCGCCTGGGGTTCCCTGGGGGTCCCCAGGCCAGCAGCGGGCACTGAGTGGGGCCGGCGGCCGGGACCCCGGCTGGCAACGGGGCAGCAGCCGGAACCCCAGAGCGGCGGTGGGCTGAGCCGCTCAGCCCGCTGCCGCGTGCCATCAAAAATCGGCTCGCATGCCACCTTTGTCATGCGTGCCGTACGTTGCTGACCCCTGGTCTAGATAACACTTAGTCCTGCCACGAGTGCAGGGCGCTGGACTAGATGACCTCTTGAGGTTCCTTCCAATCCTATGATTCTATAGCACAGGGGAAAGAGGAGTGTCTCTGCACTCTGTTTTCTATACGCCTTGGGGGATGAGGGAGGGCCCAGCAGTATGTAGTGGGTAATTGGGTTTGCTAATGTGGGTACTAAAGAATTTTTTTTCACTCTAATGCGGTAGGGGTGTGCTACTGGGTTCCATGGGGAGAAGAAATGCATTTTCATATGAGATGTAAACTGACCAAATCTGCTTCTTTTGGCACAGTTAGCAGACTCCTCAGCTCACAGCCAACAGGACGAAAAGAGTTAGCACTATGTATGTACCAGATCAAAGGCAAGGTCCTTCTCCCCCCCGCCCCCCGGTCCTCCCAGGAGGGAGGGCAAAGAAAGGCTGAGCTCTGCCAGTGCATGGGGCCACTCACTTAGGCTGAACTGAGGGGATCCTGATTCACCTTTTGTTGGGGTGAAAGTAACTTAAAGAACTTACCAGTACGCCGGAGTCCTGAGTGGGCGTGGCCTCAACTGGAAGGGGCGTGGCCTCAACTGGAAGAGGTGGGACCTTTCAAGATTTAAAGGCCCTGGGGCTCCAGCTGTGGCTGGGAGCCCCAGGGCCTTTAAATCAACCTGGAGCTACCAGCTGCAGAGGTGGCTGGGAGCCCCGGGGTTCAGGGGCGAATTAAAGGGCCCGGGGCTTCGGCCGCTGCGGAGCTCCGGGCCCTTTAAATCCCCGTCGGATCCTGGCTCCCAGGGCTCCAGCAGCCGGGCTCGGGCGGGGATTTAAAGGGCCCAGTGCTCCTGCCACTGCGGGGAGCCCCGGGCCCTTTAAAGTGCCGCCAGAGCTCCGGCAGCAGGGCTTGGGCGACACTGGAGCCCTGGGCCCTTTAAATCACCACTGGAGAAGCCAGTCCAGTCTGGCAAGGCGTACCGGCTCTTGCCTGTACGCTGTACCGGACTGGACCAGCTTACTTTCACCTCTGCCTTTTGTGCCTGGAGAGGAACTCTGAGCTCCGCCCATGTGTGTTGCCATTCACCCATGTGTTCCGTTTCTTTCCCAGTATCTACATGTTTATATCTGTTCAGCTCTGGATAAATGATGACTACAATAGTGGATTCGGTGTTATGAAAAAGGATAGTGGTTATTATGTATAAGCAGCTCTACAAAGAGGGGGTAACAGCATAGGCAGGGCTATAACATAGTGACAGAGAAGCCCATAAAATGGGAGTTCAGTATAGAAAACTATCCAAAACTTTGTCTGTTTTAACTGATCCTGATTGGAATGGAAATTTCCAGACCTTCCTGGCTGCTCTCTTCTAGGCTGGAATCTCAGACTGGGTCCTTTCCCACCAGATTTGTCCTTCTTCCCCTCCTGGGTGAACTTGCATCTCCTGAGATGATTAAGGGGGCGGGTGGTATGACTGAAGTCTATAAAGTCATGAACGGTGTGGAGAAAGTGAATAGGGAAGTGTTATTTACCCCTTCACATAGCACAAGAACTAGGGGTCACCCAAAGAAATTAATAGGCAGCAGGTTTAAAACAAACAAAAATAAGTACTTCTTCACACAATGCGCAGTGTGGAACTTGTTGCCATGGGATGTTGTGAAGGCCAAAAGTATAACTAGGTTAAAAAAAGAATTAGACAAATTAATGGAGGATAGGTTCATCAATGGCTATTAGACAAGATGGTCATGGATGCCACCCCATGCTCTGGGAGTCCCTAAACCTCGTACTTCCAGAAGCTGGGACTGGATGACAGGGGATGGATCACTCAAAATAGCCCGGGAATGTTCATTCCCTCTGGGGCACCTGGCATTGGCCACTGTCAGAAGACAGGACACTGGGCTAGATGGACCATTGGTCTGACCCAGCACAGGCATTCTTATGTTCTTATGAGATTGGGCTCTCCCTAGAGATTCTGCTATCCTGCTTCCTGCTTGCCTTTGGGCTGGCATTTCACTCTGATGAAAGCAGGAAGTGCAGAGGCTCACAATAGATGCTTTAAAATGTTGAACTGAACCTCCAAATAGCTTTTGGAGTTTGAGTTTTGGGACAATCTATGGAGTCTGTTGTCATTCTGTGCAATCCTTTCCTAGTGCTGATGGTTAGTTGCGGTGCAGTTTTGCTATAATGAGGATCTCCGTGGAAGCTGAGACCTACTTCTGGTATTGTGACACAAGACTGTGTGTTAATACTTCGATAGGGCTTGTCTGGATTCTTGCCTCTGTGAAGTTTGGGGCTAGTATAATGAGATGAGAGAGTTCAGTCAGTTGAGGTGAGGGATTTGATCTGGGTAGTGGTTTGCAGTGTAACGCTGGGATGGGCAGTGAAAGTTGGTAAATGAGTCCTAGGTGGGACTGGGTAGTTTGGTGTCTGAGGTAGATAAGAGCCAGGGTTGTGCACACCATGAGCAATGTGTTGGGATTTCACCTCCTCTGCCTAACAGGCATTTGTCCTGACACCTCTGAGCTGGGCCTGCAGACGGGGATCAAAAGGATCAGACTTGTCTCTGCTGTAATCTGCTTGTTGTGTGTGTAAGTCTATAGCTCCCTGCTGCTTTTCTGCCTGTCCCTCAAGTACCTCACAAGGTTCATCATCCCCCTGAGAAACAAGTCAGCACATGCAGAGCAGGCTCCATCCCCTTCCAGTTGCTGCCAGACCAGTGCGTATGGCCCTTTAATTAGGCTGGGCTTGGAGCTGCTCAGCTCCCTTACTTCTGGCACTGAGGAGGGAGAGATGTAGTACAGTACTGAGGAAGCCAATGCCAGAGAGAGAGGGAGTCTGCAGCAGTGAGAGAGAGAGAGCAGGCTTGGGAGGGAACACATCATTTTCCTCTTGAGAGGAGAAAGAAGAGCCTGAGGGGCAGGAAAGACCAGTCCTAGTGAGTGTCCCAGGCAGGGCACCATCCAGACCGGGGCTGATTTCATTCCTCCTTCTTATGTGTTTCTAATTCATCTGAAACTGGGCGAGTTGGGACTGCAGACTCTGTGTCATCCTCCAGGTAAGTGCTTAACACTCAGTCCTGCCAGGCAACTTTGCAGGGCAGAAAATGGGAGGTTTGAACAAGGTCTAGTGGTCGGGGGACGGATGTGAGATCTTCGCTTTCTCAGGCTCCCCCCCAACCCTTGCGGGTAAATTGTGGCCAGCGACCCCCTAAACGGGACGCGCACGTGTGTGTGACTTCTGCTTGCTTATGTTTTTCATGGCTGACTGGGAGACTCATTGCAGACTGGTAATAAATTTTCTGAATTAGCAAGAAAGGAAATGAACACAATGAAATAACCCTCCAGTCAAGGCCGCAGCATCGCAGACTGACCTGCCCTTAAGTATTTGACAAGTGTAGTTTTAATTATTTATGATAATACGTCATAGTATATTAGCAAATGTTCCCTGGTCTGTACTCTACAAGTCCCCGATATCTGAGGAGTATGGAGCCTGCCCCCCACCCCCCAGCACTGCTTTGGCTCATCAGGCTTTGCTGAGAAGTGGGGAGAGTGCGCTCGGGTGTCTTTGTGGGGTTTTTTTTGCTAAGAGTTACTGGGCTTGGGGATCAATGGCGTGAGAATTAGCAGCTTTGATGGTACGCTGAAAAGAAAGTTATCTCTGTTTCCTGGCATTTGATGATTGTTGTAAAGATTTCTATTTTATGAGTGGCTTCAGGGAAGGCAGGGATTCCCCTGGCCTATTATACCCACTGCCCATGCAAGGATGGAGACTTTTAGCTTGTCTGAGATCAGTCCGCATGAAAACGGTGCTCAAGTGAGTTTCTTCTTGATGTCAAACTCCCCTAAGATTCAGTGGCTTGGACATGAAGGGGCATCATAAGCCAAAGAGACATTGAGGTATTTCCTTGGTTTCTGTCTGACACTTTGTTAACATGACACTTTTCCCTGCCCACCTGAGCAATGTGGTTGGGAACAGATGGGGACTCCCATGGCTCCCAGCAGGAGGCCCCGTTTTTTAATGTCCGATATGTGTATTAACTTGTGGGTGGCTCTGTCTCAATGGACTCAGGGCTGCGTTTCTTATTTCACCTTTTGTGACAGCTTCCCTCTTTGCCAGTCGGAAGTGGGGACTGCTTCTTTGAGATCTGGTGACTGTTGTCCCAGTCAGTAGCGGCGCCAGCATTTCCGGCGCCCTAGGCGGCGGAAGGTCCCGCCCCCAAATTTCCACAGCTGGCCGGGGCGCCGGCGCCCCCCAAATGTTTGCGCCCTAGGCAACCGCCTAGGTCGCCTAATGGGTTGCGCCGGCCCTGGTCCCAGTGCAGCCCATAAAGGGTCAGGATAATCCCTACTTAGCCTAATGTCCTTATCACAGAGTCTCCAGGAAAATTCTCTTCCCCCTGCTACCCCACTGTGCCTGACTCCTCCCCCTCATTCAGCCCTCAGCAAGGTGAGCTAGAATGCATATGCTCACTACTTGTGGGTGCCTTGTGAGTGTGGGTACATGGCAATTTTGTGTGTTCACCCACAGCTATCTGCACATTCACACTTGTCCTTGTTTTTCCTCAAAGTGTTGTGTTGCACATGTGAGGGTTGGTTTGACCCTGCCGTCAAATTGTCAATTACCTTATGCGCTCAGCCCTGGTCTGGTGATTTGAGGATTTCCTGGTGGGAAGCAGGAGAGAGGACTAATTTCCAGCACTGCTAGGGAAGGCAAGTCCTCCTTTATTTTCAGGGGGTCTGTGAGACCTACAGTGCAGAGTATGTTAGACAGAGAGACAACTAGAGACAAGAACACAAAGGTGAGCACTTTGGTCCAAATCCTCAAAGGTATTTAGGTGCCTGACTCCCATTGATACCAATGGAAACTAGGCACCTAAATATCTTTGAGGATCTGGGCCGTTGTGCAAACATCTGAAATTGGGCTGGGTGGAAATTGAGTTCATTAGGGACAAGAGAATCCACTGCGCCCATGCTAGACCTGGGGGCCCCCTATTTTGAGCTGTGAAGGAAATTCACTCTCCACGTGCACCCCAATATTGGCACACATGCTCAGAACTGTAGGTTCCCCTCTGGTGGGTCAGCATAGCTTTTAACCTTCTGGATCTTAAGTAAGAGACAACACCAATAAAAAGGAGACAGCAAACTAGTAGCAGAAAGTTGACAGGAGGGAACAATCTGGAGTTGTTTCTTCAGGCAAAGTTAATGGCAGTGGGTGCGGTGCTGCTGGAGGTTCTGTCTTTTGGCTGAGGAGTAAAACGAAAGTCCTAACCACTTGTGTTCAATAAGGATCCCGTGGCTGGTTTTGCATGAGTTGGGGTTTGACTGGCTAACTTCCAGCATGGATGATTACATTCTGTCTCCCCACATTGCCCCTGCAGAGGCAGTTGGACACAACATTCTGTTCATGTCTTGCCCTAAACTACTCTGCATTGCCACTGGACACTGTTAAACAGTGGTTACATTCCACCCCAGGGTTGGGAGTGTTATCACAGCTGAGTTTAGGAATTCCTATATATCCCATAGGTGCGGGAACTAGGGGTGCTGCCACACCTCCTGGCTTGAAGTGGTTTCCATCATATACAGGGTTTACAGTTTGGTTTAGTGGATGTCAGCACCCCCACTATACAAATTGTTCCAGCCCCCCTGATGTATCCTACTTTAAAAAAAAAAATGTGTTAAGGTTGCAAAGTGAAGCATTCAAAGTCAGGCTGCCTGCCCAACTTTAGCTCTGCTTCTTTGTGTGTGTGCCTTATGATAATCTGTAATTATACATACAGCTTTTCTGCAGGATCCCTGCCTCACACAGTGTGCTAGATGGCTGTTGCTCAATGAACGAGGCAGCTGTTCAGTATTTATTCTTATCCTCTTCATTCAGTTTATGGCCTCTGGGCCCATATACTGCTCATCATCCATCTCCGACAATGAGTTAGGCAGTGGTCCTATGGACCCTGAATTAATTTGTTACATGCTATAAAACTTCAGCAGCGAATGAAGTTTGGGTCCTCTGTACTCCTGCCTCATTCCATGTCCAGCCTGGTCATTAAATGTGGCTAGGTCTGTGGGGAAGTAATCATGATCATGTAATTAAAGAGTATGGTAAATTGGCATGCTGACGTAAATTGGCATGCTGCCCTGATTTTCACCAGCTTAAGATCAAACCCTTTTGTGTGAAATTTCCTACTTTTTTACAATGAACAAAACCCCTGTATTGTGTACAGCGTTAGAAAGCTCTATCCTGTATAATATGTGCAATCAATGAGATAGAAGCCCTGGCTTCATTCTGCATGCACCATCACAGACAATATCCCCCACACACCATGGCCTTAACATTGATTTCCTGCTTTACTTTCTTACACATGCATGTGAAAGTCCACTGTAATGTTATGAGATCACCTTTTCAGTGGAAGTTTCCACTGGGTTTGCCCATGTACCTGTGTGTAGTGCAAATGAAACATGGCAGATTGTTAGCTTTATCATATTAAAAAAAAACCATTGCATATGCAAAACCATTATCACTTGGGAAAATTAGACAGAAATATACATGCTGAATTTCAGCAGAACATGCAAAAGTTTGACAAAGTTACAAGCTTCTGAAAATGACCCTTCAGACTCTAAGCACTTGAGCATCCTTAACTATTCCCATCACTCCAGCTAGAATACAGTCAGGCAAGTGCTTTGGGATTCATTAAGGTGAAAGGGAGCAACAGAAATGTCAGGTTATTATTTATTTTAAAAAAATACAGTAGGAATAAACTCTCAGGAATATTGAGAGTCTTAATCAATGTTTAAATAAAAGTTCTGAGATCCGTGGATGAAAGAAGTTAGAGTATATTATCATTGCCTGATCTCACAGACACTCTGGGCCAAATTCAGATCTGGTTTAAGTAGATTTAACTCTTATTGTCTTCAGTGGATTTCCACTTCCTTACACTAGGCCTGGATTTGGCCCTTCTCTCAATATCTACTACAGATGCTGTCAACCACTCACCTTCCCTGGCTGTTTCCCAACACACAGCTTATTCCCCTGGATTCTGAATCAGTTGATCCATAGCAGGGATGCTGGCTCTTTAAATTATGATTCTCTTTCCCCTGCCAGCTGAAATAGATATTAACAACAGCTCTCTTAGGTAGAAGTGACAAGCAGGAGTGGGGTAGGAGACAGAAAGAGCTAGCAAGTTATGCTTCCCTCTGTGCCGTTTACTAGGCAATCCAGAATAAGAGAAAGGGGCTGGCACCTTGCTCAGGTAGGGGACCTGACCTGTCTTGCAGGTGATGCTGTGGGGAGAGCAGTAGGAACCCACAGTCTTTGCAGTCACTGCCACAGACCATTTGCTTCCCAATGGGGGGAATAGGAGGAGGAGGGGCACAGGGTGAGGACCTGTGGATCTGTTTTTATTCATTACCAACTGGCTCACTGCAACCTACATAAAACATGAGAGGACCAGATGGGACTTGTTTACTTTGGTAGAATAAAGGTAAAGACTGTTGATAAAAAGCAGCCAGTACAGCCTCTGTGGTAAGTCCCTGGTAAACAGCTAAATGGAGCTCTGGCCAATCAGGGGCCTGGCAAATAGCGGGCTCACTGGTTGTGCATTAAGCACAGTGTCTTGGGAACAAGTGGAGTGGCTCTGGGGTTAAATGTGTCTGAGCCCCCCACAGCTTCCTATGGTTTGCTTGATGCCTTCTTTTCCCTTTGCTAATGCTCAAGGGGTCCTAGTGAGGGCATGATCAGAACAGATGTACATCAGCTTGGCTTCCCAATGCCAGCTGGCACTTTGAGCAGTGGGAGTGTCCCTCTGGCAGTTCCCTATTAGGACAACTGAGCTCTAGAACCCCACCAGAGCTCTAATGCTAACCTGCCGTGATCATCCTCAGAGCAATTTTAATGACTCCCGGAACTACAGCACCACAATAGTGCCAGGACTCAAACTCTCAGCTCCTGAGCCCAGGAGGACTTGTACATCAGGGTGAAATCCTGGCTCTGTTCAAGTCAATAGGACTTTTGATATTGACTTGAACAGAGCCAGGATTTCACCCCGGGTCTTTAGTGTTAGGAATCACACTCCCAGCTCCTAAATGCAACAGGGTCCACACCCAGGGCTGGATTACTACCAAGATTCACACTCCCCAGCCTCCTAGGATCTGTGCACTAATCTAAGTTGTCTGGCAATTACATTTTATGGGATGTGTAGGTGGATGGCATGGTAATGGCAATCTCAGATAATCTATGTTTTCCTGGGTTGTACGTACTTTCTAATGCTCATCTGTAGAGCTTCCGGGACATCGTCCCCATCCTTTGTAGCCACTGCTCTCTTAACGGTGATTGACTTGATCACAACTCTGTCTCCTCAGACTTGTTTTGGGTTTATCACTCCTCCACTTCAGTGTCTCCATTTTCCAAGTGGCGTAAGGTGCTCCAAACAGATGCATCCTTGACCCATAAATTGTGGGTACATGGAATCTTAAATTACAGTCTGTCTCATAAACCTGCAATTCCTGAGATGAAGGCCACTGGAGTGAGGTGAAACCAGATTCTTTGTTTCCATGTGGCCTTGCCCTTTTCTCTTAGCCTATTGCACTCAGAGCAGCTAAATCTATAGCACACGTTAGTGATGCTGGGATGTCTCTATCCATTATGCATCTAGGTGAATCAAGAGTGGGAGTTGAGGTGAGGTATGTAGCAAGCTGGATGGGCACAGACTCAATACTGCATGTGTCTGGAGAAGAAGGATCCAAGGAATCTCTTTGCAGGGAAGATGCATTACGGTATATCCAAATGTTTTATGGAAATACATTGATTTGACCAGTTTGGGGATCCATTCACTTACAACTGCGAAGAAGCTCAGCTCTGGCTGGACACTGAGCTAGAATCCTTTTCTTATTCCAGGACTATGCAATCTCTTCCTGTGAAGGGGTGAGGGATATTGGTGGAAGAGGGGCCAAACAGTCCCTTCACGTAAGCAGTGAGGCCTGTTGGTTCAGGCAGTCCCTCCATGTGAGTCTTGAGGCACGTTGTGGAAATAACATTACATTTCACATCTCGTTCAGGAAAATCCTTTGGCCAGAGCAATAGTTTTGGAAAAGTCTCTGAGTCGATATGGGGAAGTGGAAGTAGGAATGGGGTGGGAAAGTTTGATGGCCTCAGGGATGGGCTGGTGTCCTGACCTTTTGGTATCATTCATGGACTTTTCTCAGGGTAAGTGACCACAGCTAGAAGGTAGGCATAGCCTGGGAGCTGCTGTGGCCAGAAGTGGACTCTGCGTGATCTGCCTGACGGCATTGCTGAGATCCCAGCTGTCCGAGGGATGCATCCTCCCACAATTCCTTCCCTGCTATGTTGTCTCAGATTTAGTGTTGACTTTGTTGTTAATTATTAATCCCCCAACAAACAGAGACTCCAGTCTCTGTTTTGTCCTAGCTACCCTGTGTGTTTTTTCCCTTCACTTGTTTATCAATTACCCTGGTAACCTTTGTGGGTGGCTGACAGGGATGGCGTGTGCTTTGAGGCTGAAGTATGGTTTGGTGTCTCCTAATGTCCGGTCCCTAAAGACAGCAGAAGAGAGCATGGAGCATAGTCTGGGATGAACCTTCTTTTGCCTTCAGTGTCCATATAGGCCCCCTCTGGAGATCTTAGCAACTAGCACTGGTTTCATTGGAAAGTTTAGGCTGAGTGCTCAGCTGCTGCTGACATGGAAAAATAAACAGAGAGCAAGCGCATGGCTATTTGATCCCAACCATGCTTAGAATCAGTCCTTGTGTTGCTCATTTCCTCCCTGTCAAATCCATTCCGAAGGGCCACAGAAACTGGGATTTTTCTCTTAATTTCCATTAAATACAGGGGCTGAGGAAGCCCTCGCCCTGCTTAGCTTGTGGGCTCATTTAATTCTGCTGCTCTTGTGGCCAGTGAGCACTCCCTGAGTGACTGCTCAGCCTGGCAGCATGATGCTACCTTCCTCAGGTCCCTACCCAAGGATTGTTTTTTGAGAACCAGCAGTATGCTCAGCCCTGTACAAAACATAAGAAGGCTCAGTCTTGCAATAAAGTCTAGATGCAGACAATGCAGAGTTCAGAGACCCCACTCTAGTGAGTGCTGGTGTGAGCTTGAGGTGCTGGAGGAATTGTGCAATGCTCATTATTGGAAGGCTTGCTCGAAAAAATGTTGTGAAGAGGAATTTGAAAGCAGAGAAGCAGGTGGTTTGGTGCATCAGCAGGGCGAGCTTGTTCCAAGTATAAGAGCATAATGGCATGGAGAAGGCATGAAGGTGGGCATGGAGGAAGGATACAGAGAGGGAAATTAGGGTAGTGCCATAGCAGGAGCAAAGGAGAGAGCAGGAGAAATGAAGGCAGAAACATATACATGATCCTAGAGGTGAGGATGATGGATGAGAAGTATGTAATACAGCAGGCTAGGGGAAGTCAGGGAGGGGCCTCAGAGGTGGAGTGGAATGGTCAGAGAAGTGTGATAGGAGACTTTGGTATTGCACTTAGATAGATTGGAGGGGAGCAAGATGAGATTCAGGGAAGCTGGAGAGGAGAAGATTGAATAGCTGAGGTGAGAGAGGACCAAGGCCCAGGTGAGGGTTTTAGATGAAGATTGGGATGGAGATGAAAGGACAGTAGAGAAGTTGCAGAGTACAAAGTAACAAGACCTGATTAGAACTGAGATGTGAGGAGAGAAGGGGAGAAAGGAGTTGAATGGTACACCAAGGCTGTACACTTGAATGATTGGGAAGATAGTGGAATTGTCAAGGGTGACGGAGAAGGGGGCAGAGAAGAGAGTTTGAGAGGAAAGATGAGAAGACCCAGAAGAGCAAAGCATCATTGAAGCCCAAGGAGCAGAGAGAGGGGGGGGTGGAGGAATTGAGGAAGGAAGAATTCTGTAAAATCACCAGCTTCATTGTGCAATATTCTAATCTTGTGGTTGACTTATTAACCCCACTTCATTACAGACTTCTGAACCTCTCCTGGTAGTTAAAGACAGCATTCAGTCTGACCTCTCCTTGCCTCCAAACTTCAATGCTTGCTTGTGTTGTTTCACCTTCTCTCTAGAGCCCCAGCTGGCAGGACCTGGTAGCTGTGCCTAGAGACCATGCCAGGCCTGTATTCTCTAGCTACCTGGACAGCTCTCCCTCTGAAGAGCTCATGCGTAAAGGCCTGTGCCAACGGGTACTCTCTGGGAGTCACTGCTCACCTCACTTACATCAACTCAGGGGAGGATCCTGTAGAAGGTAAGCTGCATCTATCTAGAGCTAAAGAATAAGTTGTACCTACTTAACTAGCAGATTGCTGGGATATAGGAGCAGGTCTGACCTATCTTGGTGTGGAGCCGTGCTGCACCCACCCTCCTCTACCTGTTCATCCTTGGTCTCTTGAACTCTTGCCTCTACTTAGTGAGCTAAAGGAGGAGACCCACTAGGATAGTCAATGTAGGGAACTGATATACGCAGAACCAAACCCAGCATGTTCCCGTAGGAGGCAGCGGAATACACATGCTTGAGCCAGGACATGAATGCTAGATTGGCAGAAGGATCCTGCCCAAACCCAGCACAGCCCATGAGTAAGAAGAGGTGGAAGCACTGGGCTTTCCTTCTCCCTGACCATATCATAGGTGAATCTGGGCTGGTTTGCATCCAGGAAGCACTGATCCAGTCACCTTTCAACAAGGTGACAAATAGCCAGGCTGTTGTGCATTTACATGGCTAGGCACCCTCTTGTGCATTAAGTAGAATCTAAAATGGATCTAGAGCAGTTTCCTAGTTGCCTTACTGCATCCTGAATGTTAAAAATCCCTTGTTGGAGGACTGGCTAGCTCAGAGGGGACTGGAACTGGGATACAAAACCTTGCATCGCTAGGTCAACTGCTCTATTCTGTATCCACGTTGGGAGTAGTGACCAAAAGTTGTTTCCATGTGATGGCTGTTCAGTGGTTTAGGAGGTGAAGTGAGTTAGTGAGTCTCAGTCCAATTACCAGAGGGCAGGTGTCCACATCACAAAAGCCACCATCAGATTCGACCCCCTTGCTGGGAGCCTCAACAGAGAAGCTATGGACCGAATAAACAAACTGAGTCTGAACTCTTCTCTCCAACATAGAGGGGTTGCCTTCAGGGCAGAGATAAGACATGTTAGGGGATGTGGAATGTGGGGAAAAGCTGATGTTGCAATTGCCTGTGCTGTAGCTGCGCTGAGGATAAATGGAGGTGGACGCTCTCCAGGACCTTTCACCACCACTAAAGCAGAATTTGTGGTGAAGAGCTAATATATCATGTAGTGCAGGCTGGGAATGTTGAGCCTAAGGGTGGAATCTATTCTGAGTCAGGCTGGTTTCCGTCTGGTAGCTCTTGCGGTCTCAGCCTCAGAATTCTTTTTCCGCTGCCCCCTATAGGTGTGTTCATCTATCCCCTGGAGGAGTCTGAGGTGGTAGCGGGTTTTGAAGCTGTGACAGGAAGCAGAAGCATCACCTTCCAGATCCAAAATCGACACCGAGCAGAGGACTGCTGCGTTGACTGCAGCCCCAGTTTGGGCCAGCCATTGCTCTGCGCCAACGGTAAGTATGCTGGGTGGTGACACGTCACCTAGCCATATTAGAACAAGGGTGTGGCTAAAATTATGTCAAAGCCAAGGGTTACTCAAATAAGCACAGATGGAATCCAAGAGCTTCCTGAAGGCTGAGAAGTTACGTTTAGCATAGGTGCTGACTTTTATTTTTCCTTGTAGGTGCTCTGCCCCAAGTCTCCGCCCCACTCCGCCCCCTCCCTTGAGGCCCCACCCTCACTCCACCTCTTCCTGTCCTTGCTCCGCCCCCTCCCTCGAGGCCCTGCCCTCATGCCACCTCTTCCTGCCCCTGCTCTGTCCTCTCCCCCCAGGCCTCATGCCAGCTCGCTGCCGAACAGCTGTGGTTGGTGGGTGCTGAACCATCCCTACTATTTTTTTCCATGGATGCTTGAGCCCTAGAGCACCCATGGAATCAGTGCCTATGCCTGATTCTGTCCTCACTTGTAGTATTGTAAATCAGGAACAACCCCAATGGGAATCAGTGGAGTTACACTGGTATACAATTAATGAACCACAGGTGGTTCACCAGCTTGGGAAGCAGTCTCAGTGGCGCTGTGGTTCACCAGCAGATATAAACCCAATCTGACAGGCCAGAGAAGGCATGTCAGACTGGCAGTGCCAGCAAGAATCTGAAACACACTTCTTGAGTTGAAGAAGGTACTAAGCAGGGGTGAGTCCAGCTGGCATAGCTATACTGGCAAAGGCGCTTTAGTGTAAACAAGGCCTGCATTAACCATGTTTTTGGGCAGTTATTTTCCTTGTTTCTTGAGGAAGAGGTGTTAGTGAGGGGGCATGATTGGAGGGCACCTGTGGGCGGGGAATGATCTGCCACTTTAGGAACACATCTACCAGCTGGAGGCAGCAAGAGGAATAGCAGGGAGCCCCAGACTTTGTATTTACTTCAGGGAGCTAGTGTAAAGGAATGGGCTCTGCACAGCCCTCTGCAGTACAGGAGTACTGTTAATGTGTGGAATGGCCCATTCACCTCAGTGGGGTGTGCTCAGATGAATTAGGGTGCTCCAAAGAGATGAATAGTCTAACACAGAGGTAGGCAACCTATGGCACGCGTGCCAAAGGCGGCATGCGAGCTGATTTTCAGTGGTGCTCACACTGGCCAGGTCTGGGGAGCTCTGCATTTTAATTTAATTTTAAATTAAGCTTCTTAAACATTTTAAAAACTTTATTTACTTTACATACAACAATAGTTTAGTTATCTATTATAGACTTATAGAACGAGACCTTCTAAAAATGTTAAAATGTATGACTGGCACGCGGAACCTTAAATTAGAGTGAATAAATGAAGACTCGGCACAGCACTTCTGAAAGGTTGCCGACCCCTGGTCTAACACAATAGCTCTGGGTGGTGTGAAATGACCCATTCATCTCAATGGGACTTCCCTTCTACCTCAGTTTCAGTTGTGGAATACCATTGTTCAAGGTAATCTCACTCTGCTTGTCAGTTTTAGAGCAACTGGAATATTAAAATCTTCTTCTTATTGGGGCGGACAGTATCTGAGGAATGCCTTAACCAAATTACTCCAAATTTGCACCATTGCCCCTGTTGTGGCATACCAATATCCTAGATAATCTTGCATCCGAAGAAGTGGGTATTCACCCACGAAAGATCATGCTGCAAAACATCTGGATCTATAAGGTGCCACAGGATTCTTTGCTGCTTTTACAGATCCAGACTAACACGGCTACCCCTCTGATACTAGATAATCTCATTATGCATGTGGATTTTAGAGTACTTTGAAAATTAAAAGAAGCTCATAATGCAGGGGGAAGACATATATTGGGAACCTCTTGATCAAATAACCTAAATTTGCACCATAAATTCTACCCCAGCCCCTGAATAGCTTTTTAATTATTGCTTCCCCAAAAGGGAAGTGGGTGGTGGAAATTATCCACGATTGATCCCGAGAGAATGATACCAGCATCAGAGCCATAGTTTGAGCCCCAAGTATGTGTTTTAAAAAAAAAAAAGTCTAAGAAGTGTAAAATTTGGATGTTATATGATTTTTTTAGTGGGACTGTATCTCACTTAAACGACCTCAGAAATCTTGACTACTAAACCAACCCTGTTGCTATTTTCAAGACAAGGTTTTTTTGAGGGCGTTTTTCCCCCAATCAGCTTTCTCTCACCCTAACCTATTCTGCTGTGCTCCCAGCACTGTTCTATATGTACATGCAACAGTGAAAAGGAACAAGTTTTCACACCCAGATACAGTCTTTCAGCTCCACAAAGTCGACAGTTCCCTGATTTGGGGGAATTAGGAATGTAAAGGATCATTTCATTTTTAAAGGTGATCTGTACAGGGGCAATAACTGAGACTGTGCCTTTGTTTGATTTTCTTCTGATGTGTAAAGAAGGCATGAAGATTTGGGGTCCTAGGTGTTTTTTGTTTTGTTGATACGTTTGTTTGTTTGTTTGTTTGTTTGTTTGTTTGTTTGTTTGTTTGTTTGTTTTGGGGAGTAAGATACATTTATGTTGCCTCCTTTTATATTAAAAATCCAGGTCCTGTCTAGCCTGGGGGGCTCATGCTTTGTCTTTGTCTAGACTACAGTTGGTGGTCCTGTTATAATTTGAACTAATTGATTGTAAATGCTAATTGTATTAATAACTGAGGCACAAATGTTTGTTCTGTAGCACAAAGTTTTGTGGTTTGCCCAGGCTGAACCCCCATGTCCTGATACTCTGCAAATGTTTGCAGCTAGATTAACATTTACAGTCACTTAACAAGCAATTGGCAATCAATTACAACAGGAGGACAAATGCTAGTCCAGACAAAGCCTATGATAACAGGAGAACTAGTGAAATGATAACATCAGGGGGTAGCCCTGTTAGTCTGTATCCAGAAAAACAACAAGGAGTCCAGTGGCACCTTAAAGACTAACAGATTTATTTGGGCATAAGCTTTTGTGGGTAAAACAACACTTCTTCAGATACATGGAGTCACAAGAGTCAAGAGACAGAAAATTGAGCAATGGAGAGGGGAAGAGATTTTAAATCACACTTTGAAAAACTCTGTTTTGTCTGATTTTGTTAACACCTATTTAACTTCAGTGCCAAATGAGTATTTTGGATAAAGGATGCATGGGTAGAAGGGAGGGATGAGAGAGACAGATTTGCCCTCAGATTTTTACTATCCTGGGGGGCCAGGACAGTCCCCCCGCCCAATGGCACCCCTGAGGACAGACCCTTCCCCACCGGAGCAGAGCAGCTCGGCACTGGCAGAAATGTGGGAAGGCAGTGGCAGTGATTCTGCATGCCCCATCACCCCCAAATCATGCCCATGGTGGCCTCCCCTCTCCCGCCACTGCAGTGGGCCCTACCCACCCCCAGCCAGGCTCCCTCTGCCTGGACTCACCTAGTGCTGCCTGCAGTTGGAGCCGACTGGGAGCTGGAGCCTGCCCAGGAGATCTACGTAGGAGGCGGGGCCATCCGACCCAGGTAAGTAAGATCTCACTGCTGCTGCTGAGGCTGGGCTTCTGCAGAGCAGAGGGAGCCCTGTGCTCCCCCCTCAGCTCCCCCCTAACCCTGGCTGGAGCAGCTCCCTGAGGCTGCTGGAGGAGGGTCCCCACCCCCCACTGAGGGCTGAAGTAGGACTGGGTCAGCCTCTGCTGCAGCCAGCCCAGAGGCCGCAGAACAGCTGATAGGCAGGGTGGGGCTGCATTCAGGGGAGCCCACCAAACAGCTGATAAGTGCAGTAGCCTACCAGCTGATTGGTGTAGGAGGGCTGCTCAGGAACTGCTGATCCCTGACTGGGGCTGCAGCACCACTATTGCTGGTGGGTGCTAAGCACCCACGAATTTTTTTCCGTGGGAGTCGGCGCCTATGAATTGTAGCTTTCAAGGCTGTCTTTGTGCTTCTGGGTGTTAGCTGGGGTGGGGGATCCCAACCTCCCCTGGAAAGGTGATTCCCAAAGCAATGCT
Source organism: Platysternon megacephalum (assembly GCA_003942145.1). NCBI lineage: Eukaryota > Metazoa > Chordata > Testudines > Platysternidae > Platysternon > Platysternon megacephalum. The sequence continues at coordinate 453,641 of QXTE01000348.1, forward strand.
AACATAGCTGGAACCAAGAGGTGCTGGGAGTCCGGCCAGAAACCCCACTCATGAGTTCAGCCAACAAAGTTTGGAGAAGCAGCATGTGAATTTCCGGATGGTGCCAAAGGAACTGAAACACTGAATCCTTTGAGGTTTGTCCAGGACAAATTAAAACCGACTCTTCTCCCTGTCAGGGCAGGCACTGAGGTGAGAGCTGTCCTACCTGCGGGTAGGAGGAGTGATGGGGTATGGGAGTTCTCTGAAATAAACTGTTCCTCCTCCCTGAATCCACTGTCCCATAGTTGGACAGTCTGTAATTTGGGGTTGATCCTTCCAGTACCAGTATCCCAGTGCCAGCTGGTTTGTCAGTGAGTGAGGGCTGATTCTCCTGAACCTGCGGTCCTGGGCCAGGCTGTCTTTGAAAAAGGGACAGTTCTCATCCCCATTAACATTTAATTGCTTTCCCTCAGCTTTTGAATATGAGCATATAGAAACCTTCCTGTGACTCTGTCTCACTACTATCCTTTGCCTCCGAGCAACTTGAATGTGCCACCAGTTCCAGCTGCCCTGACGTCATCTGCTGTAATTCTCTTGTATGCCATGCAAGCCAGCTTCTGTCCTGTCTCCTCCATTGAAACTGCTGATTTAGCTCATTAATAATCTTCAGGCTCTCCTCTCTTTTCTCCTCCTCTGTCTTCTGCTGCTTGTAACAGTCAATCACTACTGCTTCTTCCTCCGGGACATCTGCTTCTCAGTTCAGTCCTACTGCTCCTCCTATCTCTGTGCACTCCTTCAGTGTCTCCCCTAGTGGCTTCTTTTCCTCTTCTCTCCCTCTGTTTATTGACATCCCTGAAGATCCGGGCTCTGTTCTCATTAGATAGGCCTCTTCTGCCTCTTTGCTTTTTCTTTGGGTGACCTCATCTGTCCCAATAGTTTCAGCTACTATCTCTTTGCCAGTGACTCCCAAGTCTAACTCTGCACCACCAACATCACCCACTCTGCCCCATCTCATATCTGCAGTCTTTCCTCCTGGATATGTCACATCTCCAATATTTCATTCTGAAAGTTTAGTTCTACATCTCTGGTTGCCCAAATATCCCCTACATAGCCTATCTCAAACTCAATATGTGAACCTGAACTCCATGTATTCCCCTAAAACCATCCCCCTCCTTTTGCAATGATGAAGTCATCTTTCTCCTCTGGGAACATCCTCCGTTCCCTTCTCTCTGTCTCCCGCTCCCCACCATTCAATGTTAAAAGATCCCTTCAGTTCCTGATCTAGAAGATCTCAAAAATCCATCCCTGACTCTCTATTCCCCCACCAAAACCTGCTCTTTGATTGCATGATTGCAACCTTCTCCTCTCCTCTGGCCTCCCAGATTCTCCCTTCTACTCCACCGTGAACACTGAAGCTGATATCCATCCTCTTTTCCTGACCACTCCACTCCTCTGATTGAATTCCTTCATTTGGCTGCCCCTCACCTTCCACATCCAGTTCGGCATAAAGCTGTTGCAGTTAGTATATTGCTTGTGCGCATGCATACTAGGCTCCTTGCGTTGGCGTACTCACCAGGCATGCTTTTGTCGATGCACAGTGTGGTTGCACCATTGGTAGGTATCCCAATGTGCAATTTGCCGCCATCCAGTGCATTGTCTTTTGGGAAATGTTAGCAATGCATGATGGGGCAAAAAGGAGCCGCGCAGGGGTCACCGGGAGTAAGGGGTCTACTTCCCAGTGTGCAACTGTCTTCATCCCATAATGTCATCTGTATCCCATAATTTTTGCACCTTTTTAAAAAATCCCAGGAACCCTTCTCACAGTCCGCCATCTCTGACATAAGCATGAAACCCGCATAGCTCTGCACTATTCTCATGAGCGTTGCAAGCACAGGAGGCATGATCCTCTGGTATTTGCAGAACTGTAAGACGAACGGAATCTGTGGGGAATGTGACGATTTCTTGGAGGACAAAGATTGCTGTGGGACATAGTGAGAACCAATTAAAGCTTGTAGGTGGTGTTCACGGAGCAGTTGCAGATGATGGAAAGCCACTTTTGGGCATGAGAAATGAGCACTGACAGGTGGGAACACATCATAATGCAGGTTGGGACGAGGACCAGCGGCTGCAGAATTTTTGGATGCACAAGGCCAGATTCCTGGATCTGTGTGTCAACCTCGCCCCAGCCCTCTGCGCAGGGACACCAAAATGAGAGCTGCACTGAGAGTGGAGAGGCAAGTGGCAATCGCACTCTGGAGATTTACAACTCCAGATTACTACCGGTCAGTGGTAAATCATTTTGGAATTGGGAAATGCACTGTGGGGGCTGTTGTCATGCAAGTGTGCAGGGGCATTAATTGTTTCCTGCTACACAGGACTGTGACTCTTGACAGTTTGTAGGACATAGTGGAGAAATGGGGTTCCCGAACTGGCGTGGAGCGATAGACGGCACGCATCTCCCTATTTAGGCACCAGAGCACCTTGCCACAGAGTACATCAACACAAATGGCTACTTGTCTATGATTATACAAGCATTGATGGATCACCAGGGATGCTTCATTGACATCAGTGTTGGCTGGTTAGGGAAGGTGCATGACACTGGCATCTTTAAGAACATAGGATTGTTCAGAAAGCTACAAACAGGTACTTTCTTTCCCGACCAGCGGATTGCCATTGGCAATGCTGAAATGCCAGTAGTGATCCTGGGGGACCCAGCCTACCACTTGTCCTCTGGCTCATGAAGACATACACCAGGCATCTCAACAGCACCAAGGAAAGATTTAACTACTGGCTCAGCACGTGCAGAATGACAGTTGAATGTGCTCTTGGTAGATTGAAGGGATGCTGGTGCTGTTTACTCACAAGATTAGATCTCAGTGACAAAAATCCCAATGATTATAGCTGCCCGCTGTGTCCTGCATAATATCTGTGAAGCAAAGGGGGAAAAGTTGCAGCTGGGGTGGAGGTAGAGTGGCTTTCTCCTGAGTTTGAACAGCCACATGCAAGGGCTATTAGAAGAGCTCAATGCAGAGCTATACGGTTCAGAGAGGCTTTGAAGGAGCACTTTAACAGTGAATCACAGTAATGCATTGTGATGTATTGTGCTGTACTTCACCCTGCTATTTGTGGGCCTGTTAGAAATTGTGTGGTGCTTGGTGTACATCTATGAATATAACACTGCCAATGCACCTAATAATTTTGCAGTGCTTGCTGTACATTTATGGTTATCACACTGTGTGTGTCATTGATCCTATGAGTTATGTCACACTGTAAAGTAGTTAGTAAGTAGGTGCTTTCAGAACTGCTAGGCACTCTGCAGCATATGTTGGGAGCTAATAAAGATGAACTATTTTCCAAATAATATAATTTTATTCAGTAGCAAAACCAGTACAAAGAAAAATCTGTGCAATTTAAAAGCAAATACATTAAAAACTTAATAAATTAATGGAACAGAACCCCCTGACCCCGCCCCTGCTCCACTCCTTCCATGAGGCCCCGCCCTGAATCTTCCCACCCCTTCTCCATCCCCATTCCGACCCCTTCCCCAAAGTCCCCGCCCCAACTCTGTCCCCTCCCAGCCAATATTTCAACTCCTTCCCCAAATTCCCGCCCCGGTCCCGCCTCTTCCCCTGAGCATGCCACATTCCCGCTCCTCCCCCCCCTCCCCCCCGAGCTTGCTAACGCTGCCAAACAGCTGTTTGGTGGCGGCTGGGCAGGAAACGCTGGGAGGTAAGTGGAGGAACAGGGACGCGGCACGCTCGGGGGAGGAGGGGCGGGGGGGTGAGGGGAGCTTGGCTGCCGGTGGGTGCTAATTTTTCCCTGTGGGTGCGCCAGCCCTAGAACACCCACGGAGTCGGTGCCTACGGTGCCTGCTGAAGTTAACGCTGACTGGTGTGGGAAAGTGTCCCACCACGGAGGAAGAAATAAGGCTGCCATCCCTAGAAACCTTCAGGAGAGGATTGCAGAGTACCTCCATGAAAGTTTTATCGAGCTCTCTCAGGAGGATTCAAGGGACATCCCTGTGTACATAACCCCACTGCTCCACATGGCTCCTCTTGCCTAATTCGTTTTTCATGACAGAGGCCCGTGGCTCAGGCTCCTCGGAGATATCCATGGTGGTGTGCAGGACACTGTTGGGATCTCCGCCAAGTATGATATGCAGCTCTTTGTAAAAGTGGCAGGTCTGTGGCTCAGCACCAGATCAACTGTTGGCCTCCCTGGCCTTTGATATGCCTGCCGCAATTTCTTTGCTTTCAGACGACACTGCTGCTGGTCCCTATTGTACCCCTTCTGCATCCCTCAGGCAATCGGCTCATAGATGTCCATGTTTCTATGGCTGGTCCAGAGCTGTGCTTGTACAGTGTCTTTTCCCCACAGGCCAAGGAGATCCAGTACCTCCTTTCTGTTCCAAGCTGGAGCGCATCTGGAGCATGTAGCCGGCATGATCACCTGGGGAGTTGCACACAACAAAAGAGAGCTGCTAGATGTGCTTGCCAAGCTGGACAATCAGGAAAAGACATTTCAAAAATTCATGGAGCGTTAAAGGGGAGGGGGGTCTTTCAGTCTCTGTGACCCCTGGGCAGTGGAATTCACAATTGTGACCAGAACTGTCAGTGTCAGGCATTGTGGGACAGCTGCTGGAGGACTGTTAGGGTCGACATAAGTAACGCAGTGTCTGCACTCGCATTGTACTGACCTCAGTACATCGACCATGGCTCAGTGTCGCTCAGGGAGGTGGTGTTACTGCATCAGTGTAACGGGGCACTTACATTGTCAAGTGTAGACACGTACGCAAATAGGTCAACGCAAGGTGGCTTACATCAGCTTCACTTTGTAGTTAGACCAGACTTTAGACTGTAAACTTCTAGGGGCAAGGACTGTGTCTATTTATATGTTTGTACATTGCTAAGCACACTGATAATACTTAATGTATAATGAATAATAATCCCTCTGGCCTCACTATTTCAGTTTGAGACTGTCCATGGCTGAGGGCCTAATCCCCCGTCCTGGTGCTGGTCTGTAACTGCGAACACCAGCTCGATGCTCTAACTGCCTGTCCTGTGGAAACTGCCTGCTGACTGTTCCTTTCCTGCCCAGGGCACCTAATCCTTGATGAAGATTTAGAGCGTTCTACCTTCATCCTCAGCACGGGCCCCATTGGGCCCTCAGAAATCCTGACTGTGGTCTTCAGCAGCAGCCAGGAGCTGTCAACCCTGCCAGACGGTGCGCTCCACATCACGTTCCCCTCCATCCTCACGCCCCTCGTGGTGGCCGTCCCGGAAAGTGCGAATGAGCCGGGAGGCTTGTGTGACGACAGGTTGGCCCTATGGTGATTTTCATGGCTTTCTCGGAGTCTATGCCATAGTGGGGGCTGAGGAGGTTATAGAAGGGGAGGGAAAGCAGAGGGGCTATAGGGAGGGGATAAGGAGCGGGTCACCTCATCCCTGAGGAGATTCCCAGAATGCACCTTAACTTCACCAAACCTGAATACAGAGTCTCACGCTAGAGGGTTTGCCCAGGTCTCCCCAGTTGTGGATTCCCACATTCTCCTGCTGTGTCCTCACCAGGGGGCAGACCAGGAATTACCTGGCAGGTAAATGTGGGAGGAGGTTGGGGTTCAGGAAGACACTTCATGTTCCCTCCCTGATGAACTGTTGCTCTCCACTGGCCTGAGGTGGCAGTAAAGTCCCTATGGCCTGCCTGAGATACCCGGGTGTGAACTAAAGTCTGGTGCACATCCCAGGGTATCATCAGAGGAGCCTGTTAATCTCCCAGCTGCTGGAATGCCCAGGAGTGCATGGCAAGAGCTCTCTGCGCTGATAGGGAGAGAGGCTGCTCTGGATAAGGGGTCTCTGCAGGCTGCTCAGCACTGCAGAGGCTAACGTTCCCCAGCAGGCCAAGCCCACCCCTAGCGGGTGCTTTGCACTCAGCTCGTGATTGACTTGTCTTTTGTTTCAGTCCCACTAGCTGCTTTGGAGCTACTGGCCTGCGAAGTGAACAGTCATTCATCGTGCCTCCCGAGAGCACCGACATCTTCAGGGGCCAGGCCTACAATCCCTTCCCCTATGAATTCTCTTTTGAGCTACTGGTCAAGGGGCCCTGCTTGCTGGCAGGTATGAGGGTGATGTTTCTCCGTCGGCTTATTTTTCTCTCTCTTTTGGTGGGTCATCAATGCTCATGGAAGTGAAGTGTCAATAGAGCTGGACAGTGTGTGGGCAACAGCTGGCCAAGCCTCCCCCTGACAGCCCATATAGTGTCCCTCAATCCCCATCTGCAGTCCCCCCCTGCTATTCCAGCCCTGGGATAACAGAAACATGAAGCTCATTTCATGTCCCTTTATCCTGACCCACCACAGCCTGCTATTCCAACCCTCAGCTCCTTAGATCCATAGCTTACTGATCCTACCCGGCAGCTACCAAGGCTCAAACAGGGGTTGCAGTGTGTGACAAAGGCCCAAAATGAAGGGCACCAAATAATTACCATTCCACTGCAGTTATGGGATTCATTCCCTTAGGCTAGGTCCACACTACCCGCCCGGATCGGCGGGTAGCCATCGATGTAGCGGGGATCGATCTATCGCGTCTCGTCTGGACGCGATACATCGATCCCCGAACGCGCTCACATCGACTCCGTAACTCCAGCAGGGCGAGCGGAGTTCGCGGAGTCGACGGGGGAGCCGCGGACGTCGATCCCGCGCTGCGAGGACGCGAGGTAAGCGCGCCAAATTCGAAATAAGATACTTCGACTTCAGCTACGCTATTCTCGTAGCTGAAGTCGCGTATCTTATTTCGATCCCCGCCCCTAGTGTGGACCAGCCCTTAGTGTAAATGGCTCTCTCTGTTAACTCAGGTTCATGAGTCTGTTTCTGATGGAAAGTTTCCAACAATAAAAGCTAGGGGGGAACATGTAGGTAACTTTGGGACTAAAATGAGAGATGTCCCATGAAACAAAGGATATTTGATGATGCACCTCATTCCTGAAGACATTTCCTTTTGGCATTGAAGAAAAAAGCTACCTCCTGTCCCTCCGTCCAATCCCTTCTCCAAACCTGCTTCTTCTGCCTCCCTCCATCATTGAGCCTCATTCCTGCTCCAGCCTCTGAACAATAAAACTAAAGGGTTGGGGAGCTGAACTAACTTGATGTGATCCCACCATAGCCAAGGAACCTCCTGACCTTCTCTCATGTTAACCTGGTCCGTCCGACCCTCCCCAATGTCCTTGTCTGATGTTATCTCTCCCCGGGACATGTCATCTCTGATTAAGATCCTCAAGGCAGAGAGCAGATTTTGACTATAAATGCCAAGCTGTGAACCAGTGGCATTCTCGCCATGCTCCAATACACTCACCACAGACTTGAGAGAGGCAAAACCCATCCACCTCTTTGCTGACTTTATTCTCACAAAACCCCAACCCAAACCGCCTCCCCAGGGGACTCACTTAAGACAAAAGCACCCATAGATACCTCTAGTCAAAGGGCTACTGCCACTTCCATTATATCCAGCAGGAATCAATTAACATCTCCTAGTGGTGTCCCAGTACCTTATAACCAGGAGGGTCGTCTGAAGAACCCAGCCACACTGTTATATAAGTACACCATTAATAATAGAATGAGAGCTCTTGGGGGAGTCAGGGAACGCAGGAAGGATCAAAGGGCATCTGAGGCAGGCCAGTGGATGAGCCAGTCCACTTACTCCTGCCCCCAAATGCCATTGCACATCATGGATTTATGGGATAGCTGGCTGAGACCAGTCAACTCACTTCACCTGGGGTGGAGTCTTAGCCGCTACCACTTAGACCCAGCAGTAAAAGCCTAGTTCTTTATTGCTTAGCCAATATCCTCCTTCTCAGAGAAATGAGGGATGTGATGGGGATGAATTGCACAGAGACTGGAGTGTGTGCCTGAGAGGTTAGGGGAATTGATCCCATTAGCGTTGGCTCAAGGCCCATCTGCCTCTGAGGTGCTGCACTCCGGCCTCACCGTGCATCAATCTGGAGAAAATGTCTGTTGGTGCTGAGTGGTTTATAGGCCCCTCTCTGGTAGGAGGGGGAGGTTCGCCAGGAAGAGAAATGTCAAGGGGTCCCAGCTGCACTGTGAGCATCCCCACAGTCCTTTTTAGACCTTGAAGAGGCTCTTCTCTGCCTCCCCTGAGCTACTGAGTCTGGGGGCGGGGATGTTGGCACTGAGCACTGGTGTGAATATTACACTGGGTGGTGACTAGCCTCAGTGGAGGCCACGCTCAGGTGAGTGTGTGTGGGGTGGCATAAGGGTGAGCAGGAAGGGATGCTCAGGGAAGACTCTGGCCAAGTGGGATGAGCAGAGGGCTCTCAGCAGATAGCCTGTGGCTTTCTTCTGTACTGTCCCTTATGCGCAGAGCCCCTTTCCTTCCACTTCCACCCTCTCCTCCTTCAGTCTCTCCTCAAAACACGCTTCCTCCTTCTGCGAGGCCTCCAAACCTTAACCTTCCCTCTCAGCAAATGTGTTTAAACCCGTGCCCCTGTGTGAGTGTAAGTGCTTGTGCTCGTGGCTGTGTGTGTTTGCAAGCACTTGTGTAAGCAGGCATGTGTGTGAGTGCACATCTGTGTGCATGCATGAGTGCTTGTCTCTGTGTGTGAGCACATGTGCATGCATGGCTCTATGTGTGTGTATGCACCTGTGTTTGAATGTGCCTGAGTGTGTGTGTATGTGTTGGTATGAATACTCCTGTGTATGGAAGCATGGGTGTGTGCACATTTGTGTGTGAGTACTTGCATGTGAATGAAGTTCTGGAACAGCCGTCCATGGGGAGCAGTGGAGGCAACAAACCTAACTGGTTTCAAGACTGAGCTTGATGGGTTTATGGAGGGGACGGTATAATGAGATTGCCTACCATGGCATATGGCCCATCCGCGACTGCTAGTAGCAAATAATCCCAGTGGCCGGAGATGGACCCTAGAAGGGGAGGGCTCTAAGTTACTACAGATAATTCTTTCCCAGGTGTCTGGCTGGTGGATCTCGCCCACATGCTCAAGTTCTAACTGATTGGCAGATTTGTGGCTGCAAGGAATTTTCCCCCAGGTCAGACTGGCAGAGACCTTGGGTTTTTTTTGCCTTCCTTTGTAGTGTAGGGCACGGGTCACTTGCTGATTTGAACTAGAATAAATGGTGGATTCTCTGTAACTTGAAGTCTTTAAATCATGATTTGAGGACTTCAATAACTCAGCCAGAGGTTATGGGTCTAGTATAGACAGGTGCATGCACAAGAGGGTGCAAGCAGGGGCACATGTGCCCCCAATAATCAGCAGGGGCACAGAACTCCTCTGGGGTTAGGGTGGGGAGATCCAGCTCCTCTGGCCCCGGGGTGGTGGGCTCGAGAAGAGAGCCAGCTCCTCCGGTTCCGGGGCCACGGGGGGGAGGGCGAGACAGAATGTGCCCCTCCAAAAGTGGTCAAATTTTTATTCCTGCACACACCCCTGAGTACAGGAGTGGGTGGGTGAGGTTCTGTGGCCAGCAATGTGCAGGAGGTCAGACTAGATGATCACAATGGTCCCTTTTGGCCTTAAAGTCTATGAGTCTATGTGTGACAGTGAAAGGAGGCTGATGGAAAGTCCTGAGGGGGAAGGATAATGTTGCCTCTCTGCCAAGCAATACCAGATTTTCAGGGCCTTGCATAATGATGTTAGCTAAACATAACCCCCAAGTTTGAATGTGCCTGAGTGTGTGTGTATGTGTTGGAGGCAGGTAAATGAGAGAATTCTGTCCATTTCAGTTTGACAGACCCTTCCTCCCTCTCATGGGATGGATCTGTTTTATTTTAGCAGAGCTGGTAGTGTGGCCTGTAGTTAAGGTTGCATAAACTTTCCATTATAAGACTCTGTTTTCAGTTGCTTATAACTTTGCCAAACTTCAAGTATTTGGGCTGAAATTTTCCATGCCAGATGTCTGCTTCAGCCTGAGTTGTTTTGAAACATTTCCACTGAAATGGTTTGGCTGTTTCCAAGAATGAGATTAGGGAAAAATACATTGTTTGTCCAGACCAAAAATGCAACCTTAATTTGGCCCCTTTTGCATATGCATTGTGGTACAGTCTTTAATCACATGATCACATACTGCCGCTTCATTCACTGCCACAGAATGGACAGTGATTTGGGAAGGAATCAGGGTTGGCTGTAGTTTGTCGGACCCCTGCCTCATTTGTTGCTGAAGTAGGAAGTTGACTAGTGGATGAGACAGGGGATTCCAGGACAAGAAAGGATGGTCTCATGGTTAAGACAACTGAATGTCTCCCTGGAGAACTGGATTCTATCCCTGCCTCTGCCCCCGAGTTCCTAGGTGATTCTGGGAAAGTCACTTAAATCAAAATGTTCATGGTTGGCCACTAATTATGTGTTACTCCTTTTCTGGATGCCCAGCATGAGATACCTATGGCCAGATGTGCAAAGTGCTCTGAATGGCAGCTGCAGACTGTTGAAACTGTGCTTTGAACATATAAAGTCCTGGTACTCTGGAAAATCAGGCCCCAGGTGTCTCACATTGGGCCCCCCAAATTAGTGGACACTTGACAATTTTAGCCTTAATCGTTCTGTGCCTCAATTTCCCCATCTGTAAAATGGGCATGATAATAGCACCTATTCCCACAGGAGTGTTGTGAAGATAAATTAAAGAAAGATTGTGAAGCCCTCAGATACAAAGGTGAGAGCATCATAAAAACACTCAGGAGAGAATGAACAGTTTTGAATTCAGGGCAAGGTTTCCATGGTATGGAGTAAATAAGGTCTGGGGCAACACACTGAATGGTGGGATAAAAAATATTGAATAATTTCTCATTTACTCAATGAGGCAGGGGTCCTGTGGAAAAAATAATATGTGATCATGCAATTAAAGATTGTATCATAATGCATGTGCACAAGGGCACTGAATTCAGATTGCAAAGGCAACCTGAGTTCTGACACTTCCTAACTTTTCAGTGCTTGACTTCGCAACCTTAGTGTTCTTTTAGCATAGCTTTTTGGATGTAATTATTATCTATTTGCAGTCACTCCAAATATCTCTGTACGTCTTCTGCGGAGGAGGAACAGCAGGGTCTAGGGGAGAGAAAGAATTGGCATAACAGGCCACAAGTATTTAAAAAAGGCACCCAGCTGATGCAACAGGGACTTAGATTATGTCTGCCCTGCAAAAAAAAATTTGCAGCAGCAATTCTGAGCTGCGGTCTGCAGACTAGTATGGTGTTAAAAACCAGCAGCGTAGACGTTCCCGCTTGGCTGGAACTTGGGCTCTGAAACCTAGCAAGGGAGATGCGTCTTAGAGCCTGAGCTTCAGCCCAAGTGGCAACATCTATGCTACGCTTCTATTTTTAGCACCATAGCTCAAGCCCCCGACTCTGTATACCGAGGTTCTGAGACTCGCCGCTGCAGGGTTGTCAAGGTTCCCTCCCCACTGTGGGGACCCACATGAAAGACCCCCTCCTCCGCAGAAGACCCCCAAGCTTATTTCTACCAGCTTAGGTTAAAACTTCCCCAAGGCACAAATCCTTTCTTTGTCCTTGGACGGTATTGCTGCCACCACCAAGTTATTTAGACAAACATCCAGGGAAAAGGGCTACTTGGAGTCTCTGTTTCCCCAAAATATTCCCCCAAACCCCTTCATTCCCTTTCCTGGGGAGGCTTGAGAATAACATACTAACCAATTGCCTTTAATAAAAGTACAGACCAGACCCTTTATCTTTAGGACACTAAAATCAATCAGGTTCTTAAAAAAATAACTTTATTATGAAGAAAAAGGTAAAAGAAGCACCTCTGTAAAATCAGGATGGAAGGTAATTTTACAGGTTAATAAAAAGATTTAAAACACAGAGGATTCCCCTCTAGGCTCAACTTCAAAGTTCCAAAAACAGGAATAAACCTCCCTCTTAGCATAGGGAAAATTCACAAGCTAAAACAAAAGATAATCTAATGCATTTCCTTGCTTTACTTACAATTTTTGTAATCTTAGATGCTTATTTCAGGTAGGGTTTTAGGAGATGTTTTTTTCCTGCCTGGTCCCTCTCTCTGTCCCAAGAGAGCACAACAAAGAGAGCACCAAACACAACCCCCCCACCCACCCCCGATTTGAAAGTATCTTCTTTTCTTATTGGTCCTTTTGGTCAGGTGCCAACCAGGTTATTTGAGCTTCTTAACCCCTTACAGGCAAAGGAGGGATTTTATGCTACCCTTATCTGTATGTTTATAACAAGGGTTGACATACCCTAAGTGCCCTGGGATGATGTCTGGATATAAAAGCCACAATGATGATCCAGAGCTGAGACTAGCTGATTTAGGCCCAGATTTTTAAAGGTATTTAGGCATTTCTATGTATCAGTGTTGCAACATCTACCTGATTTAGGTGCCTAAGTCCCATCAACAATCAATGGGATTTTGTCTCCTAAATGCCTTTTGAAAATGAGATTTTAGGCTCCTGAATTGGTTAGGTGTTACAACACTGAGTGCAGCAATGCCTGAGTACCTTTAAAAACAACAAACCATGGGCCTTACCCCTACCTCCCCATGCCCCTTAGTAATTGTAACTTCTGCTTCTTATTCTTCCTCTGCCCTGCAGGGTTGGAGAGCCCATCGCATGCCCTACGGGCTGATGCAAACCCCTATGCCAACTCTGCCTCCACCATTTGTGTTACCTTGGCAGAGGGTCACCAATGTGACAGGAGTCTGGAGATTATCTTGTACCCCTGTGGTAAGAGGAACAAGTGAACCAACGTTACACCGTCTGGGAGCATGCTTTTAACTTGGAGTCCACAGCTAGGGTAAATTCAGGCGGCCCTGGCTCTGGGAGCTCAAGGCCTCTCCTAACAGGAGCGCTGGCTGTGGGAAGCTCCTGGTTATTACAGTTCAAGACTCTTCCAGCTGGTGGTGCTGTGGAGAAGGGAGCAGGCATGCTAAGCATGGGGAACCTCTCCGTTGCTTAATTCTCTGCCTCTCCTAGCCGGGGGGGGGGAGTAAACCCCAATTCTCTTACATGGAGACATATTTAGTATTTCAGAGGCATTTTCCATCTGGATTGATTTACAGTCCTAGAAGAGCTGCCTGTGTCAGGGGCCCATTCTGTTCTGCAGCCCACTTCATAAGGGAGAGGGTCTTTCATAGATCCAGCTCTCCTCCCAACCCCTCACTTCCTGGGTCCTCATGACTTTAAATTCTGCGGAGCACCAGGAAGTGCCCCAGGGCCATAGGGTGGGAGCCACTGACTTCTCTGATGTTTGTCCTTTTGCCCAGAGCCCCATCGCCCTCACCTGGTCATTGAGGCGGGTGCCATGACATACCAGGAGTATGAGGCGCACATCAGGAGTCGTCGGGATTACGTGCGAATCGCCAAGAAGGACAGTGATGGGGAGAGACAGGTGACCAGCCCTGGAGGATCTTTAACAGGGTGGCCCTGGAGGGGGAGGTGTCACGGCCAGTTAGAGGACTGGGATGGGAGAAGGTCTGGGAGAAGTCTGAGACTCGGGGGAAACAGCTGTCCTGGGCAAGGATGTGTGAGGCTCAAGGGGAAGTGCCTGTGGAAGGGGGATGTGAGGCTTGAGGATCCCACCCCACTCCTGTCTCTCTCTCATGCTCACAGGTGGCCTTCGTTCAAAAGCGATTCCACAAAGACATCTTCCACAACCCGGTCCTGATGCTGAACTTCTGTCCTGAGGTGGGCAGTGTGCCTACTGACCTCCAGACGGTCACCCGGGAAATCCTCTTCCTCATCGACCAGAGCGGCAGCATGAGTGGCCCCAACATCATCAGGATCAAGGTCAGGGGGAAAAGGGCCCAGCTTGGGGGCAGGCGGCATAAGATGTACCTAGGGGAAGAAAGCCAGGAACAAGCAGTGGCCAGGATGGCTCCGAGTCCTCAGGGTGAATCACTGACTTGTCTCAAATCTTCCCATTAGGGGTGAGGTGAGAGGGAGGAAACATTAGGTCACCCAGAGCCCTCAGATTCCTTTCCTCCTTATCAGTGGGGCCTGATGGCACAGACACTGTGTTAATCCCCTTGGTTGATCAGCTACTTAACAGGCAGGCTGGCTACCTCTATTCCCTGTGCTGCTGCTGCTGCATTTGAGGTCAGCTGAGGGACTTGCTAACAATCCCTGGATTTGAATGTTGTGGGGAGGGGCCAGGTCATGCCATTTTCTTTGGAGGAGACAGACTGCAATTTGCTTCCCCACTGAGGTCTGCTGACCATCTGGGCAGGGTGTAAGACCCATCTCTCTTCTCGAGCTTTTGCTTGGGGTGGCAGGGAGGGACATGGTATCCTGGAGGGGCAAGACTCAGTTACTTCTGAAAATACTTTGGTCAAATCGGAGAGACTTTAGAGATTAGAATGGAAGGAAGACAGACAGACATCACAGACTGATCTGTATTAGAAACAGAGAAGGGAGGAGGTAACTGAACAATATGCAGGGTCAGTCCATGCTGCAGGGAAAAGACAAGGCAGATTGAGGCTGTTAATAAGAATGGCTTTTAAATAAATGGTTGGGGGAAGGGAAGGATAGAGACATTAGAAAATGAGGAGGGGATGACATCAGTGCTGACTCAGATGTTTAAGGTTCTGAGCTGCTCAAAAAAAATTGTCTTCAGTTAATAAAGCAAAGAGGTTTGGGACACTCAGGGACAAATCCATCTCCTTCCTCCGAGAGCCCCTGGGCCATGGAACCAATATGACTTTGCACAGTATAAACAGGTGTAGGGGCAGAGGACCTGCAGTAGGCGAGTGAAGTCCTCTGCACAGCAGAGGAGTGGGGAAGGAGATGTGGATGAGCCGGAGGTGGGACCAGCGGATCTGCCACTGTGTGGATCCTCTCATCTCCTTCCTCTCTGTGGGGGTGAGGCTGTGTAAATGCCCTGCATAGGCTACTGCAGCAACTGAACTGAAAGGTCTTTGCAGAATGGCTCCACAGCTGCTCTGCAGCCTAAGGAAATACTCCTTCACACCTTCCCTACACATCTCCACAGCCCAGCTATTCAGGCTGGATTTGCTGCATAGGGAATAGTGAAGATCTGTTGATAAAACCAGGTGAGGGAATACTTGGAAAATGTGACCATATAAAGATTAGCCAGTCTGGATGGCCCTGACCCCAGGGCAGTAGGGGAATAAACTGAAAAATCCATTTGATCGCTGAACTGTTTCTATAAAGTCTTGGAGAACTGGAAAGATATGAGAGGACTGGAGAAAAATAAATGTGGTACCAGTCTTTAAAAAATGCAAGAGAATGATCCTGGCAATTACTGTCCTGTATGTCTAACGTCTATCCCTGCTAGAATAATGGGACAGGTACTCTGAGAACACTGTTTATAGAGTAAGAGGACCATGAGCAATAAGTGGCTGTACAGAATAAATCACGTCAAGCAAATTTGATTGCTCTTTCTAACAGAACAGTAGAATTAGTGAATGAAAGGAACATGGCAGTTTTTATCGAGAGAGACTTCAGGAAAGAAAACACTTGATTGTGCCCCATGAAATTGTGCTTGAAATATTAATTCTAATTGGCTTGGATAGGAGCACTGGGACCTGGGTTGAAAACTGACTGAAGGACTGAACAAAGGGTCCTGACAAATGGCAACGGGTAGAGCTGTGAGGAGGTTTCTAGTGGGGACTGTAGGGATTGTTGTCAGGACCTGTCTGAGTTCACTTGTTAATAGTGATACTTGTATGCAGCGGTGTTGTAGCCGTTGGTCCCAGGATATTTGAGAGACAAGGTGGATGATTCTGTTGCTGAGAGAGAGAAGCTTTTGAGCTTACACAGAGCTCTCACCAACAGAAGTTGGTCCAATAAAAGATATTACCTCCCCCACCTTGTCTCTCTAATAGTGGTACTTAGCATTTACATAGTGTTTCACATATTTAAGGTGCGGTGTAAACATGAGCTAATTAATCCTCATTATCATTTTCATGTCATGATCTGAAAGCATGTTAGTGAAGTTCACAGATGAGACTAACTGAAGAGGTGATACAAGCACCAGTGAGGGCAGGAAGATGATACAAAGAAACCTAAAGAGATTCGAAAAATGGGCTGCAAATAAACTGAGATTCATCATGGGAAAATGCAGCTATCCCATCTGGGGAGAGGGACTGAAACAGGAACAGGATGTGATCGCCTTGTCCTAGACATCCTGGAATCCTTGGCCCATATCGAACGTGTGTATAAATATATAGGGGCAGATCGACTCCCTCAGTCCATAGCGCCACAGTAACTCAATGGCTGAAGTAGCCTGTGCAGGGCACTTAAGCAGCTGAGGATATGCCCTGTAGGCTTTAACCAGAAATACACCCACGTTGTCCCCCTCTAGCCCATTCCAAAGGCTAGGATCAGCGTCATTGCCTGACCCTCTGACCCCAGCACACCCCCACAGCCTTCCAGTGGCTCCCCTTCTCCACTGCATCAAATCCAAGCTTCTTGTCCTCCCTTTCAAGGCCCCTCACAGCTCAGCTTCTTCCTGCTGCTCCCCCTTGTCACATTGCCTCCGGCCTCCTTCCCACCAGTGAGTCCAGCCTCAGCCACGCATTTGTCTGCTTCTCCCCCAACAGTCTCCACACCTCCTTCTGCGCTGGCCCTTGTGCATGGAGCATCCGTATTCAGCTGACCCAGAAAGGCCAGGGGGGCATCTGAGACTGAGAGGAGGGAAGTGACTTGGCTCAGTTGCCCAGTGAGTGCCAGTGCTGGGAAGTGACTCCGCAGAGAGGTGCTCTAGCCTTGTGCCACAGAGGGAGGGGTCCCAGAGGCCATGCTTGTTGAGAGGTGTCAGAAATTGAACGGACCCACAGAGGGAATGCAGGAGTGTTCTCTCTAGCCCATGCATCAAGGCTTTGTCCAGTCCAGTTCCGAACGTTCCCAGCAGTGGGGCTCTCAGCCCTTCCCCTGGAAGATGGTTCCCCAGCCTGGTAGATCTCCTTGGTAGGGAGTGGTGCATATTCATGGACAGGGTGTGTCCCACTTACAGCTGATCAGCCTCGTTCTCTGCCCTCCCCATCATCACTGGCCTCACCTGCCCTATGTGTTATATTTCCCAGGAGGCCTTGCTGGTGGCAGTGAAGAGCCTCCCTTCAGGCACCTTGCTGAACATTGCTGGATTCGGCTCCCACATCAAACCCCTCTTCCCAGCAAGCAAGCCCTGCAGCAATGTGAGTGTGGTGCATGTGAGGATTCCTGGCCCTCGTGACCCAGATGCCATCACAACCTGGCTTAAGGGCCCCCATGCACCAGTCTCCCTCGCTCATCCCAGTCTGAAGCCTTCACCACACTTCCCCACCTCATGTTGACCCCCCATGACCAGCCCCTCCAATAATCAAGGCCACCTGGTCCACATCCCTGACTCTTCATGGGCCATGGCTGCTTGGTGCACTCTCATCATGAGCTTGTTAAACACCTAAGTGTTTTTCTCTGGCTCCTGTGATTGAAAGTTAGCTGCTCCCATGGTGTGAGCAGCGCTGGCCAACTCGGCATCAGGCTCCTTGCTCCAACATGACCGTAGTGTGGTGGGATTGTAGACAAGAGGGGAGAAGAGTGAGAATTTGGGGGTGATTCTGTGGGCTTGGGGTGCCCCTGTAATCCACACTGTTTGTGTCAGCAGGAGAACCTCAGGCTGGCCTGTGAGCACATACAGAAGCTCCGGGCCGATATGCATGGGACCAACCTCCTGGCTGCTCTGACCTGGATCCTGGGGCAGCCTCTTCACCGCGGTTACCCGCGCCAGCTCTTCATCTTCACGGATGCCAACGTCAGCAATGCAGACAAGATCATTGAGCTGATTCGGAGGCAGGCCAGCACCGTCAGGTACGGAGTGTGTGGGGTGGGGGGGGGGAAGGGAAACAAACCCAGGGGAGGGACGGGGCAAGAATCTTTCTGCTGCAGGGAGGATGGCTGAGGGGATGGGGAACTAGCCTGCAGCCCCTGGTGCCAGAGGGGAGCAGAGGGCCCTGCATTAGTACCGTTATACCCAGGGCTTAAATTCTCATAGGGTATTTCCCTGAGCCCCTCACAATCTCCCCCCCCCGCCCCCCGGGGCTCCCTATGAAACCCCCCAGGGCTCTGTGCTTAAGCTGGGGGGCAGGGGGGCTCAGGGCTGAAGCCCCGCAGGGTGCGCCATGGCTTGGGGCTGAAGCCCCATGGGTTTGAAAATATTTACTGGAATTTAAGCCCTGGTCAGCGCCGTCCCTAGGGTACGGCGAATCGGGGTGGCCGCCCTGGAGCCCGCTCTTTGGGGGCCCCGCAGCGGCTGCCCCGAATCGCCATACCCTAGGGACGGCTCTGTGTGCGTGTCATGCAGGGGGCAGGAGGTCAGCCCGGGGGGGAGGGATTAAGGGGGGGGGCAGGCTGGCCTGCGGGGTTAATGAGATGCCTGACGCCGGCAGCAGGGATCGGGCCCGCACTCACTGGCAAGAAGCAGCAGCAGCGACCCCAGCCCTCCCCGTCGGCTCCCAGCGTCGCTCGGGGCAGGGGGTGGAAGCCGGAAAGAGGCGGGGCAGGGGCGGGAAGAGGCGGGGCGGGAGCTTGGGGGAAGGGGTGGAGTGGGGGCAGGGCCTGGGGCAGAGGGGGGGATTGTCGCGGGCCCCGCACCCTCCTAGGGACGGCCCTGGCCCTGGTTATACCAAAGTTCGCTCCTGAGAGAATAACTCCCGGCCCCCACCACACACACCTCAGATAGAGCAGTCCAAACTCAGAATTCCCATTTCACAGGAAATTTTGACATTTTGAAATTTGTTTTTGTTCTCATGAATTTATCACGAAACAGAATTTCGGAAAAACTTTTGGATCTGGAAAATGTTTGTTCCAGAATTTCAAATTTTTGTTTGGAGATTTTGAAATGTTACCTTGATTTTTTAATTGTAATCTTCATGTCGTTTTTATTATTTTTACATTACTTCAAATGTCAGCATGCCAGACTGTTTAATTAAAACACAAACAGGAGACTCAGATCTAGAAAAGAAGATGCGATGTTTTAATCAGTACTAAGTAGCAGCTGCCCTCTAATGATTTTAAACATAAAATAAAACAATAATAAAATATTGTAACTATTTTATTATGTCGTAGTATTGCAGGTCTATAGCAGAGGTGCATATTGTGCATTATTGCTATGGACATGTCACAAAATAATATAAAGAATAATACAAATATACAAATGAAAAATTTAAAAAAAAAGCCCCAAAATTTTGAATTTTCAAAATGAAAATTCAAAATGTTCTTTGTTTTGAGTTTTTGTTTTCAATTGACATGTTTCTACAAAGGTATTACCTCACCTGCCTTATCCTCTCATCCCGGGACCAAGACGGCTACGCCAGCACTGCAAACTCCGTATTTCTAAATGTTTTGATTTTGACAACAGTGGCATTTTTCATCAAAAAACTTTTCAATGGAACATTTCCGACCAGCTCTAACCTCAAACCCCAAGAGAGGGGTCTCGGAGCCTTCTCTGCCACAGACCCCCGTGCAGACCTGGTCCCAGAAAACCTACAAATATCCCAGCCCGAGTGGGGTGGCTCAGTGCCTCCTCCTTTCAGGCTGGAGCCATCCCCGTCTAGGCCAGTGGGTCTCAGAGTAGGCCCCAGGGTTGCTTTTAAGCAGTTCTGCTTATTCCTGCAGGTGTTTCAGCTTTGGCCTGGGCTCCGGAGCCTGCCGGAGGCTCCTGAGAGGCCTGGCCAAGGTGAGCAACGGTCGGGCTGAGTTCCTGAGCCCTGAGGAGAGGCTGCAGCCCAAGGTAAGTGTCCTCCCTCTGCACCAGTATTTTGGACTCAGTTGTGGAGGCGAGAGCACTGAGGTCTCTATTAACCAAGGATGCCTAAAGCTCACCCACCGTACCTAATGGGCATAGAACGACACTGGCTTCAGCTGCCCTCTTTCTGTTACA
Organism: Platysternon megacephalum; assembly: GCA_003942145.1. Lineage (NCBI taxonomy): Eukaryota > Metazoa > Chordata > Testudines > Platysternidae > Platysternon > Platysternon megacephalum. Next base: position 473,479 of record QXTE01000348.1, read on the forward strand.
GAGGGGCGGCCTACAGAAGGTGGCCACAGGTGCAGCCTGCAGGGCCCAGCCTGCAGACAGACCAGGGGACTTGGCATGTCACACAGCTTGTGGCGTGTGCTGTGTGGCTCATGGCAGGGACCAGGGGTCTCCAACACAGAGTGCGCCACTTTGATCTAGGCAGCATGGCTACACTCACGCCTGCTGGGAATGCCCAGCTACATGGCCCTGGCTGCGCTGGGTTCCGTTGTGCTGGGCACTGCTCAGACACAGTGATGTGCAATGGCCAGTGGCTAAGACGCTAGGTTAATAAACTGCAAGAGAGAGATGGTCCCTGCCCCAAACAGTTTACAACCTGAACAGACAAAGGAAGTAGTGGTATAGGCTCCTAGCTTCCATTGAAATCAAGGCTCCGAGGATCTGGGCCTGGGCCTGGGCGACTTGCCCAAGATCACGCAGAATGAGTGGCAGAGCCAAAAATCAAACCCAGCTCTCTCGAGTCCCACCTGTCCCTTAACCACATGGCCATCCTTCCACCATTCCCACGCTCTTTGTCACTTAGTCCCTGGGGGTGAAGGGCCTCGTGTCTGCTCTTGCGGCCCCCAGTACCTAGGCTGGTGCTCAGTGTGGTATCCTGGGCTCTGGAGTGAGCTGCATCCATCTCCCGTTGGTGGGAGGGAACTCAGTGCAATGGGAGCTCTGAGAGGGTAAGTGTAGGGGGAGAAGAATTAAGCCCCCCCCCTCCCCCCCCGAATGACTTTGAAAGATGTTTTAGTGCCCAGATCAGACTTTGCTTGTGGACTCACTCCCCTAGGACCCACTGAGCCAGCTCTGTGCCAGTGTTCAGCAAGGCATTGGCCACCAGCATTTAACAGGGCCCCTGTAGCCCCAGATCTACCCTCATCCCCTACTCCAGCTTGGTTCCTGCTGTCAGTGTTTCTGTGCCATCTTGTGACCCAAAGCCACTCTCAGTGTCAGGGAGGCCCAGTCTGTGCTCCGAGCTCTGGGTGGCTCAGCGTTCAGAGTCAGTCATCTGCTTCTCGGGGCCAACAGCTGGTTGGTAATTCAAAGGGCTGGAGCCCCCGGAGTGCGTGTGGCAGTGGAACATATAGGTGGGGAGGCGGTGAGCCTCTGAGGGCTGATGGGTCTGGTTTCTGCCCCCTCCTCAGCTGATAAAGTCTCTGAAGAAGGCAATTGAGCCTGCCGTGAGTGACATCACCATAGACTGGTATGTGCCTGACACCATGGAGGCTCTGCTGTCACCCAATGAAATCGCAGCCTTGTACCCAGGAGACCGGCTCATCAGCTATTGCACCCTCTACAACATCGCCAGCTTCCGGGACAAGAAGACAGTAAGAACCCTCTGTGTAGTGGGGGTGAGGCTTTTCCACCGGGCCGTGCTCAGCAGTGGGGATTGGACAATAGCTGCAAAGCGTCAGGCGCTGTGGTGAGGAAGGTTGCTGCTGGAGCCCTGGATGGCTGGGCCCTGTGGCGAGAAAACTCACATGCTGGAGTATTTCTTCCCCTCCCATGATCTGATGCCAACGGGAGGGCCTCTCTCTGTGGCTGTGGCAACTACCTTGTCCTCTTGTTTTGCCAGGGTAGAGAACGGGTGTGTAGAAGCCTTTCGCGGGGCTCGGTGGGGTCAGCATTCCAGTCCCAGGATGAGTCATTTAGCCCGGACGTGGCTCACCCGTACCCAGCTGGCGAGAGCCAGGACATCAGTCAAGCCCTGCAGGAGATTTCCCGTGAGATTTCCCTGGAGTTTTCCGCTGGGGGCGTCGAGGAGTCTGAGAAGAGTGAGTGGAGCAGCGAGTGAGCACTTAGTGTGGGAGTGGGGCTGGCTGTGCCTGGGAAGCTTGGCCAGTGAGGTGGACGTTCATCCACAGAGGAGCTGCAGAGGCAGGATGCTGACCCCTGACCCGCCTGGTCTCTTACTGCAGGGATGTTAATGCTGTGTACGTAGCCCTCCAGGCTCTGTAGCACCCACCCCTCTTGTCTGGAGACAGCTGGCCAAAGGATGAGTCCCTGCCAGGCAGGGTCAGAGGGCTGTAAAGGGGGGATCTGGGGTGGGGGGGAGCGTCTCTTTCCCCAGGAGAATAGGGTTGCTGCTTGTGTCTCTCCTTGGCAGGTGCGGATCCTGTTTCTGACATCTGGAAGAGGATTTACCAGGCCTCCTACATCCAGGAGCAGTATGTCCTCACTCACTGCTCCATCAGCACCGACCGGAGCCAGGGCCTACTCTCCCACGGCTCCACCAGCAGCGAGTCCACTGGCTCCAGGGACATAGCTCCTGAGAGTGGCTCGCTGACCTGCACCCTTGAAGCCAACTCTCAGCAGGGACAGAAGAGCGTTTCTCTGTGCGACTCCTCCACCAAATCTGCTCCACTCCCGCAGGCCGGGCTGACTGCTGGCACCAAGGTGAGGTGTGGCCGAGCCCCTGGCTGGCCACGGCTGGGACTGCCATGAGTAGAGAAGGCTGGGGTTGGCCATCTCCTCTTGCCTCATGTACCTGCCCCCGCCCACAAATGGGTGTGAATTTCTTCTAAATCTCCTGCTCAGTCCCCACCGGAGACAGAATCCTCTATCATGGTGACCAAGGCAGTCTCCCGGGTTCCTCCATGTTGGACCCTGTGTTCCCTGGAGTGAAGGCAGGTCTTGGAGGGATCCCCTAGAAGGGCTGGGCTGCCGCGATGGCATTTCATTCACTGTAGGGATTGGGCAGCTTTGAATGCATTGGTCATATTAGTGCTGCCCAGGGGGGAGGAAATGGGGCTGGAGGAGCGATTTGCTGATTGGTGAATGGCGCAGGTGAGTGCTCCTATACGGTTAGCCAGGGATGGCTACAGGGCAGTGGTACTCCCCAGTCGGCCCGATTGCCAGAAAGCAGAGTAACACGTAACACGCGTGTGGTGTGACGACTGCCGGGATAGGTTCTATAGACCGCTGCTAGATCATGTATTGAGCTATGTCTGTTATCTGCCCCCCGGGTTCTTGCAGTTCAAGACCCCGACATCTGGAGAAAGAACATCCGATGGGCAATTTCCCAGTCAAGTGGAATTTAAAATGTAATTAATTTATTAAAAACCCCAATACAATTAAAATCACTTAAAAATTAGTCTTAATTTAACATGAAACAAACAAAATTAAAATAAACTGGGCTAATCTCAAACCATCTATTTAATCTCATTATCAAATTAAGGAATACCAAATACACCACCAGTTTCTCATCAGCTTGATCTAATCATTGAGGAAGCGAGCAGTCTGTTTAGCTTTCAGCCCCAGAATTACAGCGCATTATCTATCTCCATCTCAAGTGAATCTCTCCTGTTCTCAACACAAATGGCTACCTCCTCAAATCTACTGTCTCCTGCCAGCTGTGGGACCTAGCACTGAATGTTGATGGGTGTCACTGCCTCAGTTTGGCTGATGGCTGCTGACCTCTGTATCACATTCCATGCTTTAATGTGGCAGGCGTCATCTCAAGATGATACTGCTTGAGAGCTGGGTCCACCCAGAGCAGTGCAAAAGGTCCCTGTTATCTCATACAGGGCTCTAGGGCTGGTCTTGCAAAACATTATCTTAAATACACAAGCCATGGGAAAGCCTACATGTGCATCACCCACAGTTTATAATTCTTTGCCTTTAACTGTCACCACTGTCATCCTCTCAATCCCAGCCTGAGCTCTGGCTTTCAGAGTCTAAGCAGATCCCCAGATCTCCTGCTTTGTCAAATTAAATCCGTCTAGTTAATTTCTTCTGTGAAACACAACTACATCCTCACACCTTCCATGACATACTGGCTCATTCATGATTAAAAGACAGCTAATAAAAATAAACAAACCATTAGGGTCAAATTTAAGGCATCCATTTTGGTTCATGTGTTGGATGTGTGTGTTGTACTTTGGTTTATTTTGGAGAAAGGATACAGTCTCCAGCTACAGTCTCCAGAATCTTAAAGTGGACTTTAAGCAATTTTTTGTTGAATCCACGGGATGATGACCTCTTCCTGCTAACAGGCAAGATAGCAACATCTTCTCCTTGAGAGAGACGCTCGGTGACTCTCCGTGATTGCTTTTCTGAGATGAAATGAGAAATACGCACATGACAGTTTTAAATTACAACACTATTCAAATCTATTTTAATTTGAGAAGGTGACTCTGAAACAAACCAAATATATGAGCCCTTAAAATACTGATCTGCCAGTTACACTAGGGACTTGTCCACTAAATCCTCTAGATCGTTCAAAAGCAGAATAGGAAAGAAAATATAATCCATCTTTCAGAACCATCCCCCCTACAGCCCAGCCCATGTGAATATTAAACACTACCTCCAGCTTACATAAACACTCCCTGCTAACTGCACAGGGGTAGTTCCGCTCTGCTGAGCAAGCAGAGTTTCACAACAGTCCTTGGCTGTCACTTCTGTGTTTTCCCCAAAACCTTGTTTCTGCTTTTCTGGCCACCAGCTCTCTGGAGCAAAGACAGAACTTTACAAAACCCAAGATTTTAAAGGGAATCAACATCCCAATCCATACAACAGATTTAATATTTATTTCTAAAAGGGCCCATCCAGGGAAGCCCCAGTGTGAGGACTACAGGAGGCAGGTCATGTGAATCACCACTAGGTGGCTTAGTGAGTTATCTCTGGCTTCTGTCCCAGGGTCCTACAGTTCTGGGCTCTGACATCTGGGAGAAAAGTGTCTGGTTTTCAGAGTTTTATATTATTTAGTAACTAAACTAACAAAAAAAACCTCACTAGAAATATACTCGTGGTTTAATGTTAACCAAATCACACTACAGTAAAAGGGGTTAGTATCAAATCATCAAATTAATTTCATCAGATTAATATCAAATAAACCAACAATTCCTCATCAGCTTTATCTAATAACTTGGGAATGCAGCAGTCTTTGCTTAGCTACCACCCCCAAAATAACAGGGAATGATCAGTCTTTCTCATTGATAGATGTATTTATATTCTAGTCAAATGGCTGATACAGAGAGGGGCAGATCACAGCCAGGTTGAAATGAATATTTGGACTGCAGCTCTAAAACTAGTTACGGGCACCTGCCCTGAAAATCTTGTGTTACAATTGTGGGTTGAGGCTCAGTTTGTACACAGAGTCTAGCTCCAACCTGGACACTGCTGTGACACCACCGTTGCCAGCAGCCAGAGCATGTCCGACTCCAGGGAACCCGAGGGAGGGAGGTACCACTTCAGACTATGCCAGCTACTGGGCTGCCTCAAAGCCCTGGCGGAGCTCCATTGGTTTGGCTGGGACTGCAACTGCCCCAGCCTTGGGGGCAGCTTGCTCACCAGCCAGCACTTTACCTGTCAGGTCTTGAGTCCTTGCAGAGAGATGGGTGGGCTCAGCGCTAGGCCTGTGTAGAGAGATGAGCCAGCTGATCCCCTGCAGTGACCCCAGGGGGTCTCATCTGAAAGCCTGCCCAAAGCAGGGCCCCAACTCCCCAGACTCACCCCTGAATCTCTCCTGCTCAGGCGTGCGTGGCGCTGAGCTCCGAGGAGCTGGCGCGGCGGAAGAAGGCGCTGGCACGAGCTGCCTTATCTGGACGCAGCTTTTCATCCCCGCACGGTGAGCTGGATGCCCATCGGCTGCGCAGGGCCCTGGAGAAGGTGTCCCAGAAGCGGAACCAGTCCCTGGAAGGGAAGCTGGATGAGATTGGGCCAGAGCTGCAGAGGCTGCGGAGGAGCCTGGCAGATTCCAGTGAGTGTTGTTACAGCAGGAGGGAGGCGCTGCGGGGCTGGAGCCCAAATTAGCTCAGGCCTCAGGGCAGCCCCCTCAGGAAGGTGCAGGGGACTCAGGGCAGTCCCGTCCCCAGGGTGGAGCAAGGGACTGTACAAGCCCAGGGGGGCTGTCTCCCACTCTGCCCCCGGACCTCACTCTTGCTGTCTCCTAGGTAACTTGCTCTCACCATCCCATCTGGACTGGGACATGTTGGTGGAGCCCCCGTATCTTTTCAGCGCGTCGCCAGCGGCGGAGCGCGGTGAGTGTGAGGGGGGTGCCTGTCTGCCCCTGCGATGCCAGGTGGTGATCCATGCCCTCAGTGCAGGGAAGCCCGTCTCCTGGGAAGTGGCAGCCACCCTGGAGCCTCTGCTCCAAGCCAGGAACGGGGAGGGCAAAGGGGAGCTGCCACAAGAGTCGTGTAAGGCCTGGGACAAACTGGTGCACCATCTGACTGCCAGCTCCGTCATCCGGGACCACGAGAATGTGGCACAGAGGGAAGCTGAGCTGGAGCACAGTAAGTATGCGCTTACCTGCATGCCCCCCACATCCCGTTGGCTCCCTCCCTCCCCGTCCAGCCTCACCCTGTGACTCTCTCTCAGGTTTCTCCCGGAGGCTCCGCCTCAAGGCCATCCAGTCCAGCAAGGCTTGCAACACACCCTCCATCTACACCTGCCTGGTGCCTGTGGACTCCTCCACCCAGGAGGCCCTGCCCAGGGCCCTTGAGGTTCGCAATGCAGGTACGGCTCCCAGGAGGCACCGCTGCACTGAGCTCCCTCCCGGTCCCCCAGCTCACCTCTAGGGACCCATGGGACTCTGTATGCACATGTGGATCTGCATGTGTCTGGGTCTGCCTGGCTCCGTCCATGGGCCTGTCCGTGTGGCTGGGTCTGTCTGTGTTTGTCTCCCTGTCGGCACATGCTCATGCACACACCTGTGTGTTCAGGTGAGTCTGGGGTCCAGGCGCAGAGATGTTTCAGGAGGGCAGCTGGCTATGCCGAGGACGGAGATAGATTAGACTCCAAAGAACTGCCCAGAGAGTGGGAAAGCCGAGTGTGAGAGGATGCATTAAAGGAATTGAGGGCCCAGATCCTCAGAAGTATTGAGGAGCCTAACTCCCATTGAGATCAATGGGAGTTAGGCACTTCATAGAGGATGTGGGCCTGAGCTCCTTGGACTCAAAGCAGCAGTGGCCAGGGGGGCCTGGGGACCCTCTGCAGGCTCTGAGCCCTGCTCTGTGGTGCAGCTGCCAGCTGATGGTGGGTGTGATTCCTTCCAGGGGGCCTTTCCAGCCATCCCCGAGGGTCCCAGGCTGGGATCCGGCGCCAGCGCAGTTACTCAGTGGGCCTGGGACGACGGCGTGACTCAGAGGAGCTGGACGATGCTGTCATCTCTGCAGGTACCAGCCCAGCCCTGCATTGATAACCTGCCCCCGGCACGCTGTCCCACGCCCCTGAACCCCAACACCGCCTCCCTAGAACCAGCCCTCTCGGGGAGGAACTGCAGCAAACCAGTGAGGCTTGTCCAGGCTCCTAGGGCAATGGCAGGCTCACATCAGAGGGCTGTCAGCTCAAGGGGCCACTGATCTCAGCCACCCAGGATGGGAAACTAGGAGAGTCTGAGTAGCCTGGATCAAAGCATCAGGGGTTCTCTGGGCCACACCCAGCACCTTGAATTGGGAGCCAGGGCAGCTTACAGGGCCCTGGGGTGAGGTGCTCCCTGGAAGCCCACAGCTGGCACTTCCAAGGGCAACCCTGTGCAGGTGCTGGGGTCCCAGGGGTGGGCATCAAATGGAGATGGAGACAGGGACAGCACCTCAGGCCACTGCTGCTGCAATGGGGACCAAGCCGGAGCCCTAGAGCCTGTGTGAACTAGGGAGGTTGTGGCTTCATGTCCTCAGCAGGCTGCAGCAGGGAGTTGTAGGGTCCCAGCACCCAGCGTAGTCTCTGAATTCTTGATTCTGTTTCAGAGCGAGACGAGACACTCGCTTCTCCCGTCAGCGTCTCCTCTGCTGCCGGTGCCTGGGAAAAGCAAAGCTGCCCCGATGGTAAGTCCCACCCACAGCCCAGAGCCGTTGGGGGATCTGGGAAAGCAGGCTCGTTGAGGGTTAGACATTGCGCTGCTCGGCCATATAGGAAAACCTTAGAGAGAGAGATGGGGCCAACCAGGAGGTGGCAGGAAGCCTGGAGCCTTAGCATGAATCATCTCAGCCCATTTGGATGTGTAATGCACCCATCAGCTTTACTGTCCAACCCTCAGTCCCGTGTGGGGGTGCGACCTCTCGTGAGGGGGGCCGAGCCCCCTCCCCTAACCTGTGTGGTTACGTTATCAGACGGCCTGCTGCCCACGTCTGTGCTCCTGGGACTGGCCGGAACGGGCTGCTCGCCAACCTTGCTGCTCCAGCCAGTGCAGAGATGCTGGCTCTCTTGTGGAGATAAAGGGTCTGATGAGAGGGTGGCTCCCATTTCCGGGAACGTAGGAGACCGTATGTGGGAGCCGTAACCTCCGCGCGCTCCTGGCCTGCCTGCAGTACCCTGGGGGAGCGCCGGGTTTGGGAAGGCAGCCCCTGCTGGGGTCATAAACTTCCCATCCTGCCCCGTATTGCACTTGGCAGGGGATGGAGTAATGTTCAGGTGGGGCCCAGCCTGCTGAGGCCTCGTGGATGGGGGCCCTCCACCTGCCCGGTTACCTCCTAGTGTGCTTCAGCCCTTCCCCCACAGGACGGGACGCTTTGGGGGCCTCTGTGGAGCTGTGCCGTGGGAGCAGGCAATTGTGGTGGGGATGGAGAAAGTAGGGGAGCCCTGGGGAGTGCAGGCCTATGGCGTGACCTTCCCTCCCCATGCCAGGTCCTGTGGCCAGTCACTCTGCCACCTCCGTGGGATCCCAGAAATCCATGGAGAACTTTGCTGGCTCCAGGTAGGCTTTCTAGACTGACTCTCTGGGGTTTTGAGGGGGCCTAGATGGGGGTCCCTTCCATGCAGAGGGGACCCTGCATTCAGCAGGAAAGGCCCCAGTCTGTCAGGGGGAGACCCCACCACTTCTTCACTGAGGGTCCCTCCCCCAAAACCTCCAATGCTTGAACTCTGACCTTGCAGCACAGCAGGGGTTAATTTCTCCCCGTGCTGCTGCCAGCCCACCCTGCACTGCAGCGCGCATTGGCCTGGGGCCCAGCAGCCTCCTGGAGAGAGGCCAGCGTCGCCCTGCAGCTTGGTCACCTCGCCTCTTTGGCAGGAAGGAGCTGGAGAGGAATCTCTCCTGGCCAGGGCTGCTGTACCACGGAGGGGAGTTGGGTGTGTGTTCTCACAGCCCTCCCAATGGACCTCCTCTCTCCTGGGATGTCAGGCTCCAGCCACCTCCTCCCAGCAGGAGCTGATGAGCACAGCTCTCCCGACGCCGGCAGGATCCAGGCCATGCTGCTCACTGGTCTCTTCTCCTGGCAGGTTCAGTCTCAGCAGGATCAGGGGGCACGGCCTAGCGCTGCGGCCACAGTGCCTGACCCCAGAAAGTGAGCTCTCCAAGAACAGTGCCATCCATGACTACCTCCCACTGGTAAGGACCCTGCCCTGCCATCCCACCCTGCTGAGCCCAGCTCCTCCCCGGGGTACTCCACTCCCAGCCCAGCAATCCCACCCCAGCACCTGCAATCAAACCTGCGTCTCCTACATGATGGAGCAGACTAGTAATGACAAGGCCAGGATCCGCCTCAATCCCAACCCCAGTCTCACAGGAGCCAGGGCTCCTGCAGAGCTGCCCCCACCGCTGTGTGGTATTGCCAGAGTCAACATTGTGTGCAAGCCCCATGGCAGGCCTCAGCGCTGTACAGGGGACATGGCTGCTGCCACAGCCTTCCCTACCTGCTCCACCCCAGCTCAGACCCAGAGCGTCCGTGTGACGGGGACAGATCTATGTTAGCTGTTACCACTCGCGAAAGAACTCGGAGCATTGTCAGTGCTCTGAAAACATCCGCTCAATGTGCAGCGGCAGTCCAAAAAGCTAACAATGGTAGGAACCATTAGGCAAAGGATAGATAATAAAACTGAAAATATCACAGTGCCACTCTATAAATCCCTGGTACACCCACACCTCGAATCCTGCGTGCAGCTCTGGTCTCCCCATCTCAGCAAAGTGATATTAGCATTGGAAAAGGTACAAAGAAGGGCAACAAAAATGATTAAGGGTTCGGAACAGCTTCCACATGAGGAGAGATTAAAAAGACTGGGACTTCTCAGCTTGGAAAAGAGACGACTAAGAGGGGATAGGACTTGAGGTCTATAAAATCATGACTGGTGTGGAGACAGTGAATAACCAAGTGTTATTTACTTCTTCACATAACACAAGAACCAGGGGATACCCAATGAAATTAACAGGCAGCAGGTTTAAAACAACCAAAAGGAAGTATTTCTTCCCACAACACACAGTCAGCCTGTGCAACTTGTTGCCAGGGGATGTTGTGGAGGCCAAAACTATAATGGGGTTCAAAAAGGAATTAGATAAGTTCACTGAGGATGGGTCCATCAATGGCCATTAGCCAGGGATGCAACCCCCTGCTCTGGGTGTCCCTAGCCTCTGTTTGCCTGAAGCTGGGAGTGAACGACTCAGTGATGCCTGTTCTGTTCATTCCCTCTGAGGCACCTGTCACAGGCCACTGGGCTAGAGGGACCATTGGTCTGACCCAGCCTGGCCATTCTTATGTTCGTACATAAAGAGCCTGGGCCCGGTGCTGGGCTTCCCCAACACTGCTGCTTTTGAGAGGATGGCTGGCACAGTGCCAGCATCAGCAAAAGGGCTGCCTGGTGCACAAGCACTGCCTGTCAGACTGCAGCCAGGAGACCCCCCCACACACACACCCTGGGGCTCTGGAGGGAGTGCAGGACCCCTCCCCTACACATGCAGTGTGAGTGACCGACGCTGGCCCTGTGCAGTGAATGTGAGATGCTCCCCCCAGCCAGCGCGCTGTCACGCCCTCTCCTTCCCACCAGGTGTGGCTGCAGCAGGCTCATGGCACGTTCCAGCTGACGGAAAGCTTCTCCGAAGTGGTGCAGATCCCGCTGGACCGTCTGCACCGCGCCTCGCCGTATGCCTCGCACCGCGCCAGCCTCAGCCCTGGCTCCTGCACCTCCCCCTGGGCACTCATTGCCAAGGGCAACCCTGACCGCAGCCCAAAGCAAGTGGCCAGCCAGCCCTCTCGAGAGGGCATGGAGCCTGCCAGAGGCAGCCAGGAGGGGGCGCCAGAACCAGGCTCGCCCCATTCGCACAGCACCTGCTCGGAGGTCCTAAGCACGGCCATCTGGCCGCAGGCAGACAGCGGGCGCGGCTCCGAGACGGACGCCTGCGACCACTCGCCCGTCACCTCCGAAGCCGTCAGCCTGCAGGAGGTGGGGCTCGAGGCCGACGAGGGGGACCTGGAGAGCGCCAGCTGGGCCACGGCGGTGGCGCTGGCCTGGCTCGAGCACCGCTGCGCCGGCTTCTTTGTGGAATGGGAGCTGCTGGCCGCCAAGGCAGACGCCTGGCTCCGGGCACAGCAGCTGCCGCAGGGCGTGGATGTGGGCTCCCTGAAAGGGGCAGCGCGTCACCTCTTCCTGCTGCTGCGCCACTGGGACGAGAACATCAAGCTGAACATGCTGTGCTACAACCCCAGCAACATGTGAGGGGAGGGGCAGGGCCAGGGCTCCACGTGGGGCCAATAAAGAGGTTTGGTTCAGACCTGCTGTGCCCACAGCTCCTTCCCCTCCTGAGCTGCCCCCGGGGGGCGCTTGCCTCTGAGATGGGCAGGCCCCACCAGTCTGGCAGCCAGCTCCCTCCCACCATCAGTACTGCTCCTGGGCCCAGGCGCCCATCACTCAGCCTCCTGCTGGGGGAGCCCAACGAGCAGCAGACGGGTTTGGAAGCAAGTGAAGTGCAGGCAGCATTGGGTGAAGAGGAGGCATGTGAAGTGCCCCCCCCGTGCTCACATAGGCCCAGGCCCCTAGCACACTGCTCCCCCAGTGGGTGGGGCAGTCCCCTTACCCCCATTCTGAAGGTGGGGAAACAAACAGGAGGCAAAAGGCCCCTTTGCTCTGTAAAAGCAACTGGAGGCTGCTAGGGGACCAGGGTCCAGAATGATTCCATGGTGTAGGGTCAATGGGACTGAGCGGTTTGAAGTGTGCCCCAGCCACGGACTGAGCAGGGCTGGAGCACGGGCCGGGGGGGGCGATGCTTATCCCCACGTGTGGTCCCAGCTCCTCTACGACTGACCGAGTTTTAAGCACGTCGAGGGCCAGCCACATTGTTCCCTGAAATGGGTGTCTTTGCAGGTACCCCTCAGGGACTTGCCCCTGGGAGCAAATAGAAGCCAGGAGTCCTCCCTCCCAGAGCTGCCGTCTGCCACCCAGCACTAACCATACTCCCGCCCAGGGCTGAGAATGGAACCCAGGAGTCCTGGATCCCAGGCCACTGCTCTAGCCATTACACCCCACTCCCCCTCAAAAGCAGGGCAGCTGCTCCATCCTGTGAAATGGTGCCCCTGGCCCAGCAGCAGCAAGGGCCAGACTGCAGGCTGGGGGCAGGAGAGCCCACGGGGGCGTTGCCATGTTTATTGAGGAAATCCCATGTAACACATGACCCGGGGGGGCCTGCTCCACCCAGCCGCCGGGTAGGACAGGCAGTGCCACCAGCTGAGCAGCACCTGCGGAACAGCCTGGAAATTCAGCAGCCAGAGCTACCAGCCTGGGGCATCGTCCCACCCAGGCAGAATATCCGGTTCCAGCTCCCAGGGGGAGGGGCTGCAGGTCTCATCGTCCAGCTGCCCACGGTCCTACTCTGTCTTTTTCAGGGAGGGGGTCGTTTTCTGGGCAGCGGGAGGGCCCTGTGGCTCCAGGGGGGCAGCGGTGCCGTACCAGAGCTGCAGCAGGATGATCCCATGACAGAGGTGCAGGGAGGCTGAGCTGCAAAGTGTGGAGGGATACGTGTTCCAGGAGAGCTCGATGAGGCCCAGGATGAGAACCCTACAATGGGAGAGAACTGGGTCAGCGCTGGGGAGTCAGGGGCCCCCCCCAGGAGGGAGAACACCCTTCAGCTCCTCAGCCCGCTATCCCAGCCCTGAGGGTCTCCCGTCACACGGATCAACCGGTGCCCCTCACTCCCAACCCGCAGCCCCCTGCTATCCCAGCCCTGAGCTCCCCCCGTCACACGGAGCAGCCGATACCTCTCACTCCCGGTCCGCAGCCCCCTGCTATCCCAGCCATGGGCTCCCCCCGTCACACAGATCTACTGGTGCCCCTCACTCCCAACCCGCAGCCCCCTGCTATCCCAGCCCTGGGCTCCCCCCGTCACACGGATCAACCGGTGCCCCTCACTCCCAACCCACAGCCCCCTGCTATCCCATCCCTGGGCTCCCCCTGTCACACGGATCTACTGGTGCCCCTCACTCCCGACCCGCAGCCCCCTGCTATGCCAGCCCTGAGGGTCTCCCGTCACATGGATCAACCGGTGCCCCTCACTCCCAACCCGCAGCCCCCTGCTATCCCAGCCCTGGGCTCCCCCCGTCACACGGCTCTACTGGTGCCCCTCACTCCTGACCCGCAGCCCCCTGCTATCCCAGCCCTGGGCTCCCCCCGTCACACGGAGCAGCCGATACCGCTCACTCCCGGTCCGCAGCCCCCTGCTATCCCAGCCCTGGGCTCCCCCCGTCACACGGATCTACTGGTGCCCCTCACTTCCGACCCGCAGCTCCTGCGACCCTGGCCCTTTCCTCAGCAGAGATGACAAATCAAGCAGAGTTGCGATGTGGATAATTACCCGGGGGGGAACCCACACAGCCCCTCATTTGCTCAGGTTCATGGCACCAGTGAAGGCCAGGGCCTGCCCTGTGCAGCACCAGCAGCGGGAGGGATTCCCAGGAGCTGGGGACAGGACACTGGGGCACAAAGGGAGGTCGGCCCCACTCCCCTCCCAGGCACGTACCTCAGCAGGTGGCTGAGCTTCCCGGCGGGCGTGCACCACAGCAGGTAGGGCAGCGTGTGGAAATACCACACGTAGAACTGGTAGTGCAGGGACCGGCTGCAGCAAACGCCGATGAAGTTGGAGGTGAAGAGAACGAAGACGACCTGTGCGCTGCCGTTAAGGAGGGAACGGAGCTGCTGGCTCCAGGGCTACTGTCCTCCCACCCCAGGCTGGGGCTCCAGGCATGTGACCAAATCCCAGAGCCACAAGGCTGCATAGGCAGCGGCTGCTTCCCCGCTCCTAACCCAGTGTGTGGGAAGCTCCCAAACAGCCACCGGGAGGAGCCCAGGACGCCTGGGTCTACCCAGCGCCGCACGGCCTGGAGCCCGGAGATGCTCGCACCGAGGCCTCCTCAAGCCCATGGCCTTCAGGCGCTCCCTGCCCTGCCCTAGCCTCCATCGCCAGCTCCAGGGTAAGGATATGGTNATGGCTTCACGGAGCTGGGGGCCCAGGTCTGAATGGGGGAAGCCCCAAAAATGCACTAAAGTTCTCCCCTCCCCCGGCACCCAGGACTCTGTAGCCCCAGTGTAATGGAAGCTTTTTAACGCTATGCTCCCCGTAGCCTGGCCAGGCAGGGATCCCCATGGGTGGGGTGCCCCAGCCTCCTCTCCAAATCACCTTGCGGCGTAGGGCCTGCAGGGAAACCTCAGGGATCTGCTGCTCTGTACCCGGGGCCCCCGTTCCATGCCGGGGTCTCACCTGTGCCACCGGTGCAGCGCAAAGAGTCCCAGGGCGGACACGTGGGCCGCGAGCAGCGCCAGGTGGAAGGCCCGATGCTGGAAAACCTCCTCCGGCAGGAACCGCCAGTTCACCGTCCACTTGAAAAGGAACTGGCGGCCCAGGTCAAAAGAGCGGGTCACGTACCCAACGGGGTTCTCCAGCAGGAAGGGCAGCCCCAGGACCACCTGCAAGTGAGACCCCCGAACCATGAGAGCCGGGACGCTCCCAGGTACATCGCCAGACGCCCCTAAGTGCTGGGGGTCGGATTGATGGGCATCAGCAGAGCTGGATGGGGGGAGCCCAGGGCTGGGATAGCAGGGGGCTGCGGGTCGTGGCTGAGGGGCACCGGTGGAGCTGTGGGTGGGAAGCCCAGGGCTGGGATAGCAGGGGCTGCAGGTCGGGGCTGAGGGGCACTGGCGGAGCTGTGGGGGGAGCAGGGGCATCAGCAGAGCTGTGGGAAGAAGCTCACTCAGTGTTCTCCTACCCGTTGCTCCGGGCGTGTCCTGTGTGAATTTGGGCCCCCAGGCTCCGTGCCTGGGGGGACACTGAATGTCTGGGGATACTAAGTGCGAGTTTGTGAGGGGGCTCTGGGTGGGGATGGTCTTTCCCCCCGTCTCCCTCTCTGCCCCCCACATCCACCTTCCTGATTTGCCCCGTCCCCCATGCGTCTCTGGGTGCTGGGCCAGGTGCGTCCGTGCAGGAGGCATCAGAGACCCCCGGCCCGGGCTGGCCAAGCAGCTGGCCCCGGCTGTGCAGGGCCCCAGCGTTCGCCTGGGCTGGGCCAGTCCCACGGGGCGGGTTACCTGCAGCAGCGCGCAGATGGAGAGCTTGGGGACGGTGCCCAGGAGGCCGAAGCGCCAGAGGAGCAGGAAGAGGAGCCCTGGAGCGAAGAGCAGGACGTTCATCTTCACCGACACGGCCAGGCTGAGGGGAGAGAGAGAGTCACCAGGGCCCTGCCTGCAGGCTGTCCCCCCTCGCTGGCCCTGACCCCGCGCAGAATGGCCCCGCTCCTGCCTGCAGGCTGCCCCCCCTCGCTGGCCCTGACCCTGCGCAGAATGGCCCCGCTCCTGCCTGCAGGCTGCCCCCCCTCGCTGGCCCTGACCCCGCGCAGAATGGCCCCGCTCCTGCCTGCAGGCTGCCCCCCCTCGCTGGCCCTGACCCTGCGCAGAATGGCCCCGATCCTGCCTGCAGGCTGCCCCCCACGCAGGTTCCACAGCTCCAGTGCCCTAACGGACCCTATTCCAGCGCTGTGACGGTGCTGGGGCTGCTGGGGGAGGGCCCTGGATGAAACGACGGGACAGACAGTGAGAGGAGAAAGGCAGCTGCCCATCCTGAGGGGAACGGAGCCAGGGGAACGACTGTCCCTGTCAGAGCATGTGGGCTGAGGGGCTCAGGTAGGTGCTACTGGGGGCATGGGGACCCGGCCCAACCGCAGCTCGACTGGCTCAGACAGGCGCTGTCGGGGGCATGTCCTCCCTCGCCCGTGGCTTATGCATCTGGGCCGTTTCCAAATCCTGCTGCTTCTCCATGCTCAGCATCTCCAAAATCCGTCCTTCCCTCTCCATCCCCACGGCCAAATGTCCTGCCTGAGCGATCGCTGCCTCCTCCTCTCTGGCCTCCCAAACGCCCCCATCACCCTCCCTCCAGCCCGCACAAAGTGCTGCCCCGAGAGGCCTCGTCCTGGCCCAGGGGTTTGATCAGGTCAGTCCCAGTAGGGGATCCCTCCACTGGCTCCTCCAACATCACAGCCACCCAAGCTCTGGGGAAGTGCCTGTCCCTGCTCATCCTCCCTCATCTGCTTGGCGTTGCCCCTCCCCATCCCCTCTGCTCTGCTCAGGCTCCCAATGCTGATTCCTGTGCACAGTGACTTGAGGGATGCTGCCCTACCCATGTTTCACTCTCCCTGAGGGCACATCCACGCTGCCAGCTGACTTGGGCCAGCCGCGGGTATCTAGCTGCAGGGCAGATGGCCCCTTAGAGCCCCACCTCTGTCATGCTGCTGGAGTCAACCTTGCAGATCTGAGCAGAAGTTACCTGTGCTCGTTCCCCTTCCCCGAGCTCTATCCGTGACCGGGAGCTCCTGGGAGCCGTGATCGCCCCCAGCGTGGACTTGCTGCGCTCCTCAGCCCCAGAGGACTCATGTCCTGGAGCAGGGAGGGGTCACTCCTGACCCAGAACAACCCACAAGAATCCGACACTCCCCAGCCAAAGGAAGGGGTCCAGAGGCTCACACCTTGTGGTTTGCGGGAGCAGGGGGGACCCACCTGAAGAAGAAGCAGCCCCAGGACCAGCGCTCTTCCAGGAAGAGGTTGACCGCGAGGAAGAGGATGGCCATGGCAACAGGGTCGTTAAAGAGTCGCAGGATGTAGATGGAGTGGATGCGGTAGGAGGCGCAGCACATGAAGAAGAAAACATAGGGGGGAACCTATGAGCAGAGACAGAGGCTGCCATTACTGCAGTCGCAGCCCCCCCGGTATTCGTCAGTCCTGACCCATCACCCCCTGGTATCCCAGCCCTGCCAATGCCCCTCACTCCCGACCCGCAGCCCCCTGCTATCCCAGCCCTGCGCCTGCCCCACCCCCCCCACTGCCCGTCACTCTCGACCCGCCGCCCCCTGCTCTCCCAGCCCTGCCAATGCCCCTCACTCCCGCCCTGCAGCCCCCTGCTATCCCCGCCCTGGGCTCCCCCCATCTCTGCCAATGCCCCTCACTCTCGACCCGCAGCCCCCTGCTCTCCCAGCCCTGCCAATGCCCCTCAGTCCCAGCCTGCAGCCCCTGCTCTCCCAGCCCTGCCAATGCCCCTCACTCCCGACCTGCAGCCCCCTGCTATCCCAGCCCTGGGCTCTCCCCATCTCTGCCAGTTCCCCTCAGTCCCAGCCTGCAGCCCCTGCTATTCCAGACCTACCCTCCCCAGCTCTGTCAATGCCCTTCTACTCAGATACGTCGCTCCTTTGCTACTCCAGTCTTGCCCCCCACCCCTGCTGATCCTCCGCACACAGGCCAGAGCTCTGCACACTGCAGATGTGCTCAGAGGCTGGAGCTGTGATTGCTCCCTTGAGTCCCATGTGGCTTTGGCCCTGGCGGGTGGCTGCAGGTGGCGTCTCACCTTCCTGGTCCGGCTGTAGATGCGGAAGACGAGCAACAGCGTCACGAGATAGAGCGCGCCAAAGAGATACTGCGCCAGACGGATGTTGGTGCCGCGGCTGGTGATGTAGTAGAGACCCAGGAAGATGTAAACAAACCCGGCGGGGTAACTACAGAGAGAGAGACGGGAGTGAGGGGCCGGGGCAGCCTGGGCCAGTGCAGGAGGGAAGGGGACCTGGCCAATGGACAGCCCTCTCCCAAGAGAGTCAGGCCCTATCCACCTCTTGGGCTAGGTCCACACTACCCGCCCGGATCGGCGGGTAGAAATCGATGTAGCGGGGAACGATGTATCGCGTCTCGTCTGGACGCGATACATCTATCCCCGAACGCGCTCACATCGACTCAGTACCGCCAGCAGGGCGAGCGGAGTTAGCGGAGTCGACGGGGGAGCCGCGGACGTCGATCCCGCGCTGCGAGGACTCGAGGTAAGCGCGCCTAATTCGAAATAGGTTACTTCGACTTCAGCTACGCTATTCTCGTAGCTGAAGTCGCGTATCTTATTTCGATCCCCGCCCCTAGTGTGGACCAGCCCTTAGACACACACTTCCCTTCCTTAGCCAGCAGGAAGCCCCGGACCCCAGGATTGGTCCCCCCAAATCCCCAGCTCCCTCCCACCCCTTCCCGTACTCACACCAGGGGCCCGGTATCTCCCTTCAGCTGGGTGTAGTCGAAGGTCCCGTTAACGACTCCCTCCACCTCATCCATGTAGGCTTTCCAGTCGATCTCTGTGTCTGTGGGGAAAGCATGCGGCTCACGCTCAGCAGTGTCTCCACACAGACAGGTGCTAGGAACATGATCATTCCCCAGCCCTACGGGGTGGGAGACAGACACCAAGCCAGGTCCTTGCCCCATGGGACTTCCTAACTAGGTAACACCAGAGGAGCAGCCCAGGCAGAGAGCTGGAGACAGGCACTATGGGGTTAAGTAAGGAGAGATCACAGGGAGGGCCAGGTGGGGAGCTGGGCAGGAGGCTGTTCCAGTGAATTAACTGTGAAGGGGCGAATGGGAGGAGACAAAGCGGAGAAAGAAGGGGAGAGCCAGTGAGAGGAGCTGGGGGGCAGGGCGGGACACTGAGGGACAGAAGCTTGAATTTGACATAACAGTGAAAAACTAGCCCACGGCAGCCTCAAAGGTCCCCCGCCCCAGCTCTGCCAATGCCCCAGTCCCGACCCACAGCCCGCTGGTATCCCAGCCCTGGGATCCCCCCACACAGCTCCGCCAATGCCCCTCAGTCCCGACCCACAGCCCGCTGGTATCCCAGCCCTGGGATCCCCCCACACAGCTCCGCCAATGCCCCTCAGTCCTGCCCCCCAGCCCGCTGGTATCCCAGCCCTGGGCTCCCCCCACAGCTCCGCCAATGCCCCTCAGTCCCGACCCCCAGCCCCTGCTACCCCAGCCCTGGGCTCCCCCACACGCAGCTCTGCCGATGCCCCTGTCCCGGGCCGGCCCCGCTCCCCCCTCGCCGCCCTGTAGGAAACGCGCCAGGCCACTCACATGCCACCCTGTGTATGACCCAGTGCGTGACCCCCACCTCCGCCAGGCAGAGCCAGGCGGCCACCAGCCCCGTGTACTGCGGCGCCAAGAGCACCCGGTGCTTCTCCTGCCAGGCTCGGCGCAGGCCCTGGCGCAGCGAGCCCGGCCCCGCCGCCCCTTTCCGCCTGAGCCCCGCGCCGGGAGCGGGAGCCATCGTCCGCCCTGCCCGGGCCAGGCTGCCAACTCCCGGCCCCGGCGTCACCGGCTAAGGGCTCCCCCAGGGTGGGAGGAAACACGCAGCCCTGCCAGGGAGTCCGGTCCCCGGCCGATCCCCCAGGCCCGCGGGCGGGGCTGGGGCCGGGTCAGGAGCTTGCCCTGGGCCCGGCCACGTGTGGCTTGGGGCTGGCCAGAGAGAGGCAAAGCCGGCAGGGTCAGGCCACCCCGCCCCTGCGCCATGGGGACGATGGCAAAGCGCCACCCCCGTCAGTGGCTGTTCTTCCTTCCTGTGCCACTAGCACGTGGGCCGGGGCGGCTCCGGGCTGGTCCTGGCCATGGAGGGGCAGCGTGGTCCGCTGGTGAGAGCACTGGGGCTGGCTCTGCTGGTTGCTCAGTCGCCACATGTTTAAATGTCCCGACCAAGCTGGGCCTCCTAAATCCCCAGTGTCTGGTGTTGGCAACACGGGAATCATCATCTTCCCTTACAGCCCCGCTTGGCAGGGTGCGGGGAGCAGCCGATGCACCTCCACCCAGAGGCAGCTGCGTTTCACTGCTGTGTGTGTGTGTGGGGGGGGGGGGTCGCTGTATCACCAGGTGTCCTGCCCCATCCCCGACCCCGAGGGGCTGCATTCGGGGCGGGGATCCTGGTACCTGTGGCCTGAAAGGCACCATGATTAACCAGTGCCCCTGCCCCCGGCGTCCAGGGGGTGGGTTAAGTAGTGCATGGGGGTGACAGAAGGGCCGGGGGATGGTGACACAGGGCACGGGGGGGGCTCTGGAGGGGGTCCCCATGGGAAACATCTCCTCCTTCCGTCCCCTGGGAGTCGGCACACAGGGTCCACTCCCAAGGGCTCGTCCTGCCCACTGGGGCGGCGGCGGCGGCGGCGGGGGGTTGGTTTCCGGACGGAATGTTTTCAGCGTTGCACCAAACCCGGCCCGGAAGTTCCACGTGGTTTGTGGGGAAACACGTGGCAGGCGGCAGGTTCGGTTTCAGCGACAAGTTGCGGATCGGCCACGCCCCCTTATCGGTGGCCCCGCCCTCATATAGGCACCGCCGCGCCCCTGGGTCCGGGAGCATGGACCTTCCATGGCTGCCAGACTCTAACGTCCGGTACCGGGACCGGTGCTTTTGGGACTCGCGGTACCGGGAGGTGGGGGCTGCTCCGGCTGAGTGGTTTGGGGGCTTATCCTGCTTCCGCGAGCAGCTGGAGGCGGAGCTGCGCCCGGGGGACCGGATCCTGGTGCTGGGTAAGTGAAACCCCCTGGGGAATCCCCCTTAGCCTCACCGGAGCCTGGTGCTGGGTTAGGGGCACCCCGGGCTCTATCCCCTTTTCCCCCGACGGGGCTGGATCTTGGTGGACTTGTGCTGGGGGTCCCCGCGTGGGATGACGTGTTTCCACTATCCGGCATTAACAGTGTGTTAAGGGAAGTTAGCATATGTAACTCCATTTTGGATTTCGGGCCCACCATTAGCTAGAAGCGAGCACATCCCGTACCAGGAAGGGGGAAGGGAGACCTCTGGACACAGAGAGATAAGGGCAACAGTTGAGAAAGGAACTGACCACATGCCTGAGTAGTTGCAGCTTCAGGCAGCCCGGGAAACATGCCTAGAGGGGATAGGTGGTAGATAAGGGAAAGGTTTGTTTATTGGCTACAGCTTACGATGCAGGAGGACCGCATGCTTTGCTAAAAGGTTTATCATCTTTGTGTAACCTGCTTTCTGGGTCCCTTCCTGACTAGCAGGGGGGCACCACGCTCGAGTGTAATAAATCTGTTATCTTTGAATACTCTGCAATCGTAGACTTTGTTCATGTGCCTCAGCCTAGACTCGAACTGCACGTGACCTAGAGGTATAATTCGCAACAGTTCTTGGCGACCACAAAGGGACCCTAGGCTCGCCCCTGCGAGCGAGACCGCACTCCTCCTCCCGGACAACTGCAGCCGGCACAGGGTGAGTTCACCTTCAAGAACTCCGAGGAGCGGGAGTGTGGACTGTCGCTCAGGCGATAAGGTGGCACGTTTGGTGTCCTTTTGGTAGCCCTATAGTGGGCTCTGGGCAGAGTGTGAGTAAGGGAACCCCTTTGGCTGAAATTCTTGAGAAGTGGAGAAATATTTCTGGTACCCATGGGTTAGCTAAAAGGAAAGCTGTAATTCTGTGCAAAGTCGAGTGGCCACCGCTGGTTACTCAGACGCCCTTTGAATGGCCGCCCGACGGATCCTTTGAGCAGGACAAATTGACTTGCCTCAGGCAACAGCTGGAGGATAGTTATCTGGCTCAAATGAATTATTGGTATGTATGGGATAATTGGGCATATGCCCGAGCAAAGGGGTGCCCCCTGACTTCAGGTTCTGATACCGGTTCTAAGGTTTGTATGCCGCTTGCGGGCTCCGCTCCACCCTATGCTGCTTTCCTTTCTCCTCCCCCTCTTGCACCCCCTCCTGTGCATGCTGTGACCGCCTCAACTACCCCCGCTGTTACTTCCCTCTACCCTCCTTTGCCGACCCCTTCGGTGGCATTGCAGGCGCCCCTCATCCAACAACCCGTCGTCACCTCCGGGACGGACGGAACTGGGGCCCAGAATATTCATTTGATAAATGTCCATCGCCCATTTGGCCCTGGAGATCTAATCACTTGGCAGCAGCAGATGCCACGGCTAAGGAATGATCCGGAGAAGGTATTGCAAACCATCCCGACGGTCTTTACGGCATTTAATCCCAATTGGGGGGACGTGCAAGTAATTTTGGACACGCTTTTTACCCCCGATGAAAAGTACTCTATTTTAGATGCAAATCGACGCTGGGCTGGGGAGGATAATCAGCAGTAGACCCCCAGTGGAACCCCAACCTCGCTACGGGCACTGCCCCCTTAACCTCCGCGAAAGAGGGCTTGTTAGAGGCTATTCGTAGGGCAGGGTGTAAGACTGCGAACTGGTCAAAGATTCGCGAATGCCAACAAGAGCTGAATGAGCATCCCTCTGCATTTCTAGCCCGTTTGAATGTATGGGGGTGGGGTGAATCCGCAGGAAGAAGCCAGCTGCCCTATGATGGTCTCCTTTTACGTTGACCAAACCGCGCCAGACATAAAAAAAATATTTTTCTAAACATGTTCCGTACTGGCCGGGGAAACCCTTGGATGAAGTAGTCCGGCTGGCCACCTTTGTATTTAACGGAAGGGATGAGGAAAAGGGAAAGCGCAAGCAAAAAAAAAAAAGAGGTTAGCATGCTGGCTGCCGCCCTTCGGCGCCGAGAGAGGGTGCGGGGGAGGGCAGGTCTCACGAGGAAGAGGGCGTGGGTATGGCCAGGGAGGAATCTGGGCAGGAGCTAGGAATGGAAACTGCAACTATTGTAAGCAACCGGGGCATTAAAAAAGAGAGTGCCCGCTGCTTCCCCGAGGGGCCCCTTGGAATCGGCCAGAGACTGGTTCTTCTTTTCCCCCTAACGTTCCCCAGCACCTGGTTAACTCCCGGTGACTAGAGGCGGAGATCCTGGGAGCCTTGGGGAAATTGGGATTTGGGGTTGCAGTCACAAATTTATTTGAAAATTGGGGAACAGCTTGTGCCTTTTTTAGTAGATACTCCACTCTCTCCACTTTAACTTTTGTTCCAGGCTCTCTTTCTGATACCAAAGTTTGGGTGCAGGGTATTGAGGGAAACCTGTGTCCGGCTCCCCTCTCCTGCCCTGTCCCTGTTGAGCTCGGCTCTTTAAAATTGTCACATAAGTTTGTTGTTATGCCAGAGGCCCCCGCGAACCTCCTTGGGCGGGACGTCTTGAGCAAGCTGGGGGCCCACATATATTGTGCCCCCGAGGGGCTCCGCATGTCCATCCCGGACTCGGCTGTTGCTTCTCTTATGGCTTCGGTTACCCCGGTTCTTGATGTTCCCACGGAATTATCCTGCGTTCCATATAATTTGTGGAGTGTGAGTCCCACCGACGTGGGCCTTCTTAGATCAGTCGTTCCAGTCAGCCTGAGGGTAAGGGATGGACCGCCTCCCTCTGTAAAACAATACTCCTTGCCGAGGGAGGTAGAGGAGGGTATTACCCTTCTTATCGATAGTTATTTGACTCAGGGGGTTCTGGTTCCGTGCAGTTCTCCCTGCAATACTCCCATCCTTCCTGTAAAAAAGCTTAAACCGGGACCGGATGGGCACCCAGTCTCTCGGTTTGTTCCAGACCTACGTGCGGTAAATAGTTACGTTATAATCCCCCATCCAGTAGTCCCCGATCCAAGCACCATCCTGACGCTGATTCCTCAGTCGGCCACCTGTTTTACGGTTGTAAATTTGTGTGCAGCATTTTTTAGCATCCCTCTGCACCCCGATTCTCAATATCTGTTCGCGTTCACGTGGAAGGGTCAACAACTAACGTGGATGCGCCTTCCTCAAGGGTTTTCAGGATCCTCCACTATTTTTTTCCCGGATTCTTGCCGAGGATTTAAAGGATATAGTCTTGCCCAGTTCCTCTGTTTCAGTCCAATACGTGGATGATTTGTTAATTGCTGGTTCTGATTATGATGCATGCCTAATTGAGTCTGTTGCTCTGCTTACCGCATTAGCTAATAAGGGCCACTGTGCATCTCCATCCAAGTTACAGCTGTGCAAAACCCAGGTAATCTATTTAGGCTTTGTGATTCGGCCCGGAGAGCGTTTACTCTCTCCTGACAGGGTGCAGGCAATCCAGGATTACCCGCGCCTGGCTACTAAAAAACAGTTACGGGCCTTCCTGGGGGCTGCGGGGTTTTGTCGACCCTGGATAGTGGCTTTTGGGAAATTGGTCAAACCCTTAGTCCAGGCTACTACAACATCGACCCTGTTCCTGAAATGGAAGCCGCTTTTGAATCCACAAAGAAGGCCTTGATTTCGGCGCCCGCCTTGGGACTCCCAGATTACGGTAAACCATTTTCTCCCTTCAGTCACGAACAGCGAGGGGTAGCCAGCGGCGTCCTATTGCAATACCTGGGGGACCGCCCACACCCCATAGCCTACTACTCAGTGCAATTGGACCCTGTTATTCGGGGCTCTGTCTCCTGTGTGCGATCCATTGTCGCCGCCGCTGTCATGGTGGAACGGTTGCGCCCTATTGTTTTGGGGCACCCTCTAACTGTCTGGGTCCCTCACGAGGTTGAGGTTCTTTTAAAACAGCATACAACGCAGGCGCTGCCTCCGCAGCGAGCTCATAAATACGAACTGATTCTGCTGGCTGCAGATAACATCACCTTACGTCGCCGCAACGTCCTCAATCCTGCCACGATGCTGCCTCTTCCGGAGGATGGCACGCCACATCATGTAGGTATGCACGTCGTCGCCAAGAGTGGTAAGCCCCGCCCGGATTTATCTGACTCCCCGTTAACCCGCCTGGACATACTTCTCTATACCGATGGTTCCTCGTATTATTCGCATGGCCAACGGGTATCGGGCTATTCAGTCACCACCCAGAGAGACGTTGTCGAGGCTGGCCCCCTGCCACCTTCCGTCAGCGCTCAAGGCGCAGTTACATGCGCTTACCAGGGCTTGCTTGCTGTCCGCGGGTAAAGCTGTCACTATTTATACAGACTCTAAATATGCCTTTGGGGTTTGTCATGCTACAGGCCAGCTCTGGAAGCAGCGGGGATTTTTAACCTCTTCAGGCACAAAGATCGCTAACGGCCCTTTAATTTCTGCACTTCTGGTTGCTATTCAAGTCCCTCTCCAGGTGGCAGTGATTCATTGTTATGCACCCCGCCAGCTTAACACTTCTGTGTCTCAAGGTAATGCCTTGGCTGATGCAGCCGCAAAGGCTGCAGCACTTCAGCCCCTCCTGGTTTCGGCGTCCCTCCTCCTGAATACGCCCTTCCCGCCGGCGGATTGGACGCTGTTATATGCTGACGTACCACCAGAAGAGCTTCGGAATTGGAAGCGCTGGGAAGGATCTGAGGGTGCTGATAAGGTTTGGCGTATTGGGGATAAACCTATCCTCCCCCGCCGCTATCTGCTCCCAGCCGCCCATTATTATCATTCCTTGGGCCACACTGGCATACAGGGCACGGCGGCTGCTATACTTAAGTTTTGGGCGGCGCCTCATGTTTATCCGGCGGTGAAGCGGGCTCTTGGCTCCGGTTCTACTTGCCTGGCTTTCTCTGCGAAGTCTCGGCTTGATGCCGACTCGAAGGGGGGGGGAGACCTTGGGCAAACTTCCCGTTTCAACGATTACAGATGGACTATGTGGAAATGCCTAAAAGCTCAGGGTGTCACCACCTCCTTGTAATAATGGACCAACTTTCCGGGTGGCCTGAAGCAATACCAACCAGGAAGGCAGACGCAAGATCTGTGGTAAAACTTTTAATGAAAGACATTGTGCCCAGGTTTGGGGTCCCTGAAGTCATCGATTTCAGACCGAGGTTCACACTTCACTGCAAAGATTTTGGAAGAATTGTACCGGTGCCTGGGAATTGTTCGACAACTACATACTCCATATCACCCCCAATCTGCGGGACAGGTGGAGCGCATGAATCGAACAATAAAGACAATGGTAGCAAAGTTCTGTAAGGAAACTGGACTTAAGTGGCCGGATGTATTGCCTATAGTCCTGTGGCACATAAGGCGAGCCCCACGTATGCCCCTGGGCCTGTCCCCATTTAAGGTATTATTTGGGAGACCAGCTTTGGTCCCGGGAACTTATGTTCCTGCACACACTAGCCTCCTGGATGGAGATGAAACCTTGGCCAGGTATGTTGCCAGAGTGCAAAAGGAGCTGACTGACAGCCAGTCTGAGGCCCAGTTGTTCCAAACCGCGCCATTAGGGTTACAGGTTCATCCCTTCAAACCAGGGGATTGGGTGATGGTAAAAAAGATTCCCCGCACCAACCCCCTGGAACCCCGGTGGGAGGGGCCGCATCAGGTTCTGTTATGTACTTATTCTGCTTTAAAAGTTGCAGGTAAAAGTTCGTGGATTCATCACAGCTACGTTAAGCTGGCGCTGGGACCTCCACCTGGCCCTGACAAGCCGTCTGACGAGCCACCTTGCGAATGAATGCCACTACTAATCCATGGATCTGAACCCTCCAATTATTGGAATCTCCATACTCCACCAGGACTTCTTGCTTTCTTATCACTCGGACTTATATTGGTTGTTCTGTTCTTTGTGTGTGGTATAGGGGAGGATGCCAGCACTGGTATGGTTTGCCTGGGGGTTCCTCTCCCTATTCTCAAGTTCAGTACAAGGATGGGAGGGTAACAGCTTCTTGAATTTAACCCGTGCTATAATACAGGGTGTGAATCGGACACCGTGTTGGATCTGTATTCATACCCCCATGTACCTAGGTCAGGGAGTCCCGTTGGTAGGGGTGCCTATCCCTCTCAACCGAACGCTCCAGGCCAGATTATGGGCAGACACTGCGTTTAACTGGAATGTTACAATCCAAACATGGTCTATTGATATGGTGGCCCAGGGTAATTCTGCTTTGTGTCTCACGGCGTAAGAGTGTAGAGAATACAGTTTTTGTGGGTAACTTTGAAGGGTGTAGTGACACCACCCAGATCAGTTCTGGTGCGGCAAGCCCCTCCCAAGTATTCCAGGGCACCGTGGCCGGTCCCTGAGGGGTCTGGCTGGTATTGGTTATGCAACCACACGGCTTATAAGGCCCTCCCGGCAGGTTGGTGTGGTACATGCACCTTAGGGGCCATAGTACCCGCTGTTACAGTACACCAGACCTTAACCCAGGGAGAAATTTGGAACCTGGTATGGAGAAACTGACGAAATGTCCCTTTAAACCCCCTTTCGAAACGACCTACAGGCTTTCACTCCTTTGTACATTGGTTTTTGCCATGGGTGGGGATGAGCGAATTGGAAAAGGCCATAGTCAATGTTTCAGCATCCTTAGAATTAATAGCAAATGCTACCACAGACGCCTTATCGGCCCTTTAGATTGAGGTGACTCAGTTATCTCAAACTACGTTGCAAAACCGCTTAGCCTTGGACTATCTCCTTGCAAACCAGGGCGGGGTTTGTGCCCTGGTTAACTCAAGCTGTTGTGTATTTGTAAATCAGCACCACAGGGTGGAAACCGATATCCACATCCTCATGCAGCAGGCTGCCTTGCTCCACCGTGTCAGTCTCGACGACACCAGCACCGGATTCCAAGAGGTCTGGAACTGGCTCACCTCATGGCTACCGGACTTGGGGGCCTGGGGCCGGCGTATTTTGTATCTAATCCTCCTGGCTGTTGTTGTTTTTGTATTATTTTTTGTATGCTTACAATGCTGTAGTATGTGCTGGCGGCAACTTTTAACCCTGCATCGTGGTTATTCAGCCCCGATATAGCTTACTGACGTACAAAAGAAAAGGAGGGACTGTTAAGGGAAGTTAGCATATGTAACTCCATTTTGGATTTCGGGCCCACCATTAGCTAGAAGCGAGCACATCCCGTACCAGGAAGGGGGAAGGGAGACCTCTGGACACAGAGATAAGGGCAACAGTTGAGAGAGAAACTGACTGCATGCCTGAGTAGTTGCAGCTTCAGGCAGCCCGGGAAACATGTCTAGAGGGGATAGGTGGTAGATAAAGGAAAGGTTTGTTTATTGGCTACGGCTTACGATGCACAAGGACAGTATGCTTTGCTAAAAGGTTTATCATCTTTGGGCTGGTCCACACTAGGGGCGGGATCGAACTAAGATACTTCGACTTCAGCTACGCTATTCGCGTAGCTGAAGTCGAAGTATCTTAGTTCGAATTTGGTGCGCTTACCTCGCGTCCGCGCGGCGCCGCGATCGAAGTTCGCGGCTCCCACGTCGACTCCGGTAACTCCGCTCGCCCTGCAGGAGTACCGGAGTTCGAAGTAGCGCGTTCGGGGATCGACTTATCGCGTCCAGACAAGACGCGATAATTCGATCCCCGATAGTTCGATGGCTACCCGCCGATTTCGGCGGGTAGTGTAGACGGGGCCTAAGTGTAAACTGCTTTCTGGGTCCCTTCCTGACTAGCAGGGGGGCACCACGCTCGAGCGTAATACATCTGTTATCTTTGAATACTCTGCAATCGTGGACTTTGTTCATGTGCCTCAGCCTAGACTCAAACTGCACGTGACCTAGAGGTATAATTCGCAACAAGTATTTCCCCCAGGAATTGAAATTGAGGGGGGGGGGAAGAAGGGGGTTTGAATTTACAGGGGGGTGAGGGGTCAAGGCCGATGGGGTGAGACCGTGAGGGTGAAGGTGGGCTGTATGGCACCATAGTAAAAACTGAAAAATGTTTCATGACCATTTTATTAGATTTAACTCATGTTTTTAAAATCATCACACAAATTAAAGTTGGTTACTTAAGCCTTCTATGAAGCTCTACATCCTTCTTGGTTTCTTGTTATAATTTTGCACAACTCTGTTAATGAACATCTTGAATGCGATGTGTTCATCTTTGGTGGCTTCTCATGTGTCCAGTACTTCCATTCCTTCAATTGATATGCACATTAGTTCATTCACATGATCCGGCAGAAGGTGACTTCTTTCAGAACACAAAATTCTATTCAATGATGGAAAAAGAACGCTCAGCTGTAGCTGTTGACTGGGAGTAGCAAGAGATGAATTCCTACTTCTTTCATCCCAGGAAATATAGCATGAAGTGGTTGAGCCACTAGTGATGATAAAGAAGTTCAAGTCAAATTTTCATTCATTGGTTGTATGATATTCCACTCTGTGTTCAAATTCTCTAGTCTGTCCTGAGCACATGGCAGCCCCATTGCTGGTAGTGCCTCACTCCACTCAACTGTCGGTGTTTTATAGGACAGGGATCTGTAAAAGCTACGTAGAGGTTGAGTAGAATCTAGAAGTCGCTGTTGTAGATTTTTAAGACTCAAGTCTATGTACTTTTTCAGTTGTCTTAGCAAACACTTCTTGTCCTCTTCACTTAAGGATTCAATATAAATGCCTTCATTAGTCAACTTCTGGGCTGAAGACTTTCCTTCTTCCAGTATTTTGTCAATGGATAGCTCTCTGATTGATCCAAATGTAGCTTCTGTTGCTGGACAAAGATCTACTACTGTTGTAGCAGATGCCTGGATGGCATTGTTTAATGACGCAAGTGGTTTCAGCAGTAGACTTACAAGAGAGAGAGAATGGCAATAGTCTTCTCTGAACTTAGTAGCAAAAGTAATCCACCAGCCTCACCACTTAGATCCATCCCATCTTGGTAGATACTTTCCAAAGCCAGTAATAATAACGGCTGGAGTAATTTTAAGACAACAGCCAAGGATTACTCATGAGAGAGCCTGAGGGGTTTCCCAGGTTGGACTACTTCAGTCCCAGTGTATCTTCTATATTTTCCAAGATATTTAGTCTTTTTGGACTCTTGCTGAAAAAAGAATATAATGAAGACATTAAATTTATAGCTTTTAAAATGTCTTTTGAAGAATCTGCAGCTTGAACTAGCACTAGTTGGAGTAGATGGCCTCTGCAGTGGGTATAGGAGAGATTAGGGTTACACTTTTCTCTGAGCAAAGCTTGTACTCCACCATGTCTTCCAGAGAAGTTTGCAGCTCCATCAAATGCACAAGCAGCCATCTGTTTGGGGTCCAATTGACAAGCATTTAACTCTTCTAAGATGTGGGTTGTCACAGATGCAGCCGATGTGTCTTCTATAACTTGAACATCTAGAAATGCATCTACTGGCCTACCACTGACATCAAGATAACATACACAATGACTTAATACTTGATGCCCATTTGCATCGGTGCATTCATCAGCCATGTATGCAAATTTTTTGAATGTGGTGAGAGAATTCTTCACTTTTTCAACTGTTGAGTCTTCCACTGTTGCACCACATGCTTCTAGCCAGGCAGTTGAGTTTCTTGCAGAAAGATAGTGAGCATTTGCTGGTCTTGTTCGGAACCAGTGTTCAACTTCAGGATGAACAAGTGACAATGCACTTAACGTTGGCCTCCAGTTTGTAGTGGGTGGTATCTCTTGCTTAAATAGAAAGTATGATGCCACAGCCGTGTTTGTTCGCATGAACTGTGTTGTGTCTCCAGCATTCTTAACAGGCTCATTAACACTCACCCGTGGTTGTCCTTGCTCAGTTGAGACTCAGAGTTCAGAGATGCTTTCACATGAATTCACCTCCCAGGTGGGGGGCAAGAAGGCACCTTGCTCGTTCCTCCAGCGGCTCACTGTTCGCTCTGGCCACTGTTGTTCGTTGTGCCACCGTTCACTCCATCGCTCTGTTGCCAATGGCCCTGCGCCGTCACCTTCTGCTGCCACCTGCCACTGTGACCTCTGCCAGTTGATTTCTTGAGGTTCCACCAGCTCTCAGTGATTTCAGCTGAGCTCTCCTTGCGGGAACCTCGCTGCTAGAACAGGCTGGGCCGTCTCTTCCACAGGATCACTGACCCACAGCAGGTCTAAGCACTTAGACCTAATTATCAGTGATTTCAGCTGTAGTGGTCACTTAGTCTTTTGTTTTGTTATCTATGGAGCCTAATCAGCTCTGTCTTTAAACAGTGGAGAGGGACAGGTCCCCACCCTCTCTCTTGATGCCCTCAATCAGCACAGGCTACAGTTCTACTGCCCTTTACTCATACAATAAGAATAACAACATTTCAAAAACACACACACACACACACACACACACACACACACACTCGCTCTCTCGATTTGTAACCCAACCCCAGCCAAAAATCTATCACTTGGGCAACCCAGCTCTGTTTGCTGGATACCTAGGTAGATTAGGTGTGAATGTAAATACAATCTGGTACTGAAGCCTTTCCCTCCCAGCCCCAGCTCATCACTAGCTGTCAGGGAGAGCTCATTTAGACTTTGCTTACAAATCATAATTTGAAATTATTAGGTTGGCCAGCATCACCAAAATGAATGCATTGACATTGTCATAAAAAATGGGGGGGGGGATAGCTCAGTGGTTTGAGCATTGGCCTGCTAAACCCAGGGTTGTGAGTTCAATCCTTGAGGGGGCCACTTAGGGATCTGGGACAAAAATCAGTACTTGGTCCTGCTAGTGAAGGCAGGGGGCTGGACTTGATGACCTTTCAGGGTCCCTTCCAGTTCTATGAGATAGGTATATCTCCATATATTTATATTTTATATTTAATAACAGCTGTATAAGGAAGCTAGTCTATGTTCATACTTTTCAAATCTATG
The DNA here is from genome assembly GCA_003942145.1 of Platysternon megacephalum. Lineage (NCBI taxonomy): Eukaryota > Metazoa > Chordata > Testudines > Platysternidae > Platysternon > Platysternon megacephalum. The sequence continues at coordinate 504,849 of QXTE01000348.1, forward strand.
ATACTTTTTCAGATACACGTATTTTATCATACACTGCATGTGCTTTTAAAGTGTGTATTCATGTTTCAATTTCAATTCAAATTTCCAAACAATCACTAACTTGGCAACACTGCATGTAAGTAGTTCACAAAACTGGGGAGTGTTGGGGAAATCCCTGGGCACTAGGATGCCTCCCCTCTCCCCCCGCCCCATGCTTTCGGTTTATTGGAGGTTCTCCATAAACAAAACCCTGACGGTGCCTTCCTTCTTTGCGAAGGGAGCCTCCCAGACTTGGGGCTTATCCTCTCGGTGAGCTGCAGCCTCCAGGGGCGCCTTGGGGGACCGCTCTGCCCTAGGAGAGGCTCCCTTAGTGGGGGGACCTGGCTCTAGCCCCGTAGAGCGGATGTTCCTGGCGAGTGCTGGGCCCTGGGACTCAGAGATGTGGCTAAAACATGGCTCAGACATGCCTGCGCCATGAGACTGAAGCATGTTTTAACCATGTCAGGCTCTAGCATGTCCCCAGCCCCCAGCTGAGGAGCTGGATTGGTGTAGTTGGGGCAGACACAGGGCGGCCAGAAGAGGACAGTGGTGACACGCTAGCCGGTGTGATCCTGCAGCTGGTGCCCAGTGACAGGGCTGGGATGGAGCCCGTTCTGGTGGTGACACCTGTACTCGGAGGTCGTGCCTAGAGGCCCCAGCCCCACTGAGCTCGGTGCCGGGTGAAGTTAGACCTATCTTCCTGGGAAGTAGCCTTGAGAACCTGGCACTGGGGTAGCCTCATCTACCTGAGCCTGCTGGCAGTTAGGAAGGTAAGCGCTGAGACCCCTGACCTGCCCCCCTCTCATCTCCAGGATTGTTATCTCTGGAGCCTAATGATGTACTGAGTGTTAATGTTGTTAACTGTTTCATTGCAGTAGAGAAATCCAGTGACTCTGGGATTGTAGGGGGAGCCTGAGCAGAACATCATCCCTTTATCCCATGCACATCTTCACCTTGGGCTGGGCACTTCAAGGCGCAGAAGGGGAAGGTACTGGAGAGTGAGCAGCTGCTGTTGTCAATGATGGGCGGCAGCTGCACCGAGGGCCTGGGGGCACAGGATCAATGGCTGGTTTCATCTGGATTCCCTCCAAGGCCTGGGCTGTGTGTGGTGACCTCTGCCTGGGCTGTGTGGGAAGGTCTCTTTGAGTCGGTGGTCCTTGAACGTGGCCTTTCTGGGGCTCAGTGCTGCAGGATGGGCAGGGGAGAACGTGGATCTGTCTTTCCCTCTGTCTGGGGAAGTAACTGGCTGCTTCTGAGGGGGGTTGTAGTGAACTTGGTGAGGAGGCATAGTGGGGTCTGCACTGACCCGGAGAGGAGAGTGCCCCCTACTGACTCGAATGCGCCTCCCACTCTGGTTAGCTGCTGAGAGTTGACCCCACTGCAGCCTATTGGAAATTTCCCTGGTAAATTTATTAAGGTTTTACAATGACTCGGTTTCCACACAAGCATTCCTTTATTAGTCCAAAGGCCACTTGGCATTGGTTACATCCAAAATATCAACATAATCAGATTCACCCTTGTATTCTACCACCAGCAACATAAGAACGGCCATACTGGGTCAGACCAAAGGTCCATCCAGCCCAGTATCCTGTCCTCCGACAGTAGCTGATCCCAGGTGCCCCAGAGGGAATGAACAGAACAGGTCATCATCAAGTGATCCATCCCCTGTCTCCCATTCCCAGCTTCTGGCAAACAGAAGCTAGGGACGCCATCCTTGCCCATCCTGGCTGATAGCCATTGATAGACCTATCCTCCATGAATTTATCTAGTTCTTTTTTGAACCCTGTTATAGTCTTGGCCCTCACAACATCCCCGGCAACAAGTTCCACAGGCTGACTGTGCGTTGTGAGAAGAAATACTTCCTTTTGTTTGTTTTAAATGGGGGAATGAACAGAACAGGCGACCATTGAGTCGTTCACTCCAAGCTTCAGGCAAACAGAGGCTAGGGACACCCAGAGCAAGGGGTTGCATCCCTGCCCATCCTGGCTGTGACGGGTTAGATCACAGAAACCCCCTTGGGAGCTGCCACCTGATGTGCCAAGACTACTTCTACCCCTGTTTTCCCTGCCAGCTCAGGACTCCAGCACCCTGTCTTGCTGAGCCAGACACTCCCGTCTGCTCCAACACAGACCCAGGGTCTGAATTAACCTGCAGCTTTGGGGCAAGTTACCTGAAAACAGCTCACAGAAGCGTGCTTGTCTTTAGCACTCAGATGCCCAACTCCCAATGGGGTCTAAACCCAGATAAATCTGTTTTACCCTGTATAAAGCTTGTGCAGGGTAAACTCATAAATTGTTCGCCCTTTATAACACTGATAGAGAGAGATGCACAGCTGTTTGCTCCCCCAGGTATTAATACATACTCTGAGTTAATTAATAAGTAGAAAGTGATTTTATTAAATACAGATAGTAGGATTTAAGTGATTCCAAGTAGTAACAGACAAAATAAAGTAAGTTACCCAGCAAAATAAAATAAAATGCGCAAATCTATGTCTAATCAAACTGAATACAGATAATCTTACCCTCAGAGATGCTTCAGTAAGTTTTTTTTTTTTTTTTTTTTTTCCTCAGACTGGACACCTTCCAGGCCTGGGCACAATTCTTTCCCCTGGTACAGCTCTTGTTCCAGCTTAGGTACTAGCTAGTGGATTCTTCATGATGGCTTCTCTCTCTTTGTTCTCTTCCACCCCTTTTATATATCTTTTGCATAAGGCGGGAACCTTTGTCCCTCTGGGTTTCCACCCCCCCTCACTGGAAAAGCACCAGGTTAAAGATGGATTCCAGTTCAGGTGACATGATCACATGTCATTGCAAGACTTCATTACCCACTTGCCAGCACACACATATACAGGAAGACTCACAGGTAAACACAGCCATCTGCAGACAATGGCTCTGGTTAATGGGAGTCATCAAGATTCCAAANATTGATGGACCCATCCTCAGTGAACTTATCTAATTCCTTTTTGAACCCCATTATAGTTTTGTCCTCCGCAACATCCCCGGCAACAAGTTCCACACGGGCTGACTCTGCGTTGTGGGAAGGAATACTTCCTTTTGGTTGTTTTAAACCTGCTGCCTGTTAATTTCACTTGGTGTCCCCTAGTTCTTGTGTTATGAAAAGGTGTAAATAACACTTCCTTATTTACTTTCTCCACACCAGTCATGGTTTTATAGACCTCTATCATATCCCCCATTAGTCGTCTCCAGGGTGGATTTGATTTAAATTATGATTTAAATCACTAGTCAGGAAGACTCGTTTTAATCATGGTTTTCTACATAAAAGTGCATTCTTGTTGGTTGGTATAACCTTAATATATATTCTTCACAACTTAGAGATAGATGTAGGTTTCATTTTTAGAAGGTACACGCTATACATTTTTAAACAGTGATTTATTTTGAAAACTTTTCAGATTAGTTTTACAGCTATATCAGAAAATGAATGATGATTTGGTTATTTCATTTACCAAAGGTAATTGAAGCAGATATTTATGAAGTCATTGGGAGGTTGTCACGGAGTGTGGGGGAGTCCGGGCCCTGCACCCCTGGGGTTCCTGCGATTCATCATAACTCTCAGCCAGCCAGTAAAACAGAAGGTTTATTGAGACGACAGGAACACAGTCCAAAACAGGTCTTGCCAGCACAGACAACAGGATCCCCTTTAAGTAGGTCTATTTGGGGCCCCAGGGAGGCCCCGGCCTCGCTGGGAAGCCTAGGCCCCCTCNATTTCTCACCTCTATATATATTATTTATTTATTTTAAAACATTTTTGCTGTTAACAAGCATGTTACCTCTGGGGAGACAAATCCACAGTTTGAGAACTGCAAAACTAAGCATCTCTGATGGTATCTTCTAGACTGAGCACTGAGTCCCATTGGGTAGGTAGAAAGATTAACCTAAATAATCTATACAGAAGCCCCTGGAGCCCCATAAGATTGGGTCCCTAATCCATGAACTATTGGACATGAATATATTGTCTCATACTATAGAATTAGAATTTATAATCCCTATTCCATGTTGAGACATTATAACTCAAAGATATATCTTAATTAAAACTATCTTTAGATAGGTTTTTTTCCTCCAAAAAGCATTTTATCAAAAAATCTGTTTTGGTTTTTTTTTTGGTGTGTGGTTTTTGTAATTAATAAATCAGTGCGAGAGGAGACCACAACATCTGGAAGGAGGGTCCCAACTATGGAATCGTTTGCCTCTGCCTCCAGTTGGCTGTTCTGCTTCCCTGAGGCTTCCATCCTCCTCAACAGCACAGAGCCTGTCAGACCAGGGGTGGGACCGTTCTACTGTGTCCCGGAAAGTCTCATCTATGTACCTCTCTGTCTCCCTTAGCTCCTCCAGCTCAGCCACCCTGGTCTCCAAAGCCCATACACGGTCTCTGAGGGCCAGGAGCTCCTTGCACCGAATACACACGTACGCCACCTGCCCATAGGGCAGGTAATCCTACATGCTGCATTGGGTGCAATAAACTGGGTAGTCCCCACTCTGTTGCTGGACTCCTGCTTGCATTCTCTTTGTACTCTTGCAGCTCGTTACTTTGTTTTCATCGGGGGTGTTTTTTGGCTTAAGTTTAAGGAATGTTAGTGTATGTCGCCCCCCACTCTCCCTCTAAACTACCTCACAAAACTCCCGTTAGCCGCTCCTGTTCAAAAAGCCTCGTTAAGCTCGGCCTGGCCTAGCAGGCTGCTAGGCTCAGCACCCAACCAGTCAGCACACGGTCCCCCAAACAAACAGACCACACGGTATATTTCAGTCCAGCANTGTGCTATCCCACCCCCTATTCCCCTGTCCCCCCAAGACTCGATGGGGGGAGCAGGCCTCTGGCCTGCAGCCTGAGCACCCCATTCCATAGATCATAGAGCTGCAGCCTGTGTGTGTACACCGTATCCGTCTGCGGGGCCATCAAGGGCCCCCTTATTCCAGGGTGACCTTGGCAGCAGGGGGTGCATTGGAGGCCCCTGAATTTCTGCTGCAGAGGTAACCTCTAGAAAACTAGTACCTGCCAATTCCTCCCGAGTGCCACCAGGGGGCAGCATGGCCCTTCCGAGCAGCGCTGAGGGTGCTGGACACTGCCAGCCTCTCACGGCCGGGCCCTGTTGCGGGCGAGTGCAGAGCTCGGGGTGGGGGAGGCCCTGGGCTGTTGGGGCTGCCCCTGTGAGCTGGCTTAGGGCCGGGGCTGCATCCCAGGGCAAAGCCCCCTGGGCTCACTGCAGCAGTGGGTCTGTGTTTGGGGCTCCAAGCCCTTCTGGGGGCTGCTCTGCAAACCCACCCTGGGGGGACCCGCTGCTCTGCTGGGGGGGTGTCTGGGATTGTGATCCCTCTGCTGGTCTCCTTGTGCGGCGTCTCCTCCTCGGTCTCTGGCCCCTCTTCCCTGCCTCCCCTTGAGCATCTCTGGGGAAAGCCCGCTGCTCTTTCCCAGCATGCTTTGATAATGAGACTCCTGCCTGTTGCACCCGAGAGCCGTGGGGATGCCTGGGAGTTTCTGCCCGAGATCCCCAGCCGGGTCCCGGTGGGTGCTGTGCCTAGCAGGGCTTCACACTCCCCCCTCTGTTCCCCTCTGAGCCTCACTTCATCAGAAGAGCTCACGCTGCCCTCCTCCGCCTGCAGCGGGCCCAGGGCCCATGGGGAGAACTGAGGCAGAGAGGAAATGGGAGAGAACCCAGGAGTCCTGACCTCCTCCTCCCCCCCCCCCNCCTAAATAGGGGAATGCTGCTATTCCAAAGGGTCACTATGCGTTTAACACAAACAGTCCTTCTTTCTCATGATTTCTTTCTTTTTGGTCACATGCTTTGGGCCTGTCACTCATGCAAAGATCCAAACTCAATTTAAAACCATAGCTCACCTAGGGCTAACGTGGCCTATGTGCCTACATGTCCTGAGATGGTGTTGGGTGTGGGTGTGTTATAATTGTTTCCCCACCGCCCCCCCATCCCTGGGTTTTCCACAGCCCCTGCTCTGTCTGGCTAGTCAGTCACTGTAGGCACTGATCTATGCTACAGGAAATGCCCCTTGCTGCCAGTGAGGGTCAGTAACACCTACAGGAGGGTGGTGTGGCTGCACGTGTAGCCGAAGACACGCTGTGCCCAGCTCTGGTTCAGCTGCACCCGTTGCTGATGTCCATTGTCGGTGCCAGGCAGGTCCTGAGCCTGGCCACTGGCCCAGCAGGGAGAGTGAGTGGTTTGGGGCTAGTACGGATCCACGTCCCAGGGAGGAAGCTGTTTGTGGAGCAAAGGGGCTGTAAGATGCCAACTCGGCTTGCGTCGCTTATCTCTCCAAGGTGATGTCCATATGTGCTATCCCACCCCCTATTCCCCTGTCCCCCCAAGACTCGATGGGGGGAGCAGGCCTCTGGCCTGCAGCCTGAGCACCCCATTCCATAGATCATAGAGCTGCAGCCTGTGTGTGTACACCGTATCCGTCTGCGGGGCCATCAAGGGCCCCCTTATTCCAGGGTGACCTTGGCAGCAGGGGGTGCATTGGAGGCCCCTGAATTTCTGCTGCAGAGGTAACCTCTAGAAAACTAGTACCTGCCAATTCCTCCCGAGTGCCACCAGGGGGCAGCATGGCCCTTCCGAGCAGCGCTGAGGGTGCTGGACACTGCCAGCCTCTCACGGCCGGGCCCTGTTGCGGGCGAGTGCAGAGCTCGGGGTGGGGGAGGCCCTGGGCTGTTGGGGCTGCCCCTGTGAGCTGGCTTAGGGCCGGGGCTGCATCCCAGGGCAAAGCCCCCTGGGCTCACTGCAGCAGTGGGTCTGTGTTTGGGGCTCCAAGCCCTTCTGGGGGCTGCTCTGCAAACCCACCCTGGGGGGACCCGCTGCTCTGCTGGGGGGGTGTCTGGGATTGTGATCCCTCTGCTGGTCTCCTTGTGCGGCGTCTCCTCCTCGGTCTCTGGCCCCTCTTCCCTGCCTCCCCTTGAGCATCTCTGGGGAAAGCCCGCTGCTCTTTCCCAGCATGCTTTGATAATGAGACTCCTGCCTGTTGCACCCGAGAGCCGTGGGGATGCCTGGGAGTTTCTGCCCGAGATCCCCAGCCGGGTCCCGGTGGGTGCTGTGCCTAGCAGGGCTTCACACTCCCCCCTCTGTTCCCCTCTGAGCCTCACTTCATCAGAAGAGCTCACGCTGCCCTCCTCCGCCTGCAGCGGGCCCAGGGCCCATGGGGAGAACTGAGGCAGAGAGGAAATGGGAGAGAACCCAGGAGTCCTGACCTCCTCCTCCCCCCCCCCC